>KK121347.1:331387-366010 GCA_000611955.2 Stegodyphus mimosarum | reverse complement strand
GTAATAAAAAATTTATTTAGAATATATATATATATATATATATTAGAGATATATAAAATAATAAATAAAAATAGCTAGGCATGATAAGTGATACGTAAAATGCTAAATGTGTTAAGATTGTAATGTTGTACATTTTATAACAAGGGCGTTTATTTTTAATATTAATTTTCTTTATCAAATTTTAGGGAAAAACGCGATCCATCCAAGTTTCTCCTTTCTGACGAGTAAGTTCGTTTCCTTTCCTTTCTTTCTCTATCAAATATTATTATCAAAATTTATGCATCTGTAGCTTATACATATTTTCTTCGTTATAATTCTGTAACAAAGTAATTTATATTGATTTTTTGAGAGCATTGTGTTATGTAAGAAATTACTATATTATGGTATTTTAGATAAGCTAGGAACAAATACGATCTCTAAAATGAAATGCATTAAACAGGAAGATATCCAAAGCATAAATAAAATTACTCTGATCTAATGCAGATTGGCAGTAAAACTTCCTTAATATGAGGAAAAGTATCTGTTGTGGAAAATTTCAAAACTTTGTCTAAATGAATACATTTTACACTCCCTGCCGTAAACCCATACTTTATATTCAAGATTCGAATTAATGAAATAATGATACTCCATTCTCATACAATCAGGATTGCTCAAGATCTGCTTAATTAAATTTTGGAAGTATATATACAGATATTACTAAAGATAGCTAAGGGTTTTCCCCACTTAATTAAAACAGCTTTCCTGCGAAAAAACAACCGTCATTAATTCATGTAAGGAAGCGAACATTTTTAGAACTTCAAATGTATCTAACAAATCCTATTACGTAACTCTTAAAAGATAATAAAATGATAACATATTAAAAGCACGCATCTTGTCAACAGAAATAAGATACATAGATAATTTCTACTATTTAATTTGCAAAGAAAGCGAGTTGGCTAAAAGCCGTAAATCAAAAGTGGTGGTGAAGGTGATACATCAAAACTGGCAGTGAAGATGATGCGTTGATTCATCGAATATTTTGTAATGGTGGATACAGCATTTGTAATATATAAGAAAGGCAACAAATGTCATCTAAAAATACCTTATTATCGATTGGTGCCCCTGAGATTATTGTGCCTGCGGTTCACACATCTGCCTTGCCCAGTATTAGCAGTTCAAATTTGTTCCCATCTAGCTCATAAGAAAAGATTTAAATAACTAACGCTTGGCCGTTAAAACCCAGAAACTTTTTTTCGTACTGTTGATTTAATTTTTCGAAGATTTCTCGCGAGAACTACGATCCCAAATCTATGATCTTCCTGCAGTAAGAACAAATGCTGAACTATGCTTTGCCTTTCTAGTTATTTCGTAAAAGAGAAATTTTTTGGATTTTGTTCGTTAACCGAAAAATGGTACCAATTTAAATTTTCTGTTAAAGCAACGATTCGTAAAGCGAGCATTCATAAAGAAAGAGAACATTTAGATTTGTAAGCTACGTTTTATGAATTCAGATTTCTGAAATATTCTGTACCTTTGCAGAAACATGTATTCAGATGGATAAACGTCAGTCTCTCATTCACAGAAATGAAAAATTCAGTACCATAGCTTGGCTAGCTATTTGAATATGAAAATAATTCGAGGGATATCTGCCTGAGGGGTGTCCGCCGAAAAAATGGCAGGCGAAAACAACACAGGACGAATACATCGTCGTGCAAAACATTATGGGAGAAAAGAAAGCGAAGAAAATTCATCGCAGTTCTAAAACATTATGGTAGAAAACATCGTCATGGAAAAATTGTTGTGAAAATTAAAATATCTACAAAGCATCGCATGACGATAACATTGTAGACATTTGTTTTTCAAGCTTTAAAAACTGTATGTGTGTACTCGCATAGAGATTTATGAACACAAAAAGGAATGATTGCTTTATTTCATATGTTTCAATTAACTAAACATGTTTTGCTAAAAATACAAGAAAATATAAGCATTCATTAATGAAAAATGAGTAGATATCAATGCTACGCATAACAGTTGATAAAAACTGAACTTATATTTAAAAATGAAAGATTGTTATTAAATTATACTAGTAATTTTTCCTGAAAAATGTGGTCTAAAAATTTATGAAAGGGTAGATGGGAAACTGCATGAAGTTACCTAGATTAAGATTGTTTGATTACTTATTAAATTGTAAAATCATTTTTATCCCCTTTTTAATCCGATACTGTTTGGATAAAAATTAAATTTTATTTTGTTTCAGTTTATATGTCGTCTTATCATCATCCGCTTTATACTTTCGGATAAATGCTATTAAACTTTTCTCCCGCTGAAATAGCTACCATTGGTCGAGAGGTAAAGTCGATGAACATTGGTAATTAATTCAACATGAATACGAACCAATTCCGGATAGAGTGTTTCACTTTTCTCCTCTTGATTTCCTACGACAAAAATTAGTAAAACAAAATCTCTTAATTTCAAAGCCGTACCTCAATAAATCCGAATCCTTTAGTGAAATATTATATAGTTCTCCCCCCTGACATGTCTCGTTTTAAGTAACGAATTAGCATCCAAGCGATTAACTGCACGCTGAACATGAAAATGTTAACTACCCTTTCAGAAGACGTACAAAGTGAAACAAAAAAAACAAGATTTAATTTTTACTAAAGCGTATCAGATTAACAAAGTGAAGAAAAATAATTTTACATTGATAAATAATTAAACAATTTTAATATAAGTCATTTCATGCTGTTTACCATATTCTCTTTTCGAAATCCTTTTTAGACTGTACGTTTCATGAGAAACTACCACTACAACTTTATAAAAAAAGAAATTGATTACGTAATTACCTTTAATAATTAACTACATAAGTCTTAAAATTCTATTTAACTGTTAAGGCCACCATTTATTTTCTACTCATTTTCCGTTTGTGAATTCTTAAGTTTCTTTTTTTCCATTTTTTAGAAAAATGTTAATTATTTCGAAAATATAAAATAATGAGGCCATTCTTTTTATGAGAATTAATGGACAATGCCACCCCCCTAGCTTCCCTAGCCTTTTAATTCCGTATTCGCAAAGTGCCCATGTAACTTTCCCTTTCATCTAGGTATTCATAAAGCGATATTTTCCAAATTTGAAAATAAATTCTTTCTCATAATGATCGTTTTCTTCTTAATAATTTATTTACTCATGAGTGACGTTCTTCAAGAAAATGAGAATAATGAAAATAATGAAATAAAAATAATAATGTATAATGAATATGAAATAATAATGTATAATAAATATGAAATAATAATATATAATGAATATGAAAATAATAATATGTATTGAATAATGAAATAAAAATAATAATATATATTGAATAATGAAATAAAAATAATAATATATATTGAATAATGAAATAAAAATAGTAATACATAATGAATATGAAAATAATGAAATGATTCAGAAAATCATTTCATGTGGGAAGATAGACTGTGAATTAACACAGTATGTGAGCGGTATAAATCATCACAAAATCTGTGAATCATTACAGATTCTGTGAAGAAGCAATAATATGCGAAGTTCTTTATGGAAACGGGAATATCTAATACTTTTGATCACGCTGTACATCACTGCATGTGGGAAGATAGACGGAACGGTGGTGAAGACGATAACAACAGTGCCGATGACAATAACTTAAAAGCTGCAGCAGATGACACAAACAGCAGTTCCAGTAGCATTAAATAATTTGAGGCCTAAAGTATAGTAGTGGATAACAATAATAGTGAGTGATATTCATCATATAGGAAAGTAGAAATTGAAGATATCTAATTACGTAGTGTACTGTTAATATTACTATACTTTCTTACTCGAATACAAGTTTCTTTTAAATAAATAATATCGGGATAATCACCATTAGTTGGTCCATGAATACTTTTCATCTGATATTTTCTTGCTGTAACCATTTCCTGCGAAATTAAATTATTAACAGAATTTTCTCTTCTTGATTCCCTACAATAAGATTAGTTAACAAAAGTAAAATTCTCTTAATTTCAAGGCCTGATTTCTTTTTTATTTAATTTCTTTAAGTCCTGTCCTTTGACTGGCTGTTCAAGGGTATACTTAATTGTGCAATGTTTTTTAAACACTTTAAAATTTTGAAACACGGTACATGTTAACACGTGAAACACATACATGGGTAGAACAACCTGTTACTACACTTTATGTTTCATAAAACACGAGTTGCGTTACGTATATTAGATTTATTATAGTTCTAACAAATCTAATATAGATTAAAGACGTAATTTAATTATTAATATATGTTTTTATTTGGACAGGACAGCGATGCAATATCACAACCACTTCAGCATTCAATGAGTGGTATTTATATGGAGATAACTGCTATTTGGTAGCTGAACGAAACCTCCGTACTTGGAACAGCTCGTTGACTTTCTGCAAGGACAATGGCGCCCACCTAGCTTCCATCCATTCCTCTGAGGAAACTGATTTCATATTAACAATAGTAAGAATGAGTCTGAATAAATTTGTCTTTTGTTCTTTTATATTTAAAAAATGCTTTAATAATGAGTAGGTTTAGTGAAAGCGATTTTTAATCTAATAGAGAATCTTTCATTTTGCAAATTGCATTTTTTAATATACACCGCTTTGGTTTTTCGAAAAATATTCACTAAAATCTTCATATCTGAGTAAATGAAATCTGGATACATTTAAAAGAACCCTTCTTGGATTCTGCAATGCATCTTTTTCGAAGAAATGAATAAATGGATAAAAATAACTATACTGCTCAGCATTTTTACCTCCCGACAACCTATCTACCAATAATTATTTGTACACTACAAATGCGATACTGATATATGCCATAGACCTCTACCGATAAATGTCGTGTACGAAGCAACATTGGCATTACTCGCATGCAAGATGCTACCACGTGCAGAGTTATCTGATTTCGAGAAAAGTGCAATAGTCAGGTAATCACAAAAATGGCTGGTCCTTAAGGGTCGTATCTATCGAGCTGAATCACGCAAAATAGACAGTGGCCTACGTGATTCAGAATTGGAAGGTAAGCGGTTATTGTCAGATTGGGGTCCTAGTCGGTTTCTATTGTGAGATAGAAACCGACACGTGTTGTCCACAGAAATTGGAAAGAACCGCACCCAACCGACGGTCCACAAACTCGAGGAGTTTCGACAGGCATCCAAGAATGTTCTTTCAATGAATACCATACATAAGGAAATGCATTTGCTCGAATTTCATAGTCGTACTCCTACTCATAAGCTTTTGATCAGAAAGCTCAAACGCACTCTTAGTTAATGTGGTGCAAAGCACCTCGACAGTGGACCGTAGATCAGTGGAAATGGGCTCTTTGGAGCGATGGACAGGGTTCACCCCCTGCCGTTCGCATGACAGGATCTGGGTCTGGTGACTGCCTGGAGAACACCTTCTACCAGAACTCATTGTGCCCACAGTAAAGTTCGACGGAGATGGAATTATGGTTTGGGAGAGTTTCTCCTGGTATGGACTTACTAACTGACCGAGATTATAGACCAAACGGAATAATTCCTGCTCAGCGAAAAGTCTATCTACCCTAGCAGCGACCACTAGCAAAATAGAAAAGGTAGATCAGTGGCGTTTGTTTAAACCTTTGCAAAGAAATACAATTTTCACAATAATAGCAATAACGGTAACACCTTTAACACCTTTTCACACAGTGCATCCAAAGTATTCAAATATATAACAGCTCTTAATTCTTATTGCAACGCTTAATGCTTTATACATTTACAACTTAATGTAATGCTTAATACTTAGTCAATATTACTTATTACAATGGGACATGTTGTTATATTATGCATAATATGACATAATTTTATCATAATTTTAAATCAACTTATGCAATTTGAAATCTAAAATGCAAATTTGAGGGGAACTATTTAGAATGTATGGAATATATAAAGCAAACAACGATATATATATATATATATATAATCTTATCTAAGAATAAAGAAAATTTAGAAATATATAAATCAAACATAAGTGTGTCTCTATCACTAATTGCAAAGCGATGTAAATAGTTCATAAAAGTTCCATGTCCTGTTAAAAATGCAGGCAGTGCAAAAATGCGGGAGAATAATTCGGAAGAACTTTGTCGGATAAAACGATATGTCCGACGACCTTAAACTGAAGAATCCGATACTGCTGCTAATTTATTTTCAGAAAGGAAAATTTTATTATGAATTGTTTATTGTGAAGAGAGCCAATAATGGTATCATCCTTTGTTGTATACAGTTTCTGAAAGAGAACATCATTAGATCCAAGTTCCAATTTTTTATGTATCATACGGCTAGCAGCAACAGGTCTTTGTAAATCACATTGTAATAATTTCAGTGTTTTATAACTTTGCCGAAGAGAGGTTTACTCTTGATTCCCTTTTTACAGCAGCTGCTGAAGCTCCATTTTGTGTGTTGGATAATAATCTTGAGTTTGCTGGATGGTTGCAATCTAACTTATTTCCCTTTTCTTTATTGCACTTCATGCAATTCACACAGATCAGATTATCTTGACAATTTATAATACGATGGTGCCACAATGTCTAAGCCACATGTTTAATCTTTTTGACATAGAAAATGTATATTTGCGGGCGAGAATGAGGTCCTCTTAAAATAGTCGGAGTAAAGCGAACACAAACATGTCGCGCACACCAAGTAAAATAATAATGAAACGCAAAAAACTATCATGTTGGAGAAGGCTTGATAAGTTTCGAAAAAATTCATTTCTGATATAAAACTCATCAACTTAAAAAAAATTCTAAAAAAACATAAAATTTCATCCATATAAAAAAATAAAAGTTAAAAATTTTTAAAAATTTCTTTTTAAAAAACTAGTAACATATAAAGCCAATTTGGCATAATAGAGAAGCCTCCTACTTTCACGACCAATTAAATTAATTTTACACTTTTAATAAAATTAAGATATGTTTGTAATCTACCTATTAAATTACAGAAATGTTTGTTCCTAATTTTTAATGTTATTTTTTAAATTTTAATTAGTTAATATTTATTTTGTATTCCTTTTGCAATGGATTAATATAAGTTCTTCAATTTAAGAAATGTTACATTAACTTTTTACACTAGCATTATTATTTCCCATTTTAACTAAACAGTACTAATCAACTTGTGCGTTTCTTATACACTCACTTCCAAAAGTTAAGTACGGAGAGGAAAATGCTAATTTCCGGAAGCCAATCACAATAATAGAAGGTGTTTAAAACTTCCGTACAATTTGTTTTCAAGACATACGTGTTTCTATGACTTCCAGAAGACGACTGGAAGATTCTGAGCGCTGGCGTGCTGTGGGGCGCATTGAAGCAGAACAGTCGATCACAAATGTTGCTCTTTTCTTCGGCGTTCATCATTCTGTAATTTCACGTTTATGGAAACAATTCCAAACCACACAGACAGTTGTCCGAAGGCCCGTAGCCGGTCGCCCAAGGGTTACAACACCCGCGGAAGATCGATATATTGCTACTGTAGCCAAGCGAAATTGCAGAGCGACCTCCACACGTGTGGCATCTATGGTTACAGCGTCCATTGGTAAGGCGATATCTGCAGGTACTGTACGCCGAAGATTACATTTGACTGGACTGTACGCCCCGGTACCTCGAGTTTGTGTTCCACTATCCGTCCAATCAAGAGGGGCACGACTACAGTAGTGCCGGGAACATGTCAATTGGAATGTGTCTGACTGGGGCAATGTCATGTTTACTGATGAGTCAAGATTTGCTCTAGAGCCAGATGGCAAGCGTATAAAGATATGACGTGAACAACGAACACGCAATCAGTCCCAAAACATCACCGAACACCATGCATTCCGAGGTGGAAGCATTATGGTGTGGGCAGGAATTTCATTAAGATATCGCACTGACCTGCACATCTTTAAACGGGATTCTTTGACGGCTGTCCGGTATCGAGATGAAGTCCTAGAATCCATTGTGAGATTGTACGCTGCAGCAGTCGGCCCTACTTTTGTTTTAATGGACAACGAATGTCCCCATATAGCTGACATCGTCGATGACTACCTGGAGAGTGAAGGGATTGCGTGTATGGCGTGGCCAACATATTCTCCCCACCTTAATCCCATTGAAAATCTTTGGAATGCTCCCGGCTGTGCTGTATCTTAACGTTTCCCACCTCCAGCCACTCTTATTGAGCTGGAAATTGCTCTACAAGAAGAGTGGCGATTGCTTAATTCTGCGGTGGTTGACCACCTAAATGAAAGCATGGTCACAAGGTGTAAACTTTGTATACAGATGAGGGGGATCACATACCCTATTAATGTCCTTTTTTTCATTTTATGCTGTTTATTTTCACTTTATACATAATTCTGTTTAAGTCTCCAGTATGTCATTAGCTGATAACTTACAAAAATTTAATATTGTTTTCATTTCTGTATATAATTATTGATTTTGTTTTATGCATAAATGTATATGCTACTTTCCTGCCGAATTTTGTGTCAATCAAAGCAGTATTTGTTGATTTTTTTGCATTTTACATCTTCGTGCTTTACTTTTGGAAGTGGGTGTATTATAGGCATTTAAAATTTCTTCACATTGCACATGAACTTTTGGGAACTTTGTATTTTTAGGAAGTAACTCTAATTTTACTAAACATTAGTATCACTATATTTTATACAATACATCAATTTTTATAATTTAAACATGTATGATCTTAATTTAAAAAATAGTAGCAGGACTTGTATTTCTTTTTATCTGCTTGGCGAACATCACGTGTCCTGACTAGACAGTGAGTTTGACTGCAGACTATGTCCTATGGAGTGTAGCAAAGACGACAAGATGAGAAGCGTTAAAATTACCCTTTATTTTCCACGATTTCACAGGCGCTCCCGCACTTCGGGATACAAAGACCAATCACTTGTGATCTGAATGTAAAAATATAAGACTACTAACTAACTAAAATTTAAGTAAGAGCTAACTTTTAATATTTTACACAGATGACTAACACTAAGACTGGCCTTTTATATTACTACGTATGTAGTACGCAAACTGCAGAAAACTACAATACGTCTTTAACTTTCAAGAGGATTAAATCTCTGGCCTTAAAGGCGGACAGTAACTGATGGCAAGCTCGCGTGAAGTCTCGTGGCAAGACGGCTCATTTTCTCCCCTTCTAACTCTGCTCTTGGCAAAAAGCCACAACTTAAATATTTAAGCGTTAGCAATTTGCATAAACATATTCACGCGTTAATTCTGGCCGGAAGTGGAAAATAAGAGATGATAGTAAAGTTTTAAAATGAAATAAAAGTTAGACAAACTTAAAATCCTTACAGTAGTATTTTTGCCATTTATATTAAGTAGTACTCACCTTACTCAAATTGTGTATTTCCAACTTTCGGTGTATTGAAAACTTCTTGACAATACTCACGGCATTCTGAGTGCTTATGTTTTGGGAACTAGGCCGTAAAATGGATTCTATTTTTCAGTTTTCATTTACTGTTGTTTTGTATATTAATTTTACCTGTTTTCTGGAAATTGTGTTTTTGTATTCTTTTTCTGAATTGTAAATGTTAACTTTATGATTGTTTGATTAACCTTTCAATAATGTTTGATATAATAATGTTCACCTGTTTTCTGATTTTGCTTTTTGAGTGCTCAATCTAAATGCAATTTTATTTTAATTTATTAATCCCAAATATTTAAAGTTAGGACATTTTGCCTTTTTTGCGGTTTTTAAATTCTACCATTATACTTTGCTTGATATCTTGTACATTAGGTTAGTTTCGTTTTAGAAGTTACTAATTTTAAAAAAAATATTAATTTTTTTCTTAAAATTGTTAACATTTAACTTTTTATAGTATTGTATAATCAGTTGACATCACTAATGAAACTGGTTTGGTTTGGTGAGGTTTATTTGATTACGGCCAAGTACTCGACGGCTATCTACCCAAGGCTAGGGATGCCTCTATGGAGGACTTTCTAATGGAAACCGGTTCGTATTCCTTACGAGGAGTAAAGTAATAAAACTAAGATTATAGAAAAGACTTGGTTTTGAATCCCGTCAGAAACTTTTGGTTTGATGGACAGTTGCTTTGGTTTTTCAGCTATTCCATTTTGCAGAAGCTTAGTGCCCTGTTTAAATCTCCTGTATCTGTATTTCTTCTCAATTTAAAGTTAAATAATTTTTTCTTGGAATTGTACTTTTGGCAATTCAACATTTATGAAATTTGGGCAATTTTCTTTCTACATTCCTCTTTTACTTAGTAACTTGCATAACACACCATTTCGCTCTTGCTAGTTTTCTACAAAGAGTTCAAAATATTCAATTAATTAATCTTCCACGTGTACAAAACGTTTTTACTCCTAGCCTTTAAATTATACTGTGTAACCAACTTAAAGTCACATCGGAACATATTATATCTTGATCAGTAATTTGAAATAATGTCAAGTTTTATCTTACTTAAAAGCAATCTTTAGTTTCTTAAAAAGTTTTATTTTGTATTGATTTATTCTCGTTTAATTAATTTTAGTTATTTAAAGTAATTCTTTTAAATTAATTTTTTTAATTAATTTTGCTTTCTAAGCAGATATAATTCAGGTACATGGTTCTGTTGAAAATTATTTCGGCTATTCCTTGACAAGGACCAAAGAATTTTTAGCATTTGTTTTCTCTGATGGCCTTGGAAAGAAAACGAGTGGTGTTAGCCCTATTCGAGTTAAGAATTCGAGCTTTTCTTAAGCTCGCATAGGGTGTTAGCCCTATGCGAGCTTAAGAAAGTTTCGCAGATGTTTATAACATTTTTGTTAAATGTTATAAACATCTGCGAAAGCAAAACTAACTGCCGTAAAGGATGAGTCGACAATTCATTCATTATCTATATATCTTATTTAATAGACACATATGGAGGGAATTTAATTTAAATTTTTGATTATTATAGTATTTAATATAATTTTGTCACCAATTTATTTAAAATAATAGTAAAATTCAGTAAGACTTATCTACATTATTTACTGTATTTAGTACAATTACATGAGTAATTTATTTAAAATAACGCATTTATAAACATTACGAAAAAATCTATTTATTAAATATATCGTAAATTTCTATTTATTATTTAATTCAATTTTATCGTAATTTGAGAGCAATTTCCAAAAAAACATGCATAAGCATACCAGAAAATAATTTTTCGCAATTTCTCTTTGGTCACAGCTCAGCAATTACTGCTAATAATACTTCAAAAAACATTCACTATAGCTTCTTTTCCATTGATGGAAGACTGAAAACACTAGGTATAGGAGCATTTATGTGTTATAAAATCATTTTTTTGTAGAGTCTTCGATCACTCAATTTATATAATTCTGAATTATAAAATCATCATTATTAACCTTTGCTTTTCTTTGGAATTGTGCGATTTGTTCGGTTATTGGAGAGCAATTCATCTTGATCTATGGTAAAGTTATTTTTGCTTTTTTCACACAATGCAAGTCAGAAGTAAGACCCAGGTGAAGCAATGATTGAGTTAGCGCAAGTTTTAGACCATGTCGAGGGAACTTAGGAACCGTGTTTGAGTTAATCAAACAGCATTTTGAGAGCAAAAACGCCTAAATAAGCATGAAAAATGTTAATCTTCTAAAAACTCATTTCGTGAGAGAATAACAGGAGCTTAACTTTACGGTTACCAAACCAGAAAATGTCTTGGAAAAAATACAACACCTTGAACTAAACATAAAAGCATGCGATGTCATCCTTAATAAATCACGAAATAGCACTAATCAAGTAACAAAACCACAAATGGAAAATTTACCAATAAATCGTACACAAAGCGATATAAATAGAAAGAAAAAAATCTCAATTTGATAGCAAAGGCTTTAAAACTACTAGGATTACTCTTAAAAGTACGCTTTCAAATCCTGAAAATGAGTTGTTGGCTCATAAATCTAAATTTAGAGAATTAATCGAAGAAGACCATAGAACAAGAATCAATTGAGGAAAATTCAGGTTTTGCACACGCAACGAAAACTCACAACTCACCAATAGTATTATCCGATTTTACAGCAAATTGGGACAAACTAAAAAAGGAAATCGAAGGATTAGGAGTAAAAAAAGTTAAAGGGAATTTGAAAGGAGACAGACTTAATATAAGAGTGTTTGATATTATAGAACTGTCACCAAAATGTTCGTAGAGAGGTGTACAATTTCATACCTACAAAATAAATTCAGAAAAACCAATCAAGGCTATCATTAAAAAATTTCCTAGAAACACAAATGTAGAAATAACACAAAACGAAATAGCTGAAAAAGGTATCCCAGTACTTAGAGTGCGTCAAGTACACTCACGTTTGTGAAAATTGCAACACCAAGAAGGAATCGTCATAATTGAATGCAATTTAATACACAGTTGAGTGGTAGTGGTACAAATAAATGATTAAATGTTCAAAGCAAACAAACAAGAACAAGAGATCAGAATCAGTATTTTGTGTGGCCACCACGCGCCGCAATAAGTGCTGCTACACGACGTGGCATGGAGTCAAACAAAGTTTGAATGTCTGACTGAGGAAGAGCATTCCATATCGTTTGTACGCGTACCCAAAGTTCGTCTGCAGACGCAACAGGACGAGGATCACGAGCAAGACGCCGACCAATGACATCCCACACATGTTCAATTGGCGACATATCCGGGGAACACGCAGGCCAAGGAAGAAGCTGTACCTGCTGCGCTGCAAAGAAGGATTTAACAATCCGAGCAGTATGAGGGCGGGCATTGTCCTGTTGAAATACAGCGCCTGGCAAGCTTTGAAGGAAGGGAACAGCTTCGGGCTGTAGAACTTCACGGATATACCGGTTGCTGTTCAGATTGCCCACAATTCGTAGCAATTGAGATCGTCTATGATATGCTATGGCGCCCCAGACCATAACTCCGGGTGTTCGTCCACTGTGGCGTTCGATAATGCACTCCGGAAGGTGGCGTTCACCGGCATAGCGTCTGACACGAATGCGGCCATCATGGTACCACAAATTAAAGCGGGATTCGTCAGAAAACACGACATGCTGCCAATCAGCACGCCAGTCTCTATGCTGATTGGCCCATTGTAGCCGCAGGCGGCGATGGTCGTGCGTTAGGGGGATCCTGTATAAAGGAGTCCGTGCGCGCAGTCCACACTGCAGCAGACGTCTACGAATTGATGAAGCACACAATGAAACACCTGTAGCTATTGACCACAGTGCTGCCAATTGTCTAGAGGAAGCTGTACGGTCCGTCCGCGCCATGCGGACCAGGTGTCTATCATCGCGAGCTGACGTCACATTTCGGGGTCCACTCCCGGATTTCCGAGTTGTCCGACACTCGTCCGTCCACTGCTTCCAAACGCGCATCACTGTGCTGCTGTTACGCTGCACACGAGAGGCTACTGCACGATACGACAATCCAGCTTCACGAAGGCCGATGATTCTCCCTCGTTCAAACTCTGTAAGTTGTTCAAATCTCGCTCTCTTTCGTCGACGAGGCATAAGTACAGATTGAGTTAACGTTTACCACTAGCAGATAACCACCGATAACCATACACGCCTCGCTACAGCCGTCTATTTATTCGGATCCATCAGCCGTTCAGAGGGCGCTGCTCAGCATACGCATGCGCTACGGATTTGCAATTCTAATCATTTGCATATCATGCGCTACTTTGCATTTCCTGAAAATTTCAGCTCACTCGCGTAAGTCCTTCATGGTGTTGCAATTTTCACAAACGTGAGTGTATAAAGATTTGGAGATGGAAATATCGTAAATCTCCCAATTTTCCTTGCGGAAACAAAACGTTGCCCGGAAGGGAAGAAAATGTTCGATATTAAATCTCTCAAAGGATTTGGCCTTTTTGTTTGCGCCTATGAAAGCAAGCCAGGTCCTGTGCAGTGTCAGCAGTACGGGCATATACGGAATTTGTGCAATTACAAAGCTAAGTGCTTAAAATGCGCTGGTCCTCATGAAGGATATCAATGCTAGCAAAAAAAGGAAGAAAACCCAGCCATCTGTGCTTTATGTGGCGGTGTTCACGTGAGTGTCTAGGATGTAGTAAATATCCAAAAAACATGAAAAAAAAATGAAAGGCAGGAAAATCCAAACAAAAATCACCACAAAAGCTTTCACTCCAATAAAGATGACTTTCCCTCCATTCCAGGAACAAAAGAAGAGGAAACTCCCACAACATATTCAGCATGGATAAAACCGAGCGAAAAGTCACATAAAGAACCGTCATTCTTCGACTGGCTCGAAAAGCAATTAATTAAAATCAAAGAATTCTTTTCAGAATTCAAGAATACTTCTTTGGATTATGAATTTTAACGCCTATCAGCAATGCCAAGACATAATTTAAGCAAGCAATAGTTTTTTAAAATCTCTTATTTCAGTGCTAGCAATGCATTCAAACAACGTCACGAAATCATGAAGTATCTCGAGAAGCACAACATCGACGTAATTTTTATAAACGAAAAACATCTAAGAAGATGCGATTGAATTAAAACTCCATTTGGATACAGCGTACTTAGAAACGACAGAACCCACACTAGAGGTGGCGGCACCGCAATAATTATAAAAAACCACATCAAACACTACAAATTTGATCTACCATATCTGAGCTCATTGGAATTCACCTCTGCTATAATCTGCAGCGGACTCAATGAAGCATATTTATTTATATCAGTTTATAACCCTCCTTCGAATGTTATCACAGATAATGATATTAATAACCCCACCTCTGCAAATTTCCCCACACTAATTGCTGATGATCTTAATGCCAAGCATAGATCATGGAACTCAAGGAAATCTAATAGAAATGGTATTATATTCAACAATTATTTAATCAACAGTTGTTCCCTATTTCCTACCAGATATAACCACGATAGAAATGGTGAAATACTAGATATCGTTCTTTTCAAAAATATCCCGCACGCGCCTCATCTAGAAGTTATCGAAGATTTATCCTCAGATCACCTCCCTGTCAGTTTTGACTTGTATGGTTTCTACCCTCCGTTAAAAACTTATAGCACAAGAATTAACTGGCAAAAATACACAGAGCGGCTCATGAACGTTCCTTGCAAGAATAACTTCCCCCACTGCAACGATATAGAAGAAGAAATTTATCTTTTGACTAATAAAATGCAGGAAGCCACTAAAAACGAATCTTACTCGTGTAAAACTGCTAACTACCTAACTTTACCTCCTCATATAAAGGAAATTATCAAGCAGGAAATACTGTAAGCTTTCAAGAAACCCAAGAGAAGAAAATTATATTAATTATTTAAATAGCAAAATTAAATAAGAAACTCAAAATTATAGATCCAACAAGTGGGAATTTTTATTAGAAAATTTAGAAATCCAAAATAATACAGTTTGGAAAATTGCAGAGTCATTACAAAAAGATCGGACCTATCAAATGAACCCCATCAATCACGTGGGAAGAACATATCAATCTGAGCATAAAATTGCTAATTTAATGGCGGATGGATTAGCGAAATTTTTTCAATCTCATCAATTAAATAATACAAATCATGAAGTTGAGATTCAACATGCTTATAGATAGTACTATAAATAGAATCTCAAGTAACTATATATCACTCGTCTCCCCAAGCGAAGTACGAAAAATTGTTAAGAACCTTGTAGAGACATTAGGCTTATTTACAAGCAGGAGAGATGAAAAACGAGCAATGCCCTCGACGGGACGCGAACCACGGACCTCTCGAATACGCGCCGAGTGTGTTGACCACTACAACACGAAGGTGTGCAAGGAAGGCCTCCCGCCTTATATACTCCCCTTTTAAAGGGCGACTGGGGATTAGGGGACCCATTCGCCAAATCCTGTTGATGGAGAATTATCATCCACCACTTAGTTCAGGCGCCACTGTAAAGACATTAGGTATTTTTTTGACGTCAAGAAGCTGAAGAAATGAGCAATGCCCTCGACGGGATTCGAACCTCTCGAATACGAGTAGAGCGTGCTGAGCACTGCATCGCGAAGGCATGCCAAGAAGGCGGGAGAAATACTGTTTAAGCTAAAACCTAGTAAAGCAAAGGGGTACGACCAAATTAATAATGAAACTCTAAAAGCCTTGCCAAGAAGATGTATTGTAAATTTAACATGTTCAACGCCTGCGTCAAACAATGCTATTTTGCACAACAGGGGAAACGTTCCATAGTAAACTCTTCTGAAACCGGGAAAAAGTCCTTGAAATTCTTTTAGTTATCGACCAATCAGTCTGATTCCAGCGTTGGGGAAAGTATTAGAAAAAATTCTTAGAGCCAAATTAACCAATCACCTGGAAAGATTAAATTTAATAGATGACCCGAAATTTGGATTCCGTAGTAGACACAGTATCACCCATCCGATTTTAAACTTAGCTGAAGTCATCTCACTTGCATTCCATACAAAGAATGGAGTCGCTGCATGCTTCCTCGAATTTGAAAAAGTTTTGATCGAATGTGGCATGCAGGACTCATTCACAAATTAACAAATTTCCTACTACCAGTAAGCTTTATCAAAATTATTATATCCTATTTATTATTATATCATATATTATTATATCTTACTTGAAACGAAGAACATTTCAGTTTTGCTGCGGGGATACACTCTCAGCCAAAAACGTAATTCATTGTGATGTCACACAAAGTAGCGTATTTGCGCGATTTTAATCGGTTCTTAATTGTTTAATCACAGGCGTTCCCAAATACGTTATTATTATTTGGTAAAAATGTTAGTATCTAATTGATTAGAATTAAGCATATGAGGAACAATAATTCTGAAATGATGCAGTTTTAATTTTAGTAATTTAATTATATTTATTTGTGTTTAGCTCAATATTGAAACAAAAACAAACTTTTGGATTGGTTTAACTGCTGGTTTCAGTTCAGATTTTACTTGGTCAGATGACAGTCCATTGGATTTCTTGTACTTTGCTAATCAACATGTGGTAAAATCTAGACTGTACAACTGCGTGATTTTCAACAAAGAGGATGGTGATTATGCAACTCTTTTTTAATTATCCCTATGTATATCTTAATATCTTAATCTTATCTTAATATCATAATACCTTAATACCTTATTATATATTTTTCTCCAATAGATAATTTATTGGTTACCGGATTAATCATAATCCATTATAATTCCTTGTGTTGTTTCATCATAAAGTATCCATGAATGTTATCTCATTACTCTCATTCAAGTTCTAAGCAATGATTCTTTTTGGCTTCACTGTTGGACTTGTTAATAAGATGTTAATTCTCCTGTGCATATGCAAACATAAAATGACATAAATTTTGGATTAATTATATTATAGGAAATATTAAATTGCACACCCTTAAACAATCGTGCCGCGTTGTCTCAATGACAATACATAAAATATTTACTGTAAACTTTCTTCTGTAGGCATTTTATAGAAGTTGTAGAGACGGAATTAATATTCATTTATTACATACTAGCAGGAAAGGAAAGAAGAAACCAATATATGCTTGATTAATGCAGAAAAGGAAAATAATTATTGATTAGAAAATAAATGACGTAATCGATATGCATTAACAAATAAACAGTCCTGAACATGTTAAACAATGTTGCCTTGTAAACGTTCGCTATATTAGTAGAAAATAAGGGTTTCGCAGAACTTGAATGCATCTTTTTAAATGACTTTTATTTAGAAAAATACTGGAAATTTTAAACCTTGAATTATGTGTCATACAAAATTAGACTGGTGGGGGAAATTAAAGAGGCAACTATATTAATGCTTTTCATAATAATTCTATAAAATTTAGTAAAAATTATTTATAAAATTTAGTAAATTCTATAAAAACATACGAGAAGAATTAGTCAATTTATAACTCAAGTTCAACATTATAGTATCCACTGAAAATATCGCAAAAAAAGTCTCTGAAAAAACAACTGAAGGACAAACCGCCGTAGTACGAAAAAACATCATGGGAGAAAAGCTCTGAGAAAACATCCCAGCTCTAAAAAGGTGTAAGACATCATCATAGAAAATAAACCAGTTAAAAAATTCTGCAGTTATAAAACATCCTAGTAGAAAACATCGAGGTAAAAAAAACCCTACAAATCGTAGTATGATGATGATAACATTGCAGAAAAATGTTTTTCAGACACTTGTTATAGAGTGATTGTAAAAATAAAAATTGTAAATGTGTATTCGTATAATGATATATAAGCGCAAGAACGAATGAGGAATATTTTTATAATTATATTTCATATTTTTTAATAAATTAATAAATTTTTGTAAAAGAAACTAAAAGGAAATATAAGCATTCAAAAAACGAAAATGAGTAAAAACTTGATACTACGTATAGCAGAGATTAGAATTTTAACTTATGTTAACATTATAGTTATTAAAGTTCATTAGTCAATTAATTTCTTTTATAAAGTTATATTGGTATATTTTCATGAAAAATAATTCATCACCGTCTGGTTTTGGCCATTGAATGAATAGATTATTATTCAAAACCTCTCTAATAAATGTAAAAGTCTCGCATATTATCCTAAAACTTCAAAACTGAAAAATTTAAATCCTGGAATATATAATCTGATCTTATTGAGGAAAATGCAAACTAAATATGGAAATAATAAAAACAGAAGTAGATGCTGAAGAAAAAGAGTATTTCCTTAAGAAAAGTCATGAAGGTCTTTCTGATAAAACAATCAAGAAAATTAATAAAGAAAATTAAATATTCAGCTACAAAGGCATGGTGGATGGATAATACACATCAAAGGGCCATTCCATTAGGACCACCCTGTTAATAACATGTAGGATCCCCTTTAGCCCTGGAAACTTGCCAACACCCGGCGTGGCATTGACTCCACAAGGTGCTGATAGGTAGTCTGAGGTATCTGGTACCTAGCGCTCACCAACTGGTCCTGCAATTCCCGCACATTGCGAGGGGGTAGCGTAGCAGCCCAAACTTAGTTTTCCAAGTGGGACTAAAAATGCTCTATTGGATTAATGTCAGGTAAATTTGGAGGTCAAGACATGACTTGAAACTCACTGGAATGTTCCTCGAACCACTCCCTGACGATTCGACCCTTATGGCACGGTGCATTATCCTATTAATAAACACCAGTCTCACCCGGAAATACTATTACCATGAATGGGTGAACCTGGTCTCCAACAATGTTTACGTAGCGCACAGATTTCAGGTATTGTTCTATGGGGATTTATGGGTCCTAATGTGATCCATGAAAACATTGCCCAAAGCATAATACCACCACCGGCTTGTCTCCTTCCAACTACGCATCCGGGAGCCAGGATTTCGTTCGGAAACCAGCGTATTCCACGCCAGTCGATGTGATGGACCAGAAAACGTGATTTGTCGGACCATGCAACTTTCTTCCATTTTTCTAATATCCAATTTCGATGTGTCTTGGCTCATTGCAGACGCAGCAGCTGGCGATGACGTGTCGTCAGTGTAGGAACATGCTTCGTCCTCCGGCTGCGTAGGCCCATACGCAGCAATGTACGCTGTACAGTGTTTTGAGAAACACTGTCTGGGTCTTAAACTAAATAGCTAAATAAAAGGTTGCCTGCATTCCTCCTATCCTGAAACTAGAAAATTCTCTACAGAGAATAATTTCTCCCAAGTTGAGAAGCTGCGATACAGCAGCTTTGGGGCGCATTAGGATGCCGACTTGTATCACTGCTGCTCTCATCCAGTACGCCAGGAGCTTCAGGAGTAGTCAGTCTTGCAGGAACGTTAAGGTTCTATTTTTCGCGAATAAACTTTGTTACTACAGAAATTCCGAGACGCTCTGATATACAGCAGGAGAAATTGCTGTAATGCTTGTATTTTCTTAAAATATAAATTACTGATTAATTTTTTTCTAATTATGTCTAGTATGTCGTAACATCAACTTTTCCGTATTCCTCTTCATAACAAACTTCCTGTGTTCTTATGTAAATTTGTTTTTTGCAGAAATAGGGAAACTCTGCATTTTGAAGATATGTTAAACATGACAGAATAATGATCTTGAACAAATTCCTGTTCTTAACTACAAAATCGTTCAAAACAAAAGAGTTTTTATAATTCTTCCTTTAACTTTCCCCGCCAGCGCATTTGCATTTAATGCAAGTTACTTTCCATCAGTGAAACATTATAGCAGTAAATTGAACTAAAAATTACTATTTTACAATGCGAATTTTAATCATAAAATCTCTTATTGTGATCTACTTGCAGTAGAAAGCGCGAAGAAAGTGAGACTTTTAGAAACTGTAAAACACTAGTAATTTTGAAAATTCTCATTAGCTAGGCATGTAACGACAATTTAAATAAGGTTTCAAATAATTAAGATAGAATAAGACGCCGAACAAGTATTAATCTATAATAATCAAACAACAAAAATCAGCGCCATATTTGCAAATTTTTACAGGACTAGTTTCGATGATTTGCCATCCTCAGCTGTCAAAGCGCAAAATTAACGAGATAAGATATAGTGATTAGATAAGATAAGAAATGGCGCTTTGACAACTGAGGATGATGTTTCGGTAAAACTTTGCAAATATGGCGCTGATGATTTTTGTTGTTTGACTATTCTAGATTAAGGTTTTAAATAGTTAAGAAGGATTACATACTCCTTACTATACACATGATGAGTTAACGAAATGGTTAAATGAGTTAACAAATTTAATATTACTTAATGTACTTATTAATTATACACTGCTTCTTGCATTATTTTTCCTCCACTGAATTAGTGTGGTTTTAGCAATATCCACATTAAATTTAATACAATTTTTTCCCTCTGAATATAGAAATGGCTTTATAGATGTTTTTTTGAGTTTATTACCATATTTTAAATACTTCCCTTTATTGTTGTAATTTAAGTAAATATTTTTGATTGTCTGCTTCTATTTTGTTACACAGTGAGTTTTATTTATTTTGTGATGTGTGCTATGTATTTCTTTTTATTCATTTACTTATTTTTCCATGATTTTATTGTATTTTATGATTTTTATTGCGCATTTTGTATAATTATTCAGTCTGCGATACTATGCTTTTTATGTATTTAATTGCTTTTCTGTTCTGTAGTAATAAACTGCATCTTGAATAGAATTGCATGAATAGCTTAAAGTAATCTGAAATAAAATCTGTTCAAAGTTTTCTGATCCGCCAAGTTGGTGACATTTAGTATTTTTGTACTATTTTGCGACAGTTTGAAAGTTTTTTAAAGCACATTTTCATTGGCTTAGCTTTTACGCGATGTTCCAGATCATCTGCCAGTTGAATATGAAAAGGAACTTTAGGAACTTAAAACCATAAATAATACCCAGAATGCTTATGACCAGGATTTTCCAAAGTTTGGCGTAAAGAAATAAAAAATAGTTATTGATATTTTAGAAAGACTTCCATAACAAAGTAGCCATCAGCAGCCGGCGAAAAACTGAATGCTCAGGAACTACAACCTGCAGCAAGAAGATCTCAATTACACTCACGTTTGTGAAAATTGCAACACCATGAAGGACTTACGCGAGTGAGCTGAAATTTTCAGGAAATGCAAAGTAGCGCATGATATGCAAATGATTAGAATTGCAAATCCGTAGCGCATGCGTATGCTGAGCAGCGCCCTCTGAACGGCTGATGGATCCGAATAAATAGACGGCTGTAGCGAGGCGTGTATGGTTATCGGTGGTTATCTGCTAGTGGTAAACGTTAACTCAATCTGTACTTATGCCTCGTCGACGAAAGAGAGCGAGATTTGAACAACTTACAGAGTTTGAACGAGGGAGAATCATCGGCCTTCGTGAAGCTGCATTGTCGTATCGTGCAGTAGCCTCTCGTGTGCAGCGTAACAGCAGCACAGTGATGCGCGTTTGGAAGCAGTGGACGGACGAGTGTCGGACAACTCGGAAATCCGGGAGTGGACCCCGAAATGTGACGTCAGCTCGCGATGATAGACACCTGGTCCGCATGGCGCGGACGGACCGTACAGCTTCCTCTAGACAATTGGCAGCACTGTGGTCAATAGCTACAGGTGTTTCATTGTGTGCTTCATCAATTCGTAGACGTCTGCTGCAGTGTGGACTGCGCGCACGGACTCCTTTATACAGGATCCCCCTAACGCACGACCATCGCCGCCTGCGGCTACAATGGGCCAATCAGCATAGAGACTGGCGTGCTGATTGGCAGCATGTCGTGTTTTCTGACGAATCCCGCTTTAATTTGTGGTACCATGATGGCCGCATTCGTGTCAGACGCTATGCCGGTGAACGCCACCTTCCGGAGTGCATTATCGAACGCCACAGTGGACGAACACCCGGAGTTATGGTCTGGGGCGCCATAGCATATCATAGACGATCTCAATTGCTACGAATTGTGGGCAATCTGAACAGCAACCGGTATATCCGTGAAGTTCTACAGCCCGAAGCTGTTCCCTTCCTTCAAAGCTTGCCAGGCGCTGTATTTCAACAGGACAATGCCCGCCCTCATACTGCTCGGATTGTTAAATCCTTCTTTGCAGCGCAGCAGGTACAGCTTCTTCCTTGGCCTGCGTGTTCCCCGGATATGTCGCCAATTGAACATGTGTGGGATGTCATTGGTCGGCGTCTTGCTCGTGATCCTCGTCCTGTTGCGTCTGCAGACGAACTTTGGGTACGCGTACAAACGATATGGAATGCTCTTCCTCAGTCAGACATTCAAACTTTGTTTGACTCCATGCCACGTCGTGTAGCAGCACTTATTGCGGCGCGTGGTGGCCACACAAAATACTGATTCTGATCTCTTGTTCTTGTTTGTTTGCTTTGAACATTTAATCATTTATTTGTACCACTACCACTCAACTGTGTATTAAATTGCATTCAATTATGACGATTCCTTCTTGGTGTTGCAATTTTCACAAACGTGAGTGTATTTTTACTAGAAACACCGACGTTTTTTACTAGAAATATTATAGATGATAAGAAAACTGTAAAAAGCAAACCTGAAGTCAAAAAGGAAGACGTTCAGTTAGTTGCACTATAAATACGATTCCCTAACCAAAATGAAGGACTTTAATAAGAAAGATGCTCCATCTCTTTCTGCAATAAGAAGAAAATCATATCGACTGCTTTCTCGGCAGCAGAAATAGATGGACCTGTGAAATAATAAAATACTATAAAATACACATTTACACTGATATAAACACCTATAAATACTATTGTATTAGTACTGCATAATGTATTTATTAATAAACTTATAAATACTAAATTAAAAACTGAATTTAATAACATTACTGATTTTCTTGGGTCTGGCTTTCAGAGAAAATTTTTGAAAACAAATTTATTATTAGAAATAGACCCTCTGAGTTCTTTCTTTATATTTAGCTGGAATTTATATTTTGTCTTCAATCACAGTCTAGTTTCAAAAAGACAGAATGTTGAAAATGCTAATATTTAAGAAAATGCTCTTGTTGAAAGAGTGATTTATTTGTAAATTATCTTTTGATTTCGCCACTTGCAATGAAGTCTATAAATATGTCTTCTTCGGCAGTTGGCATCAGCAAAAAAATACTTTTTAAAATGTTTTACCAGCATGGCTAAAGAATTTTCATTGGTTACAAAATTAACTTTCACATGATGTTCTTCAGCCTGGTAATATTTATCACATTCATTCACATTTGAAACATTAACAAACATCTTGCAAATAAAGAAACAACCTTCTGTTAGGCACAGAGGGCTAACAGGTACAGGTACCTCTTAATCAGGCTTCTAAAATCTTGCCAAACGCAAGGTTGTTGCTTAGTTTAATTTTATGTTTTACTCTGGCGTGTTTCTATTTTAGAACATACATATTCATGATGGATTCGATAGCGATAGAAGGATTGACTCGACTGAGAATGGTTGGATCTGGTTGGAAATGAACGGGATACACAGCATTTATGCTCTTTTAAGTCACGGTCGCGCAGACGTTCCCGAAAGTTCGAGACAAATTGGAACTTCTCTAAGTCAGAGAACTATCGAAAGATATGGGTTCTGGTTTTGTCAATGCAACGAATCGATGTTAACAAATGTTAATAAATTTAGCTATTCTAGGCAATTTATAAGGATTGTAATTAAGGAAGTAGTGTGTCTTTAGTGGCAAAATACTCAATGTATATTATTATATTAATTGTTATTGTATAAAAGGGAAGAGAGCGATGAAATTTGCGATTGAAAATTGTGTCGCAAGTACTGCAAGTTAGAGATACGCTATCCTAAGATAAAGCAAAAAACAAAACTGTTCCTGGTCACTAAATAGCAAGAATGTTAAAATTCTAACTAATGGCACCAAGAATGTCCAGTAGGAAGGAAAGAAAGATACAAATCCTTTATGCAGAATGTGCAGCCTTGGATGGCAAATTCAGTCCACTGCAAATGTTGGGCCATGCTTCTCATTCTTTAAAAACAATGCATAATAACTTACATTATCATGTCAGGGTGATTACCAATGTGGGATTGAATTGTGCATTAATTAGTGTGCTCTGTTTTAATACACATTCCTTGTTCTGTCCAGTTGTGGATAATACTCATTTCTCTCTTCATTCTTGTTTAATTGCTTTTGATTGTTCTGAATTTCCATTGTAATCCTCCGAACTGCTTAAATCTTTCATCTACTATTTTCTGAATGCCATATAATTCTTTCTACAACTATGTATTTACAATTGTAATTATAATGTCATTTATTAACGGTTAATAAACTTGGAAATTGTTTATTACCTTTTTTTTACTGCAGCATTTTTGGCAAATACTTATCTGCATTCATACTTGTGCATGCATTATATATGTTTATTAATTTTACAAAACAATTTTTTTTGCTAGAAAATGATTATACTATCTTGGAAAGTGAAAACTCTGTTGTAACAGAAAATATTTATTTTGAAGAATTAACAAGGAAAAAGAAATTAGCAACTGAAAGAAAGTGTGCATATATCACTCTTTTTGTCATTATCTGCTAATATTATAGTATTCTTAGCATTTGCTTTTGATTTGCGCTTATATCGCATCTTGATTTTTGCGATACGTAATTTACAAGAAATTTAAGCATTTAAAGTCTCCTTTAATCATTTGTTATTGATTTTCACATTATTACAGTAATGGCGTTTGCCTTACCATTGTTAATATCGGTTAGTTTGGCTCTTAATTTATCTTTTCCGCTTTCGACGTGCAAAGCGTAATGCTTACAAGTGGATCATCAACTAATTCATCCGAATGTTAAAGGCAGGTGGTCTGGACCGAAATTAAATGAAGCTAAGGCAAATAACCAGCTGCAGCTTTACCTCCATTAAATAAACAAATCATTTTCATTGCAACAGCCTACGATTTTATTTAATTTTTAGCAGAAAATTAATGAAGCTAAGGCAAATAACCTTTAATTAAATGAAGCTAAGGCAAATAACCAGCTGCAGCTTTACCTCGATTAAATAAACAAATCATTTTCATTGCAACAGCCTACGATTTTATTTAATTTTTAGCAGAAAATTAATGAAGCTAAGGCAAATAACCTTTAATTAAATGAAGCTAAGGCAAATAACCAGCTGCAGCTTTACCTCGATTAAATAAACAAATCATTTTCATTGCAACAGCCTACGATTTTATTTAATTTTTGAAAGTTTGAATGCTAATTTTTTACCCGCAGGATCCTGGACGTCTACTGACTGCAACCAAAAATATGGAGTAATATGCAAGAGGAGTAATGATCACGAATTCACGAGTCCTGTACCAACTTCTTTTTCGGGAAACTGCCTGAAGGGCTGGTATCTATTAGGTTCGTTTGCATATTTCTTATTGCTTTTATATTCACTCATTTTCTCTTTCACGTCCCTATTGTATCAATTATTTTAGCATATAGGATGAGCGATATTTAAAATATTTTTTATCATAACGTAACTGTAATGCAAGAACACTTAAAAATTGCGTGTTTTGAAGTTACTGGATACGTTGTTCTATTTATAGATACGTCCGGACATCAGTCATTATAAAAATTACCAAGCAGGTTCCTGGAAAGTAATATGTTTCATTTCATCCGAAGCTTTAAATTGTAACAAGGCATACACCACTGTGTCTTAGCGAAATTTAAAAAAAATTGAAAGTATTTTTTTTTAATATTTTGTAAACGAACGTGATAAAGTAAAAAATATTTCTGCAATTCTTTAAAAACGTGCGTGCTTCTCTCAGCTTGAAATCAACTTTGAGATGCTCTTATTAATAATATTTAAGACTACTTTTACCCGATTGTCTCATTTAATGTTATATTTGTTTTTACAATATAATATCGCTTTTTCTTTGGGGTAAAAGGAATACAGATATCAAGAACGTTCTTATTTCTCTCCTTTTTATTTCAGGTAATCAATGTTACATGATCTTTGGTCAACGTGGGTTTGACAAATTAAAATGGCATGATGCAAAAAGAGCATGTGAAAAGCACGGGGCAGTTCTTGCTACTATTCATTCAAAGGAAGAACAAGGTAAGAAAAATTAATTAAACGTTTAGATTTCGGTTTGGTTTTATTTTATTACGAGGCATGCAAGAGGCATCTGGCTAAAGGGAAGGACTTCTTGGAGAACTTTTTAAGGAAAGTGATACGAAAACGAAAACGCCTTTCCAGCCAGCCAGATCGCGTGGAATGAACCAGGTCAAATTACCAGAGTTTCAGAGACTTTCGTGCTCGGCCGTTGTGAGTGTATTAAACGTTCGTAAAAATGATTTATATAAATCGCAGTAACAAGGTGAAAAAAATCTGATGTGGTAATACTTTCTAGAAAAAGTACAAAAAAGAGATTGATGCCTAGAACTTGTTCCATATTTCCACCTGTAAGTCACCGTGATACTAATGGACACTGATGATTAGTGGCCAAGAATACAGATGGGCGTCTTTGTACTTCGAGTTAACTTGAGTTAAAGGCAAACAAACAATAACAAGGCATATGATCAAGTGCTTCTCAATTTGCAGTCAGCATTGACCAGCACCATCCATATACTTTGATTTAATTTTAATTTAAATACCTACCTAAATTTATTGTACAATCCACACTAAGAACTTTTGTGTTACCAACAAAGGGACCTTTGACATGTAGGTCGTCAGTTAACTTGAGATCTATTGACAAGTATTGTAAATAACAGCTTTGACAATGACAGATGACAGTGGGCTTTCGATTTAATTTAAATTTAAAAATCTATTTATGTTCGCTGCATTGCTCCACAGTGGTGATCTATGGTTTGACTGCTCGTAAAGCTAAACCTATAAGTTGCCAGTGACCAATAGCTTTAACTAGTACATGTTTGCATCCAATGAATTTTAACCGAAATATAATCTTATTTAAGTACTGCCTCATACCGATGAAATATAGCTTTATTCGAAGTGAGCATTGGTAAATCGCCAGTGACTAACAATCCTGACAAGCAGCGATGTCTTTCGGCTTACGAAACCATCCCATGCGTACTGTCCTTTTTCAGAAAGGTCTTGTTAAAGCATCTTCTAACCCGTTTAAACAACACTGAACAAAATCAGTTTCATTCAGAAACGTTTTGATTTGAAATCACAGGGTTGCTAATTTGTTGCTTTAATAGCAGGCATGAAAGTGGCCGTTACAAAAGAGTGAATCAGACGCTTCAACTTTACAGGTATAAATAAGGCAACAGCGCAGAAAATGCTGTAAAAAGTATGGTTGAAGTGTATAATAAAAGTGTTTTGAACATTCGCATTTCCAATGATTGTTCTGCAAACACTAGCTTGAAGAATACCAAGAGCTGTGAGTGTATTGTCTTTTGTCATAATGACATATTGAAAACTGCAATTGAAAGAAATCCAAATCAGTTGTTGAAGAGTTTCTAGAAGAGGTTTATATTTGAATAAACTTGGAATCTCATCTAAACTTAGCAGGTGAGTCTCACATAAACTTATAAATGCTAACTGAATAGAATGTTTGAAAATCTGCACTGCATTTTCGTAAGCCAAATTCCCTTGTCTGAACTGTTTGACGACTAGTGATGAAAAAGAATTAGTGGTTCAAAGCTTGCAAAATTTTGTTGGTGGAAAAAAATACAATTTTCAACAAATCTTTTAAAGGATCCTTGAAGACATTTTCTCCAGTAATTAACATATTCCTTAAGAAATGGGTAAAAAAATATTACGCCATTGGAAGAATGTTGTTGTATAAATGGCTACTATTTAAATACAGTTGATTTAAATAGTAGCCTACTTATTTTTTTTCTTTAAAGCCTACTTCAGAAAACGACATTCATATGGGATTACTTATCGTCTGAAAACTTTAGCATCAGAAATGTTCTTACTGAAATCCTTCCATAATTTTAACGTTAGAAACATTCTTAGCGGAAGTTTTTCTAAAGTTTTGGACTGTTAGTTTTATTTATTAATTTTTTACCTTAATTAAATTTTGGACTGTATACTTACCATTGCCATAGTCCTCCACTCAAATTGGTAGTTGTTACCATTGTGTGAAATATAAGGTTTTTATCTTCTACGGGCTTCGCGTATAACCATTTCCAGGAAAGTTACCATTCAGCGAAACGTAAGGTGTTTAATTTATTATTCGAAATTAATCAGTTAGTTTTTGCTTAATTAATTGGGAGATTTGAAAACGGTAAGCGCATGTCTTAATAGTTTAAATCTTATAATTATTTTTGTACTATATCTAATTTATATAAACTGAAACGAATTAAACTATATTACTATAATTAACAACGCTTAAACACCAAATATTCCTTACTCTGTTCAGAATCCTTTGCTTGGTCTTTTATTGACAGTTATTTATCTTTTAGGCATAATTTCAATTTCCCTGACTAAGATACCCTTATCAGCAATCTCGTTATATGAAATTAAGGGCATTGACCATGAAAAGAATGTAATACAAATTTGCATAAAAGTCAGATGGGAATATTATTTATGACGGAAGCCGAAAACACTATGGCATGATGCAATTTAAAAATCAACTGACAAAACAAAATTTGAAAAATGTTATTATATATTTTAAAATAATATATTGTCAAATTTAAATGCAACCACTATTGTAAGAAACAAGACAGAGGCTCTAAGTTATTCTGCTTTTAAACTTTTGTTTTGAAACTATAACAATTTCTGTAAGCTATTAATCAGGTCATATTTTTGCTAAATAATTGTTCCCCAAATAACGCAAATTATCTTTAGTTATAAATACTAGATTAATTTCTTTGCTTATATATTTATTAACTTTCATTAATTTTTAATATTTCTGTAATTTAATGCAATATAAAAGCATGATTCATAATATTTTAATTTCATAAATAATACGATGATACGTTCTCTCTACGCATGCTCCACCATTATTAGTTCAGAGGCTGGTCTAGCTACTTTATTAATATTCTTTAAATTTTTGAAATTTTAAAATAGCTTTGGATTCCTTAATATTTCTCATTCTCATTTTATGCTTTATCTACATGCTTACTGCCAACAGTTTTTAGTCCAAAGGGATTTAGTCCCGAAGGACTATTACTTTCGTTTTGCGATTTTGCGTCGATTCACTCTGAATGCCCGTTTCACTTTTCAAATTGCTGCCACTAAATGTTATCGCTCTCCATTAAATTTTAAAAAATGAAAAATCTGCATAAATGTATGCATGTTTCTCGCATTTTGATAAAACCTAGAGCCATCGAATTTTGAATGACGTAATCCTACTGCGAATATGGGCATCTGGAAGCCCTAATTTTGAATTTGAAATTTGCTTTATTATCGATTTTATGTTTTGTAACATTTCAACGAATTTCTGATTAACAAACTAAATGATTTCAAAGCGAGCAATGGCAACACTGTACGGAAAAAAAACATTTTTATCTCCAGCGCACGAGACTTACGGAAATTCTAAAGATATGTTCATTTTAAAATGATTTTGCGATATTGATTTTGAACTGAATTTTATGGTTTGAGTACGTAGTACATGATATTTAATAAAAAAGGTAGCACACGAAACGTTAAAAAAACGCGCCTTTGGACGTAATTTAAAATCTGAAATCTTTCAGATTTTTATTTTTTTTATTAGAATAATGTTCTTAATTTTATTTTTAAATTATATGTTGTTTGAGAAAAATAGGCTGGAAAAAAAGACACGAAATTAAATACATTTGCAACAGATTCATGCCAAAATATGTCCAATTACTTAACTGTTTTAAGAATGGTAATATATTTTCTCGTCTAGGTACAACAACATAACTATTAAACAATTTACGAGATTGTTCCTCATGCACTACTACTATTGAATATTCATTGCATACATATAGAGACATACAAATATACATACAAATGTTTATAAAGGCTCTCATATACATTCGCTCGTGACTATTTGATATTTCAGAATAATTAACGGGATTTCACTTTTACGACGCTATTAAGTTTTTAAATTTGTACGCTAAATTATTTCAAAGCAATTATCCACTTTATCTTCACAGAATTACTTCCTTAATCCTTGACATAGTTGCCAGCCTCACTTTTCCGGAGACTTCTTTTCAAATTATCCCCCATTTGCTAAGTGGATGAAATTCTTAAGCATTTAACCACCGTTTGTTTGAATATGTGTGAAACGTATAAGGCATGTGGATAAGATTGCTGAACATTGTTATTTCGTTTGACTTAACTTCAGATTCCGATAAGCGGGATGGCAACATAGCTTTTTCCTCCCATATAATGTAAATAAACATAAGAAACTTTCCTTTAAATAATTCTCCACGAAGGCATCTCTCTCTCTTAAGCAGATAATTTTTTTTTGCTTTTCATCAGTTAGCCAACATTTATGGTATCCCGTTAGAAACACAAATGTCAGTCAGTTCTTTTAAAAGATCCTTTCGTGAAAGGAATTTTAAATTTCAGCTTCTTTTAACAGATTTCTTGACAGACTTGATGATAGAAGCTGGTACTGATATTTGGATTGGACTTCAGAGCCATAATATGGGTGCTGTCTTCAAGTGGGCAGACGGTACGAGACTCGATTATACGAACTGGGATGCTGATGATGTTAAGTCAAACGCACTCACTCAGGTAAGCTAAATGTTATTGTACTAAACAGTGGTTTAATTAATTAATTATGGCACGTGAGAGTGATGTGTGGTTTAAACGATGTTTGTAGACTTTTCTAAAGAAAATTCTTCACTAATCGAGGTACACCTGAGATATTTCACGAAAATTTATTGCATTCTATCTGTTCGTTGCCAATCAAACTCGGAATGAACTAACAATGTTTCGCTGCCTTATATTCCGCTAAGCTAATGATGACATGGTTCTCAATCTTCCTGAAATCGAGTATCGAGTAATCTCTGTTTTTCCGTGGAACACTTACAGTAAAACATAAGCTTTACAGCAGCGGTGGCCGACTTTTTTTTTAAAATCAGGAGCACAGTAAAAAAAGGGACATTGCTTGCAAAAAAAAATAAGTCCATTATTGAAAAGAAAAAAAAGGAAATGCTTCGCAGGTTCGTTGTCGACGAGAGGCTGCCCGCCCTGCTTCTTCAAAGTTACTTTTAGAGTAAGATATTGATAGTTATTGATGCGAACATATTTATTTATAAATAACTTGAAATTATTTAAGAACAACATTTTACTTTGTATTGATTTCATGTACAATAATTTTTAATAGTGCATTTGATTTTTTCCCCGTAATACTTGAAGTAGCTTCAAAATCACCAGTGTTCTGCTATAGTGTATTGACAATCACAATATTAATGTGTCGTTTCTTTTTAAGTGATTTATATTTTGATCAATATATTATATGTATGATTATATATAATATATTGATATTATCGTTTTATAATACCATTTCTGATTTGACTTTTTAAAACTATCACATGTACCGAATCCAAAAACTTATAGAGGGCTTTACAGAAAAAGAAAAAAACTATTTAAGTAATTTTCATGACTAACATTTGCAGTTCTCTAGAAAAAAACATTTGCAGTTCTCTAGAAAAAAACATTTGCAATTTTCTATATTCTTCTTCTGTCACAATCAGCCTTTTCTTCACTTTTAGGACCTTTTTCAGGACAGGTCTCATAAGATTTTGACTTTTATCCTGAATTTTTTCTGTATTCAATTCTGAAAACAATTCTAAAAAAAATAATCTTTTAAAAGAACTTGAGACGCAAAAGGAGCAGTAATCATAGATTCATGTCCTGTAGTTGCAGCAGTAAAGGACATTTACGGGGACAGTATACAGAAGTAAAGGGCTAGATATTATAGTAAAAATTTTACAAAAGCAAAAATTCAGCTGTCAGTGCTGTACAAATATTTAGAATTCAAGCTGAAATATTATGTGGAAGGAGATCAATTAATTTCTAATTAATCTCTTTGACCCACACAATTGCAAACGCTAGTTTTTAAGTAAATAATGTGTGACCTGAGGTAGGTCGGCAAATAGACAGTAACCTTCTGTACGCGACCCGGCTTTGTCTCTGTATTCTGTGAATGGAGAGAAAATATCTGTGCGAGGAAAGCTTAACGTGTATATGAAGTTCGCATGTTGTGTATACAAGGACATCTCGTTGATGCAATTGATCCATGCATCCTTGCACTTGATTTTTAAGAAACTACGGAATTTGTTGAAACATTCAAAGCAAAGAACTGCGCCTATCTGATGAAGCTATACTGATGTTTGGAGTGGCTGAAAATGGTCTGTGCTGCTACGGCATAATTTCTCATAGCAATATCATTATGCTTCTTCGAGCAGAAAATATCATTAGAAGTGCAGTGAAAACACGCGAAAAAATATTCATAGGATAAGGACATTTGACTGTTGCTGGGCTAGTGGATTTAGCCAAAGAAACTGGGCCGATCGGATTGCCACCATAAATGGCAGGCCAAGTACAAAACGAGAAAAAATTACTTCCTGTTTCCCTTTGCGAAGAACGTAAATTTCCATGGATCACAAGCGAATTTCGCTGAATTAAATGAATTAATTGGAAGCACAGAAATAAATATTAATCACTTTCAAGAAAATCAGTTAATAGAATAAATTTAAAATGTATTTTAAGCTTCATTGCACTGATAGCACCAATACGACACAGGAAGTAATCCGCGTATTGAATAATATCCTCGACGTCTTCCTTTCGCAAAACAATAGGAAATCGGAAAACATTCGAAGAAGACGCAGCACAATAAAATCACTGCATTTTCCTTCAGTCGTCAGCCTTATCGGGTTAGATCACAAGAAAGACGGTTTAACAGTATTTTGTTTAGATGTTAAAATGACATGGCAAAAAGATATTTAGCCTTTTTCCTAAAATCTATAACACCTTAACACTGGAGCAGGAAATAAATGATCTTCAAATGTGAAATTGAAACGAGCTTACTGGCAAGCAAAAATAGATCCCGAAGTTCGTGAAACGACTGCATTTTACAACCATTCAGATATTTTGGTAGTTTAAATTACAACCTTTTGGAACGTGGATTGTTGCAGTGATATTTAAACTTACAAAGGAAAAAAGTTTCAAAGAATATTTGGAGAAGTTAATTAGCTTGGCCATACTGCCTGCGCTGATGTTTTTGAGAAATCAAGGGTATTTGTGACTACAGCAGTCATATTTAAGACTTTCATCGGTTAAGAAAATCTGCCGGTCTCTACACATAGTACCAAGAATTTGTTAAAGTTTACATTAAAATCGTAAGTAATACTTAAAAGAAGTTAAAGAAAATCACTTTCACTGTGACATGATTATACAAAGAGCATTTAAAGCTCTAAAGGAAGATTTAATTTCCACTTCTGTATAAGCTTATTCCCAATATGAATAAAACTTCATTCTAGATACAGAGTTTCGAGAAGTGTAGAAAAAGTAATCTTGAATTGTACTGCACTTTCTTATTCGCACTGAATTTCAAGTATATCATATTTAAAGGACTATGTGGAATCCTTCGTATGAAAACTACTCAAATTGCTGCGTATCCGTGTCGGATGTCACGGTGGAGAGATTTAATATAACAATATCGGACAACCTTCATCTGTGTGGAATTTCGAATCAGCAGAATTGGAATCAAAAGCGTTTTTATTCCTATTACCGTATCGAAGATACAGTGCATGAAAACATCGGATTATCTCTATAATAAAGAATCTTAGTAGTGATCTTCATCTCCCGCGTGACTTGTTCTTCGCCAGTTTCTTCTGAACAGTACCTGGAAAATCTGAAACCACGTTTCGGTAACGTTTGTCGGTTTGCAAGAGAAAAAATCAATATATCAACCGGGAGGAGAACGGAAGTCGACTGAAAGGTATTCCGAGGAAAGAGATCAAGTCTTACCATGGAATCATTAATGATCTCAATCATTTCTAGATGAATATCCTCGAAAAATCTCACTCAAATTATAGACACTGAAGGAGGCGCCCTTCCATGTTATCAAAGAACTATACTACGTGGTGTTTTGTATGCAAAGAACTCTTTCTTTTAAACCTAAAGAAGTGACTACGATAGACTTGCATTCATAGCAAGGTAATGTTGATCATTATCCTGGGGACTGCGTTGGCCGGAACGTGCATTCTTGAAGGAGGTGACGATGTCATAAATTTCTGTAAATGTCCGCGTCGTTTGATTACGTTGCTATTTTGTGTACTGTTATAATATTTTGTATTGCATTTGTTAACTAAAGGCCTTTGTTAACTTTAAAGTGTATTTTTAGATATTTTGTA
>KK121347.1:297100-323246 GCA_000611955.2 Stegodyphus mimosarum | reverse complement strand
TAAGTAGTTTTGTACTATGCCTGAAACTTTTCCTGCAAACATACTACCTCGCGCCGTGTGGATTGTCAAAAAGAACATGCAGAAGCAAGAACTGTGCATGTCAAATATAACCGAATTTGCAAAAGTAGCCTTATCACAGAGTAAAACGTACGAAGGGATGTTAAGATTTCCTGAATCCTACTGTAGCAGCAAGTGAAAAAAGCTAACATATTAGTATAATCGTCCAGTTTCAATGAGTGCACTTCTTGCAAATGACATACATGCATTTCTTCCTACTTCATAGGCCTGCAAACAACTGTTCGACTCTCACCAACGCACATTCGATAAGTGCAACTCTCGTGTTTACAACTGGATTATCCTCAACTATACGTATTACAGTTTGTTTTACTACAGAAGTTCAGCAATCTTCTCCCACCAATTGCTGCAAGCACAGAACGATCCATTCTCACACAGCTCCCTGTTAATACTCTCGGATATTAGACAATTTGATAGTTACATATTTAGACATCCTTACTTTGCGATCGTCTGCAGCCCCGTAGACAAACTCCATATCGGCGAGATCCACATTCGTGTGTAGAAGAATTCGAAAATCGAATCGAAATTCAGATTCGAAATGGCGATTTACGACAATTAACCGCTTTCATCTACCTATTTCAAAAGAGTCCTCTGGCTGCTCAACGCACTCTTTCTACACATGCGTTCCATTATAAAACCTACTTATTTTCGCCACCTATACCTGCCTTTGGATTTCTGCCAAATGTATTAGAATTGCCCTATTAAAAGTATAGACTTCTTATATTAATGTAGTTTATTACCATATAACTTATATAGGATTTTCAGGAATTTTTAGGAATAAACAGATAAAATTTTTATACTTATTTTCCTGAGATTAAATCATAATAATGCATTTATTTTCAATTTTATTATTTTTCCGTATTCATTTATTTTTATTCTACAACTCCTTGCAGGACTTGACGTAGAAAATATTACGGAAAGAAACAATTTTAGAGACTGTTCCAAAGAATGGAAAAATTTGGGAAGCGGTAGCAGTTATATATTTAAAGAAGACACACCATTATCTTGGAATAAGGCTATGGCTTATTGCTTCAAACATGGTTCGTGTTATAAGAAAACTGTTTAATTTTTAAAAACTTTTCTTATTTTTATGCTTTTCAGCAATGTACTTTGAGAGTTATGTTATATGTCACCACAAATTACAAGAACTGTCATAATAAATTAACGTGCATGTTAATTTGTTAATTAACAAGCATAATAAAAAATGGGAAAAAAAATTTGAATGGTTTCAGATTTTGCATAAGCCCAAAGGGGTATTTTTTAACCTTTTGTGTGTTACCTTTCTTTATTAAATATCATGCTCTTCGCATTTAAACCACAAAATTCAATTCAACAGCAGTATCGCAAAATAATTTTAAAATGAGCATATCTTTAGAATTTCCGATACACAGTTTCGCGAGCTGTAGATGAAAATGTTTTTTTTTCAGTACAGTGTCGCCATTGCTGGCTTTGAAATTGTTGAGTTCGTTAATCAAAAATTAGTTAAAATGTTACAAAATATGAAATCGATAATAAAACAAATTACAAAGTAAGGCTTCCAGATGCCCATTTTCGGTGGAAGATTACGTTATTCAAAATTTGATGGCTCTAGGTACCGTTGTTTTATCACAGTGGGAGAAACATATATACATTTATGCAGATTCTTCATTATTTAATTTCTTTAAATATAACACAAGGCAATAATATTTGGTAGCAACAATTTGAAAAGTGAAACGTGCATTTAAAGTTTTCGACGCAAAATGCCAAAACGAAAGTGCCAAAGCCAACTTTTGGGCTAATAAGTTAATTTCCGCATTGGTTATTGACCGCTATGTTTATAAAAATACGTGTGTGCCATAATACGTTACAACAATTGATGTTAAAACAGTGAAGTCTTAGACCTATCCACTTAGGTACTAACACAAAATTTACGGCTAGTATTTTGCGAAGCCCTTTTGTTACGCAGTCTGCGTGCCAAAATCTTGAAGGTAAGGGCAGACAACAGGCTCCATATTTTCAGAGATATGGTAGTATCCTGTTCATTGTGTGTGGAGTATTAGATTGTCGTACCGAAGACCCGGGCTCGAATCCCGGAGAAGGCATTTTTTGTAAGCTTACAGTGTCTATCAACAAGAAGACATTCTAGAACATGGTAAACCAAATTTCTTTGGAGAGGTTCCTGGTAGGGGAAGAGATGTGGGAGATTCTCGAACCATCTGTTGGAATATTCACCTCAGAGTTTAAATGATGGGACAGAAACTTAATTAGCAAAGTCCATTGATGCACTGGTGCTGACCTTGCTTCAATCTGTATATGTATTAGGTGAATATGCAAGTAAACGTCACTGTAAGCCTATGCTATAACCCCAAATGATGCATTATTGTATGGCGATGCATAATGCAAAAGTCATGATGTATGTCGCCGGACACAATTGGTACCATCGTAAAGACCGTGTCATTCGTTTATTCATACTTATCGTTCGCCGCGCCGTTGTAGTAGAATACACCTAGAGACTGAACCAATAATAATCACAGCAATAGATGCCTTATAGTTTTCCTTCTTCTGTAGGTGATATCGAATGATTGTTGAAATAGGCCCATTGCAAGTTGGTGAAATAGGACATAATTCTTACACTAAGGTGATATGCGGTTCGCTGTTGACATAAACACAACATACCTGCTTTCATGTTCGGTAGCTTGAGGAAGCTGGTGCAGTTGGCCCCTTTAGTTGGTCTAACCTTTCTTCCAACTGACAGTTTCATATTCTCATAATTTGGGCTTCATTTCGTTCACATGGACACAATTCTTTTCAAGTACATTCCCTAATTCTTTATGTGTCCACCTCTAAAGTTAACTCTACTGACTATTTTTTTTAATTCTCCAAACAAGGCAGTTTGAAGCTACCTGCGCAAAGATTACCAGGAAGACAGTTCAGTACTTACAACTGCTTATTGTCTTTTTTTGTAATTTTTACTGGCGTACATTAATTGTTCTTGCTCCCTGCAATGTTAATTATTTGCACATCCTATCAATGTCTAGGTATGGCGAAAATTTGACGTCTTTTGCGTATTTCCTTCATGATGCTGCATTCTGGAAGCCAAACAGTATAAATGCTTCAAATTAGGAAAATTGGGTCTTCATGAATTTGATATAAAAACAGTACATAATTATACAGACAAATTCAAAATTGATTCCATTGCGCAATATTACTGGAACTTTCGTACACCGAATTCCAAGATTTTGGGGGCTTTTCATTTTATCCAGATGATTTTGAATTACGGGTCACAAACTTTGTATGCAGGCCTTCTGACTTCAATTTACAACAATCAATCTTTATTAAAAATACTCCTTCCAGTCAAACAGAACTTTCCATTTTTACAGATGGCTTCTGGTGCTGGTAGTGGTCTCTGTGTTCTAAAGAATCATCAGTTGATTTTTCGCTGGAACAGGAGATTGTCTAAATTTAATACGGTCTACCAAGCTGAACTTTTGTCTATTCGGAAAGCGCTTCAACTCGCATATCGAATGGCATTAACTGCAAATCAAAGGACTGCCATTTTTTTCTGACTCAGCTTCTAGTCTGGAGGCAATTTTGGACTACAACAGTAAAAATCATCTTGTTCAAAAAATTCAACATTTATTGTTGCACTTTTCATCCTCGCTTCGACCCAATCTAATATGGGTTAAATCACACCAAGGTCTCTTTGGAAACGAATTGGCGGATCGAATAGCGAAAGAGTCTGCCCTTGCTCAGGAGCGTACAGGGCAGGCACTTTCCTTACCACAATCATACTTGAAAACCTTCACTTGGAACTTTCTGCAGAGCAAATGGCAAGAGCAATGGTCTAATGGACTGACTGGAAGACGAGTCCTACATTTCATACCTAAAGTTTCGACCAAACTATATGCTGTCAATTCGGCTTTAGCATGGTTTCTAACGGGACATGGTACCTTCATGGCCTAACTTTTCAGATTTGGGCTAAGTGTAGGTGATCGTTGTAGCTGTGGTAGATCAGCTGATCCCGAACATTATGTTTTTGATTGTCCTGTTTTCGAGCAGAAACTTTTGCATAGACCATTAGAACAATACTGGCCTCAGTGACTTGAAAAACTTTTAATCAACTGAACAGGTTTGTTTCCGTTGCAGAGAGTACTAGCACAATGTAGTGCTCAGATACAGACTTCCTCTTCCGCAGAATAAGAATATTTTATAGGAGCTGCGGTGTTGCATCAAATTCTGCATAATAGTGCACTTTGTAATATTATAATTTTCGTGTTTTTTGTTTTTTCCTATATGGAGTTTTTAAGGTCATGTTGTATATTGGTAATATGCCTTATCCAAGTACTAATTTTCTTTTATGACAAATGTATCCTCATAGCAAAATATCCTTACATATGTTACATGCCTTACTTAAGTAGTGTTTTAGTTTTATGTGACTGGTGCATGGAACGATTTTTTTCATTTGGTCAATTGTTTCATGTTTAGTTTCAATTTTAATGTTTAGTGCATAGTATATGTTCTGTTTAGCAGACAAGATTCTTGTAAATCGGTCTACTTTATTGAACGGCAGAAAATTGTTAACATTTCGTCTTTGATACTTTTGATTGCTCGTTTATGTACCCTCACTTATATAACATGTTTTATTCAAGTACAATCGTTTTATGACATATGTTTCCTCAATCACTGTACCCACTCATGTGTAACATGCAATATCCAAGTTTAAATTTTATGTGACAGGCGTCTGGCAAGAGTTACAATAAGTTCTTTACCTGTCGAATGTAATATATACAGTTTCAGCATTAATTTTTGAATGCTTCAGTGTGTAGTGCATAGTATATTTCCTGAACGGAGGATAATTTTGTTGTAATTCGGTTTGTTTATTCTATCTTTTGTACTGGCATATTTAAACCTTATCGAATGGCAGAGCATTGTTTACATCTCTGTTATGATTCTAATGACTCTATATTTCATCTATGTCCTAATCTATGTACTCTCACTTTTGTAACTAGCTCAATAAGTACATTAACTTGTAATTGTAGCAGTACAGGTCTACATGAGTCATGTACCACGCCTAATTTAAACCTTAATGAAATCAAACGCAACCGTGAAGGAGAATGTACAAATCCTAATTGTTGTTCAACTAATATGATTTCCTTTTTAAAATCGAGACCCTTATGCTTTTTTGAAAATGTTTAATACAATATGAAAAAAGTATTTTTGGCAGTTTTTTTATGCTTCTTCATTTGTGTAATTTTATGTAGTGTACGAATTCTGTGTTTTAACTAGTTGTATTTCTAATCTTGGTGTTTTGTACAGTTTGTTGCATTTTCGTATAATTTGTCATTTGCTTCCACTGTGACAAATGTGTCATCACAACAACTTATCCTCGCATTTATGACATGCCCTATCTAAGCACTTACATTGGTGTGCAAAAATTAAGGACGAAGTCGAAAAATTAGCCTATCAGCTGAACGAAGAGGCAGAGCGGACAGAAAGACCAATCAGGAGATTAAGTAAGGTGATGTACGGTAGCACATGCGCAGATATGCAGGTAGACGTAATGGGGGAGTGTCTGAGTAGTATAAAGCATGTTGTCGGTGTAAGATCAGTATTTCTGGCAAAGAGATTGCACGCCGTATAGCAGTTAAAATCACACCGAGTTGCTGCCTCAGCGAGAAATGGCGAATAATCAATCTGTTAGACGACATCTGGATGCTTTTACCCGAGGTCGAATCATTGGGAAGTTGGAGGAAGGCCGCAGTGTGACAAGTGTGGCTGCAGAGTTCGGAATTGCTCACAGCATCGTTTCACGACTTTGGAGACAATTTCAAACTACAGGAACAGCTATCCGGGGGTTTAGTAGTGGTCGTCCACGAGGAACCACACCCGCAGATGACCGGTATATTGCCTTACAGGCCAGAAGAAACAGGCGGCAGACAGCGGGAGAAATCGCTAGACACACGACACAGGCGACTGGACGACCGATATCGCGTTTTACCGTGGCCAGAAGACTGCACGGTGGTGGTCTGTTTGCACGACGCCCTGTACGGTGTGTACCTCTAACGCCTGCCCATCGGAGAAGGCGTTCTCTGTGGTGCCGGGAACACCGGAATTGGAGAGACAATGAATGGGGACGAGTACTCTTTACAGATGAGAGCAGATTTAGTCTGAGTTGCGATTCTAGACACATACACATCTGGACAGAGCGGGGAACACGCAATAACCCCTTCAACATCATCAAAAGGGACTGTTTTGGAGGTCGCGGAGTTCTCGTTCGAGCAGACATAATGCTTGGTAGCCGGACCGACCTTCATATCTCCCAAGGAGGTTCGTCACCTGGGACTGCTATTGTAACGAGGTTCTTCTTCCTTACATGCGTCTTTTCACAAGGGCTATGGGTCCTCAGTTCCTCTTCATGGACGACAACGCTCCACCTCATCGCACAGTTACTGTCGAAGAGCTGTTGGAGAGTGAAGATATTGAACACATAGATTGGTCGGCAAGGTCTCTGGATCTAAATCCCGTCAAGCATGACGGAACTTACGAGGGAGACCCATGGCAGCACGTAACTTATCGCCAGTAACGATTCCGAAACTGCGATTGGTGCTACAAGAGGAACGAGCAGCAGTGTCTCAACAACTCATTAACAACCACATATCCAGCATGCAGAAATGATGTGAAACCTGCCTAACAGTCAGGGGAGATCATATCCCCTATTAAAGACCGGATGTTTCTTGCTGGACACCCATAACAGGGATGTTTTGGCCTTCAGTCGCATTGCGCTCCATGCTACGTTTTCAATAAAGCTTCTTTTTATCCATCTGATTTCTCTTTTAGTAAGTGTTGCTTACATTACTCATGTCCTTACGTATTGGGGATCTTACGATATTAAATGTGTTGATTTGGAAAGCTTTTGTACAAAGTTATATTGAAAAAACCGTCTCGTCCTTAATTTTTGCACACCAGTGTATTCTTCTGACTAATGTATCATTAACTTGTCTAATGCATTAAGTACTCTTACTTCTGTTACTACCTTAACATACATACTTAAACTTGAAATTGTAACAGTACAGGTCCACATGACTCAAATGTATCACGCCTATTTTAAACCCTAATGAAATCAAACGCAACTGTGAAGGAGAATGTACAAATCATAATTATTGTTTAACTGTTTTGATTTCCTCTCTAAAATTGAGATTCTCATGCTTATATTATAATGTTTTTCTTTTATAAAATGTAAAATGTTTTTGTAGTTTTTAAGCATTTATTTGTGTATTTATTTGTAGTGTATGAATTCTGTGCTTCACTAGTTGTTTTTCTAATCTTGGTGTTTTGTATAGTTTGTTATATTTTAGTTTAATTTGTCATTTGCTTTCACTGTGACAAATGTATCCTTGCATTTGTAACATGCCTTATCTCAGCACTTGTTCTTCTAACAAATGAATCCCTTTGGCAATGTATCCACATTCGTAGCTAGCCCTTTCTAAGTACTTAGATAAATTTTCGTGACAGGTGCCTAGTTTGTTTTCCAATCGGTCGTCTGCTTGTAAAATTTAATTCGTTTAGCTTCAGTTTTAATGTATATGTATGTACCTGTTTGTGTTGCATGAGTTTATAATGCATGGTAGATGCTCTAATTGCCAGACGGATTTTGTTGTATCTCAGTAGCATGCATTTTTGAAGTACTTTAATTCCTTGATTAATGTATCACTTTCAGTTTTAATGTTTTGAATGTTATTGTTTGTAGTGCATAGTACATGCTCTGTTTCGCGGACAAGTTTTGTTCTAAATCGGTCTACCTTATCGAAAGGCAGAATTTGTTAATATTTCGTATTTGGTACTTTCGATTCTTTGTTTATATATCTTCACATTTAGCATGCCCAATCAATGTATTCATTCATATGTAACAATTAGCTGATTACTATCATGTCATTATGCTTTTGTAAAACTTATGTATATCACATTAGACGTACTCTTCAACGTATGTTATGTACCTAATCAATTTGTATTTATTGTATAAATGTAATCTCCGTAATTTTAACTTTGACCATAAATGCCCGATTGATCTGCTCTGGCCCTGACCACCTGAGGTTGTGGTTGGCAGATAGTAGATGGTCCCATCTCTGAGTAACTTATTCCGTTAGTTGCCTCAAGGCTAACTCAGGTCGGAAGGTGCTCAGTAGGTCAGTGTAGTATGTTAAGGCTTCTAAAGACAGAAACATGATTCAATCTAAAGATCCTTTTGCTAATATTTTTAATCAATTCTAAGATTCTTTTATTAATACTAAAGATTATTTTTTATTATCCAAGGAAATATTGTGTATATGTTAGAAAATACATCGCTATTCTAAAAAATATTTAACGTATTTTTCTTTAAATTATTATATTAATCTTTTCTGCGAGTACATTAAACTGATTATCACACATTTTATAACTATATTTAAACTGTCTAGTCAAAACTTATAATTTTATTTTATGGATCAGTGGGACTAAAACATATCGTTAAGTGCCGATTTTTTACGGTACTATTTACTTAGATGTTTATATGTCTGGAATTTTAAATATATTAGAAAGATACTTTTGAATTCTGAATTTCGAATTACGGTAAATCCGAATTACAGCGTAATTTTTAATGTGCCTTATTGATTCAAAGGTACTGATTCAGCTAAGTCATTTTTAATTATTTCGCAAATGTATACGTTATGATAATCTTGCTACATAGGTAATTACGAAACTCTGTTTCATTAAATATCAAGTATAGCATCAGTATTTTGCATGAGGTAGGGGAAACATAGCATGTGCTTCAGAAATTAGCCAAAATATATTAAATGAATTCTGCTATTACTATGAAAAGGTGAATATCATCCCTTGCCAATATTTCAAGAATTCTGAAAAATCCTTACTCATAGTAGCAATTTTCCCCTTTATACGTATTTATATGTTACATAATCATAAATCCATGCGCTCTAAAGGGGAGGGGAAATGCATCTTCGAATAGCAACTACTTTGTAAAATCTTTTCCATTTTTTTATTTTAGAAAAGGTGCGTTTATGTTTTAAGAAAAATATACTCGTTTGCTAAAATATTTTCAATCAGGCAGATTTTCAATATCGTTTCCCAGTTAGGGTGCAAATTAAGTTTCAACCTTTAATGATTAGTTCATTTTATTTAAGAAAATCAAAACTGTCTTTGCAGGAGGCAGTTTGGCGAGTTTCCATTCAATCAACGACGTCAAGCTCGTGCAAGATTTTTTAAGTCACAATTTCCAGTCACGTTTCTTACATATTGGACTTACAAAGGACAAAGATGGTAAGATATTTTATTTAACTTGTTTCAATTCTTATAATTACTATTTTCTTTCTAATTACGTAAATTAAAGTTGATAACGAATGTAATGTCTATTTTAAAATAAGGTCTTGGAAAAAAGGTAGAAAAATCTGGAAGCTTTTAGATTTTATATTATTCCCAAAGGGACGTTTTGCGTTTTTTTAGTTTTGTGTGTTACCTTTGTTCTTTGCATTTAAACCACATAGAATTCAATTCAAAAGCAGTATCACAAAATATTTGAAAACAGCATATCTTTAGAATTTCTAATTGACAGTCTCGCGCGATGGAGATAAAAATAATTTTTTTTTCGAAGAAACAATGCTTCCTGACATTATGACGAGCTGGGTGGTAGCTCAGACAAGAGAGAGATTATCCCATTTTATCATTTTTTCAGGGTTGGGAGGAACAAATTTTGAATGTGTGATATAAGTGCAAAGAGAATTTCGCCTTTTTTGAGAAAAAGGATGACTTCCGCTCTATTGGTTCCCGCCGGGAAGTGTTTAATCGTCCAAAAAGTGCGAAGAAGAATCTTAATAAGCTCTGAGCGAACTATGTAAATTTTCCGGGTAATACTGTTGAGTCGGCTCTGTGCATGTGGCACTTGTAATGGTTTGCAGTGACAGAAAGCTAGCACGAATCTGTGATGAGGTATTTAAATGGGGAATCATCTTCCTTTATCCGTGCTCCATAGTGAAGGCTAATGAAAAGGACTGTGGTTTGTATGGTGGGGGAATGGAAAGTTTTCTGACATACTATTTTATATATTGAAACTTAAATATTAGTAGTAACCGTGCAGAACTTTTCCTGCGCTTTGTATCTGGGTGTAGTAATTAGATTTTCTTTTTTACTGTTTAGCTATGCTTCCGAAAGAGTACACATTTAAATCATGAACATGTATACCTTTCTGGAAAGTGCCTTTTGTAGCTTACACTCTTCTGCGTAGCTCTCAAATCTCACGGTGTGTCCATGTTAATTTTAATGTATGTCAGGGTATGTCACCTGTCTGTGTTTGTAAATGAGTTCTGTCTTTGGTATAAATGAGTTCTGTCTTTGACCACATGGCTAATCATGGAGGTGTAGCAGAATTCAGAGTTTAAACTTCATAGGTGCAATGGAATTCTTCTAGGAGTGGATCTGTGAGGGAAAAGAGTATCTAATTGAACTGGGTACTCCGTTGGTGGTCACTGAGCAATGCTATGTCCGATCCCGACCAACCCAGTGCTTGATAGGATGTGATCGCTGTAGCAACAGTTATATTCAGCTACCTTTTAGCCCTTCTAAATCAAGACTACCACTTCTTTGGAAGCTATGAACTTTATTAAAGCAGAACCATTTTCGTTCTTTTCGTTAGATTCCCATAGCGGGCTGGTGGCATTAAAGATACTTTTTTGCTATTACTTTTACCATACATTTTTGACATATTGAATCCAGTTTATCTATCATGGCAGTCAGGTCTACCTAGAGAAGACTGTAAATGAGTTTAAACCTGTTAGAAGGGGATTCCGGCTATATTTTCATTAAGTGGTAGGATAGGTGATTTATCACTGGAGTTACAATGCCACAGTAAATATATCAAAATTATTTTCTGAAAGATGCATATGGCTGAAGGAAAGATCCAAGGTAACGCTACGTCTTTTTATATAGAGTTCCTGTGTTGGTCCAGCATATATCTTATGTTGTTACATAATTTGAGCAAAGCTGTACATCACTGTTCGAATATATTGGAGAGAACACTGCAGGATCTGGCAAGAATTTCTTTCATGTAATTATGGCAGGCAAGATTACCGTTGTTGGCAATGAAAGCTCTGATCGCTATTTACTAAAAAATAAATTCATATAAAATAAATTACTGTAATTTGTATCTTGAAAGAATTATGTCAGTAAATGTACTTTTAAATTTCTATTTGATAATCCAGGAAACAAAAAATACATCGGTCGGTTGCCGCAGTGAAGCCTTCTGACAAGAACTGTCATGCTTTAAAAATTAATTTACGCAACTGTGAAGAACAATTTTCATGGATAATATAAAACTCTCTTTATATAATAGTCATAGCCGATATCGTAGACCTTATTCAACTGTTGCAAGTCTCTAATTTCAAGCCCCTTCTTTGGAATATCATTATTGTCAGCATAACACTTATCACTAAAATAACCTAAATTTTTAAAGATTCAAACGTAAGAGAATAATTTTCCTGTTGCATATCTATCAAGTGACAGGAATACGGTAGAAGTTCCTTTGAGATAATCATGTGTAGAATCATCCCTTTTGGTGAAAGAAATGAGACTTGAATTTGAACCAAAAAAGTTCTCTTTAATAGGAATTACCAAACTGGGTAGAAAATAAACTAAATTTTTCTGAATCCTCCAAGGCATATTTACTTTCTTTAAGTCTTTCTATATTTCTTCAGAATTTAGGCTAAACTGGTGAGATCAAAATCTTGTCCTCCCTTTATTAATAGTTTTTTGTGAACTGCATGACATCAAAGCTATGATTGCTATACCTTTTTTTCTTTTAAGTTTTGGTAAACCCTAATTATACCTTTAATACTGTCACAGGTTGTTTTAGCAGTCTTATATTTGATATTAAATTTGATGTACTATAAGAACTATCGACGTATTTTTGCAAAATATTGGCTTATCGATACAGTTTTGTGAGAATCAAAACGATTTCGATATTTAAAAATTGAACTTATATTATTTAATACAATATACAAAGATTTGGATAAAAGAACTAGTTCTGATTTATTTCCTCTTTGTCGCATATATATATTTTAATTTTATCTTATAAGGGAAGTAAACAGAATAAATTATTCTTCAGCTAGAATTTCTTAAACATTTGACCTTTTGCCTTATCTCCAGTAATTTAGCTTTTAAAAATACCGTGATTTTAAAAGCACTTTGACAAATTAAACAATCGGGAAAATGAATACTGTTTCAAGAAAATAAGTATATTTAATATCATGCCAGACGATTATCATTCTATTATTCTATATTAGACGCTAATTTTATTTTAAATTGGGAAATGGGGTTTGGACGCGTGTTTTGCTGATATGAAAATCTATGTATAAGCATTATGGAAAAATATATATTTCATGTTAAGTCCTCGTGGTTTATGTGCTTTATATTATTACACAAATCTGCCTTTTATATTTATTTACATTTAATAAAGAAACGTCAATACATGCCTGTTATTATCACACTCAGGAAGCTACGCATGGGTGGATCATAGTCCATTGGAGTTCACACACTGGGCTATCGGGCAGCCTAATCACAAGGACCATGATTGTGTGGAGATGACTGCAGAAGATGGTAAATGGAATGATATCGATTGTGATAAGACGCAACGAGGATTTATATGCTCTACCCCTAGCAGAAGTAAGTTCCAGTTTTAATTCTTCAGAAAATAAAAATATTAATTAAAAGGAACTTCTGCTTACCATTGATACAGTGCTCTGTAAATTTGTTTACAATTTTTAGTGTGTCTTTTAGTTCAAGTTACGCAATCCATTTGCGATGAGTGAAACTGATAATTTTATATTATAAAATTCAAGGGGGTGTAAAGTTTTAATTTCATTTTGTAAGTTTACTTGTATTTCCTCAGTAATAGGACACTCAGCCCATAATAAATATGTTTACTCTTTATCTACAAAATTTTTTGCGTCGCGCATTGAAGGCTATCCTATGCCGAATGACGTTAAGGAAGCATTAGAATCCCTTGTTCTGAATACTTTCATGGCTGGTTCATAACATAATATGTATACATGTGCACATAATACGGTAATTTCTAGAATATTCAAAATTAAAAAACATATCTGAAGTTCCGAAATTTCGACTAGGGTAATTATTCAACGTCCAAATAAAAATTATTGGAATGCCTTTCTATTTACATTGTAGTAGCATAAGTCACGAGTGAGGCAGATTTTCATGCGTTGTTTTATTTTATGTTTTAATAATTAATAAATAAAAGTCACTTAATTAATACAATCAGTTGTTAAGTACAAATCACTAAATGATGGATTTTGTACGATATGCTCCGAAAGTATCCCCAACTAGAGTCCATATAGAATCAGTACGTTTCTACGTTAAAAACATTTTTTGAAAAACGCTTTTTGAACAGTTCTTTTCGAAATGCAAAAACTTATTACCTAATCGTCTTCTAAGTAACGAAGTGAGAAAAGTAGGGTTTGTGAGAGAAATCCGGCAGATAAAGCGATGAAGGGATCTATTTCTGAAAACTAAGTTTGCTTAAATACTGTTAACACACGTAGAAGGGTTTGTAAGGGTTATTTTAATTTCCTAATAATTGTTTTTAATTTTTAACAGCTATCCTGTATTTTCTTGTTTCCTGCCTACAATTCCTACTAGAATGAGTTTTCAGAATCGTGTTTTATGTAAATGAGGTAGAACCAGTATTTAAGGGGAAGTCTCTGTCACTTCCGTAGAAGAATTTAGTAGAGCGTTGTTCCGCCTTCTGGCGACGTCGTTGTTTTAAGCCAAAACTTACTACGTTCAGCCATTTTGTTGCGTGCTTGTTAGTATTCGCTGGTGAGGTTTAATTAAAGGCCAACTCTGTTAGTCATTCCTATGCAGCTTCGTCTAAGCTTTTAGTTAGTTAGCATTAGTTTAGTTTCTTATTTTCTATCCTAAGCCCAAGTGGAGGCTTCCGAGATGGGCTATCTATAGATATTCTAAAGTTAAATAAAAGGTTATTTTAACCCTTCTTGAGACTTGTCACTTTAGCCCTTTAGGACTCTGGGAATGGCCGCTATACACTTCTCAAGCTTTCTAATTACCAAGACAACCACGTTTAACTAGAATCTTACAGGTTTCAGATTATCTTCACCTGCAATGCAACAGGAATTATGCTATCTCGGATAATGCTTCAATTTTTTCTACAGACAGTGTATAGTATCGGAACAATGCTTTTCGAGCGAATAAATTTTATTTCTACTCTTCTTACAGCAAAATTTACTTGTTGTAGATTTCATGCAACATGTTAGTTTAACAGGACTCTTCCGCGAACGTTTTATGCAAAAAAAATAGATGTTTTGGAAAATTGTTAAATGCTTTTACGTGCCTTCTTGTGTTAAGAAATTAGTTTGATCGATCATCCAGGTGCAAATTAAATTATTCTTCAACTATATTTCAAGATGGATTTAGTAATTGCATTTTGTTTGCTAAAATGTTAAGCTATTTCTTTTTTCAATTTTTTTTTCTTTAAATAATTTGTTCACTTCCATAGCAATTGAATTTCATTTATACGGTATTTCAATCAAGAGTTCAAATCTAATATAGCATCGTCTTTTCAAAATATACATATTACATGGTGCATTTAATGAATCGTTTGAAAAGAGCAAAGGAAACAAAATTAATAAATCAGCTGTTTCTTACTGAGAAACAAATTCTTGCTTTAACTGGTTCACTTGATCTCTAAATGAATTTCTTTCATCTTAATTTCATCCGCAGCTGTAGTTGGCTGCAAAGGTTTCTTCGTATGAAGATATTAACTGACTACTTTAGAATTTGTTGAATTTATCAGTCTTCTTCAGACTTTTAACATTCTCAGTTGAGTTCCCCTTCTGTCAACTGAGATATTTATTACCAGTTTTTGACTCTGAAATTCCACTGTGAGACGTCTGTAAATCTCTTAATTCGTTTTTAAGAGAATTCAGTGGCATTCAGGTCCCTAATTTCTGTTATTCTGGCTTTCGAACGAAACCCAATATTTTCTTACAATCACTATTTGCTATTTGATGTTGGAAAAGAAAGTTGAAGTTTAAATTCCCGATTTTTGTTGAAGAAATTATTTGAATAAAATTTAAAACAATGTTGCATAATCGTTTTCGTTATGATATCAGTAAGACCCCGCAATAAATAATTCCTTCCTAGCCCGAGACTGGAAATGAGATGATGTAAGTCAAAAAAAAATATTCTATAGAAAACAGAAAATATCGGATCAGACAATAAATATTCTTCCTTAGAAATGCATTCTCATTTTCACTTGACAAACATTATAATACGAATAGAATTAAAATTCACGGTGAGTGTGATATAAAGGCTATTAATACTCGTAAATATATGAGTATACATCTTATTTATGAATTAAATTATCTTGTTTCACCATGAGACACTTTGAAGATTAGAAAAAAATTCATACTGAAATCTAAACCGACTTAGCTTTCGTCATTTCTTTAAAAGCACATCACAGCCTGTTTTTAAAGCAATTGCTGCTTGATTGGTTTTGAATGAATTGTATTCCTTTCATTGTTATTGCTATTCGATTCATATGGATCGATAGAATTTTTGCTTCAACCAATTCAAAGAGATTCATGTTAACTTCTAAGAAATGTCAACTTTTACTAGATTTGAAATTGTACTTGTAAGATTAGAATCAGCTTCCACAGCTTATTTTATTGTTGTTGCAATGTTCTACAATTTGCATATCCGCAGACGTTTTACTCTTAACTACTAAAAGTTTCTGAAACTTTTATATTAATTTTGCAAGCATCCGCATGGGTATATGCATGTGGTTGTAGATATATGAGAGGCAGACTTATCGAATTCCTCAAATCAGAAGCACGACATACTCCGTTTCAAAAGGAATCCCAAATCACTTCCTAGGCTTAAAGAAGAGCAGTATCGAACTGCGAAAAATAGTAAACATACCCTCCGTCTTAAGGTGAGGAACCTATAAAAGTTTAAGTTATACCTCATAAATCTTCACAATCAGTCTTGCCTCATTAATCCGCCATTGACAAGCATGAAAATAACATGTAGGTGCCCCCCAGCCTCTTTACCTAGGAGTGTCAATTACTCTTCCGTCGGTTCTGACTTCAGAAAAAATGATTTACTTAAAGCAATTATTTCATATTTTAGATGTATTTTCATCCTTCGTTTTTATGTTTAAACAATACTTGGACATACCTTGAATCGCCTTCCATAGGATGCTTGAAAAATTCTTGCTCTTATATTTGGGTTACTCCTCAGAAAAAGATTTCCTTTTTAGTATGCATAATGTAACAATCAATTTCTATTTCTAAGTTCATTGGAAAAATATTGCCTCAGAAATATCTTCTTAACGAATTCATAATCCTTCATACTTTCCGGGAGAATAATATATTTACCTATTGTTCTCTTAAAAGCTTCTAATTTCGCAAGAGCAAATATCACCACTTTACAGATAGTTTTGATTAAATTTTCAAGAATCATTGCTTCATTCAGTAATTCACTATTAATATTTAAAACCGTGTTCTTATTCCAGACTTCTATCTGAATGCATCAAGCGTCTAATTTAATTTTCTCCATTTTGTGTTATTTCTCATTAGACCAGCAGCTGTAGTTTCTTTTAAGAGAATCACTATCCTTTTTCACTTCTTTAAATGATTAATTCTTTTTAATTATATAAACTAGTCCTAATTCTTCTGCAACAGTCTTAATTCTTTCTTTTTTAACACTAACATTTTGAATCAGGAGGTTTTCAAGCAATATGAGTGACTTTAATAAAATTGGGATTTAATAGTTCAGTTATTTTCTCAAACAATCCTAAGTGTTCTCATTACTCGGAATACTTAATTTGTAATACCTTTACAAATTTTTGACAACAGATGGCTCAAAAGGGGTACTAAACCCAGAAATTGTCTTTTAGAAGAGTGATGACTTATTATTATTAATCTTTTATTATTCATTTTATAAATACTAGTAAGCATTTTTATTATTAATTCCTCCTTATTCTTCTGATGCTACTATGTTTTGAAAACCATTTCTAAACAATAAATAAGCATTAAATTTGAAAAGAAGTCCTATTTAAATTTAGACAATACCATGACATCGGTGTGCTTGGAAAAAAATAAATTTAAATTATTTTGCTTAAAGTGTTATAATTTTCACGAAGTGGGTGAAATTGAGCCTTAGCTTCATTTTTCATACTGAAAAATATTGGAATTCAGTTGTTAATCTTGCTTTCTTACATCTGCTTATTTTATTAATTTACTTCGCTTTGTTTTATTTTCAGACTGTTTTGTTGACGGCTTGGCAATTAATTCAACTAATCAAGGTGAGTAGAATAGTTTCGATATAAAAACTAATTTTAATGGATAGTCATAAAATAATAATAATAATAATTGCATTATGACCCTTTGATATATATAATAGTTTTCGGTACCAACTATTTCTTGTCTCCTTTTAGTTTTCTAAATAACACTTTGAAGACCATTTTGGTAACATAAGAATAATGTTTCTGCGAAGATTAACGTATTCTGAATCATGTTTCTTTTCAGATATTATTTTGAAGCTTGAAAAAGTTTAATACGTTATTTCCTTAACATTTTTAAGTCGATTTCAAGTAACCGAAAACTTACTAAAACATATAATGCAAACATTTAAAATGTTTACGAAGTTAGGTTTAGAATTAGGATTGTATTAGAATTAACAGCCCATTAGTTGAGTTTCCAAAAGGCTGTGACAGCTGAGCTCTCTTCCATTCCTGCGTTTTGCACCATACGGGCACAAAACAGTAACATCTGTTGTGACTTTTAAGTCTTTCTTTTCATTTATTATTTATTGCTTAAACTTTGGGCTAATTATAGTATTTAGGTTAATGAATTGTATTATTACTTGTTTTACTGCTCGCAAATATTTATAAGTTGGTTTATTTTGACTTAAAGAATACTTAGCAGGTTACGTGATTTATTCTAACCTACTTCTGTATTTCTGTTATCGGAGAAGGGATGGTCTATTGTTTTATTATGATTCATTATCGTTCATTAATATAATAAATTTTAACAGGGTTGGTTTAATTTTCCATATACTATCAGCTTGCGCTGTTAGCCGCCTGAAACGGCTGTAATGAACAAGAAAAGATATATAACGACTTTAATAAGTGCAGCTAGTGAATTTAACGACTACAGTTAATCAAAACTAATAATAGAGATGAAGAGCTACGTTTATTGCTTTTCATTTACTTAGTTCGTTAATCAATAACAGACAGAATAATTTTGCAAGAAATGTTAAATATCTTAGGCTTTGCAGAAAGGCAACACACAGACAACTGAAGAACAAAAGTAATTTATTTCGTCCAATGACTACACATTTCTTTTAAATCACTTAAATTATTGATTAAATTTGAAAGACAAACATCTTACGTTTTGCCGAGGGGCAATATATTTCTTTCAAATACTTGAATTTGTTAATAAAAATTTCATAAGTTCGCACGTATCATAAAATAAATTTAAAAATTCGAAATTCAAAATTTGAGCTTCGAGTTTCACATGTTTATACAAACTACACGACTACACATGTTAAAAATGTGATGGCTGTAGGTACAGCTGTTTTGGTGTTGAGTTTGTGAAATTCTATGATTTTTCCGAGAAAACAATTCGGTGCGTACATGATGAAAACAATTGCGCAAAAAACCGAAACTTGTTCTTCTCGTTCGAAAAAGAAGAAAGTAAAAAAAAAAGGCGGTATTGGATGTATTGTTGAAATAGACGTGAAGGTATCTTCGAAGTTTTCTCTAGAGTCGCGAATTTTAGGTTATTCAGAAAATTGCGGTTATTCAGAAAATACCGAAATTCTATAAATAGTTAAAACTATAAAAAACTACAATAATTAAAGACCTTAATAAAATATAAGCAATAATAAAAATGAAAAATACTAAAATAATACAATACTATATATAACTAGAAAATAAGAAATAGAAAAATCAAACTTCAGTGCGTTTTGACGAAGTAATGCCCAATCTAGCTTGAGAAAGACTCACGGACTTAAAAAACACTTTCTATGGAAACTGAGCTTTCTATATCCTTGCGAAATTCTTGGGAAAAAAGGAAATATCCTAAGCATGGCTTAGAAAGTATTAAGGCATAGCTTCAGAGCATTAAGAATAATAAATATAATATAAACATTTATTAATATTATAGTATTAAAACTAAAGTAAACAACATAAATATAGGATACTACCTGAAAAAAACGAAATTATCCATAAATCAAATATTCACGACAATTTAAATAATAAATTAAATAAAATAGCGTCTATATTACTATTTATGATATCGCTATTTAAATTCTTAATTTATAGATGAAGCAATGTTATATATCTCATACAGTTTAAATAACCTATGTTTTTTTATTTATTATAAAATAGAAAGAGCTGATAATAAAAAAGTGGGTAAATGTAAGCAAAAAATTAGTTAACATTTAGAATTATTTATTGAAAGAAAGTGTAATTTAATTTTAGAATTTGAGTCTCATTGTATAATGAAATTAATATTTAGGAAATATAATAAAATAAACAAATTAAATAGTCTATAATTTTAGTAGTTTTATAGTAATTTAGTTGTATTTTAGCAAACAGGAAATGTGAATATAAATTTATAAGTTATATAAAAATGGTGGTAAACATTACAAGTTTTGTAAGTAATGTAAAAAATAAAAAAGTGTATTATTTTGAATATGGTGTATAAATAAATAAAGCTCTATTTTTCCACCGCAACTAAGGCACTTTGTATGACTCTTGTTGAGCTGTCGATTCCGTTTTAAAATAATTAAATAAGTTTATTTAAATATTCAATATAATACTTCCCATGCTGGTGCACAAATTCCCATGCTGGTTTAAGAGAAGTAATATTTATAATTTTTTCATTTATTACTGTATAAGTTACCTTTCCTAAAGATAAAATTAGCAATTTTGTTCTTAAGTATACATCTTTGGATATTAGAAATCCATAATAAAAGCCCAACGGATTTAGGATATTTTCCTTTATCATATAGTCGAGCAGCCAGTTTATATGAATTAACAGGTTTAAGAAATTTGCTTGTGTGCTATCGTTATGCATTATCTTACATTTAGAAAAAACTTTAAAGACATTCATAGCAACATTCACAAAATAAATTTTACTCATGAGAACCATGTAGGAATTCGTTAAATTAAATGTTAAAAAATATTTTTTGTTATTCTTTTCTAGGTATACACAAAACTCTAACGACTGGTAGAATTGTTGGTATCGCAATCGGAATTTTCGGTATTATACTTGTAATACTAGCCTTAAGAGTTGCCAGAATTTACAACCCGTATCCAAGGAGAAATATGAGATCCTATTTATTAGAAAATGAGGAATCTCTATGAAGAATTCTTAATTCAATTGAATGTACTTTTTTATTATTATAATAAATCTTATTTATTACAAACGCCTTGTCATGACGCCTTGTCTGAGTTTCTTAATTCGTAGATGATGAAATCTCTTATCTGAGGTAAAAAAGGATGTCGTATCAAAAAATGTTTTCATGTAAAAAGTGTAACATTTTTTAATGTACGTAACAAATCAAAAACTGTATTAACTTTCCGCCCCTCATTTTGAACTCCCTGGAGGGATTTTGCTCTACTTCTCCCTAAAGTTTGAATTTGGATTGCGCCGAGGACAGCCAAGAAAAAACGACTGTGTAGTTAGTTATCTTTGGAGGCGCCGTGGTTATATCATTATTAAATCCTCATTTGAGTTGTAGATTTTACGCTTGTAATTCTTTTTATATTATTTTTAAAAGAAAACATTTTAAAGATCATTGTGTGAAGTTTTTATTATTTTACAAAGGAAATGTATGTTCCTTTCATAAACTGGCAGCGAGACTAAAAGGCCGAATATCCGATTTTATACGGTCGTAAGCATGTGACCTAAAATCTTCATATGGTTCGCCAAAACCAAAAGTGATGATATGTCCATGGATGCGTTGAAGATAAGTAAACTTTAGTGTTTGGATGATTTCCGATCAAGTAAATTCGGAACTAAAGGGAAATTAAGAATTCCGGTAACCCTAATTTCGTTTTCACTTATCATGCGAATCAGTTAAATGTTCTGTTGAATTTGATATCTTTTATATGAAATGTGATCACCCTGATCATATCGTATGAGTTCTGTTTCATACCTGTTCCCTTAGGAGCGAAATATAAATTTTGAAGTACTGCTGCAATTTCAATGAGGAATTTTGTGGCAGCACCTGCTACTCTCGCAATTTTCAAAAAATAATATTTGAATGAATATTTGATATAAAGTTCAAGTATTTTGTTCTGTGCAAGTTTCGATATGATGCAGTGAAAATAAAAGCCAAGCATAATAAATGCATATTAACTAACTCTTAGTTTTGTTTTGAAAACAGATCAGCAGAAAAGCTATAGAAATATATAGTCTCAAGTTGCTTTATTTTTGCATTGATGTAAATTACTGAGGGTATTTTATAACAGCTTATGTTCTGAGAACGTATTTCTTATTTTATATGTTATTTCAGGAAATCAATAGAAAGTGCTGTACAATGTGTTTTACTTTTGATTACGTATATTTGATGTGTACTAAATCCATATGAAAATATTTTAAATCCTATAAATGTTGTAAGTGTACATTTTGAGGATATGTATCAACTTCCATTTTAACATGTTGTATTTAGCAAAAGGGGAAAAACGGTATTTAATTGAGACGCTAGATGTAGTGATAGAGAAAACATTTAGAATTCCTGAAATAAGTAATTCTATAATCACTAGTCCCACGTATGATGCCGAGTTTATGAAAGAATGTTTGATCCGCGTCATAAATAATAGGGAAGAAATGGAAATAGAACAGCATGTTGAGAGAGAGAAGTGAAATGAAGACTTACTTGAATTGGAGAAATTAAAATTACAATCAAGTATTATTGCTAGCAGAGTCGAATATGCAACGGTATTTTCTCCTGAAGACACAGAAATTCCCAAGTTAGAAGTGAACGAGTCCTAATTTTGGTCTTAAAAGAACCGACTTGAATTTATTTCTGGACTTGTTTGAGAGGCAATTAACCTTTCTGAAGGTACCAGTTTCAAAATGGGTAGTCTACCTTATCGGTCTTCTTCCAACCGATGTTGCAAAACTATTTGCAAAAGAATATTCTGATGATGCTCAGGATTATCAGAAAGTTAAACAAATTCTCATAAAGTGCTTCAAATTTAGTCTGAGAAATTTCGACAACTGTTTACCCAACGTAGGAAAAATCCAGGAAACTCCTGGGAAGATTTCTATTTTGACCTACGAAACTATTTCGATGATTGGCTCAAAGAATCAAAAGTCACGACGTTTGAGTAGTTAAGAATTGGAGTAGAAAGAATTTGATACTGACAGGTCAAGTTAAGAAGAAAGCCACTCCACACACAGATTATAAAGAACATTTTTCGGATAACTGGAGTGAGTGGAACAATCCACTTCAGCTTACTGAAAAATTAGATTTGTATTAAGAAATTAGACATGTGATAAATAAAAACGTTAGTAAGAAAACACCTAAGTTTCATCAATGAGATAGTCCCAAAACGTACAGAGGTAATCCCAACATACTAAAAACACCTCATCAAGAGATAAAGCAAAAAATGAAGATCGGTTACTTGTTAATGGGTGTGTTATGCTAAGGATGTGTGTAATTATGTAAATATTACGCTTACAATTCTTTTTATATTATGTTTAAAAGAAACTACTTTAAAGATTATTGTGCCGAGTATTTATTTTTTAAGAAAGAAAATGTATGCTCCTATCATATATATATTTTTAAGTGGAGATAAATTCACTTTTAACAAATACATTAACCATCACACCTAACTGTTCTTAAAACGCTTTTTCTTTAACAGTAAACATATAGGTTAATAAAAATCTTTGAGCCACTAAATGTGTCTATGTTGACGTTACCACTGTGTTCTTCATTTACGAAGATAATAAAGTAGCATTTTAGGTCTTTTTTTGGGGTGGGGGGGGAGAGATACCCGGCAGTTATAAAGGGGGCCCCGATATGTATAAATGTTGGTACAAAGAGGTTTAATATCACGTTGTATCTATTTCGTTGTTTGCGTACACCTTGATTTCAAGCATATTTGAAACCTCGTATGCACTGAAATTCACGTTCAATAACTCAAATACGTCGATCACAAAGTGATAAAATCTCAAAACATATCGCATGTAGTTTTTGTTTTAATCTAACAGATGATTTTGCTGCTATATAGTAACAACAATTTACATAATTCTTTTGTCTGCAAAAAAACTTTCTTGTAAATATGATATGAATTAAAAGAAAGCGTTTTGAGTGCAAATATGAACGGGGAAATGGAAGAATGAAACCGTGGAAGTAAATTTAATTTCTATGACATGTGACGAAAACAGTGTTTATACAACTTCTCAACTGCATGGAACACGAGCAGAAAATTCTTTGGAATTGGATTAATATAACTTTCCCTCGGGTGTAATCAGTTTAAGGGCTGCTGCATCCGGCCACATACTGCAGGAAATAATTTCAGAAATGTTTTAATTGAGGGATATTTGATAGATACGTATGATAAGATCCTATCATTGTCCACAGAGAAATTGATGGGACTTTTTTCAGAGTTTATCACACCTTCTATCGGTTTTCTTACGGTTAAAAGGTAAAACATACCGTACTAAAAATGCTCCGTACGGATCGGTAGAAAAAAATTGTACGGGGATTTGCCTTATGGGTACAAGTAGAAAAACCAAGACCTGTATGGACAGCTGTAAGCCGAATCCCCGTAAAACCAGTAGACCTATGCCAGTACCCGTAAGTCAAATCTCCGTAAAAACCAGAAGACAGAAACCCGAAGACTTATACGGGTAGCCATAGGCCAAATACTTATATCAACCAGCAGACAAAAGCACGTACAACTGTACGGGTACCCAATAGCCAAATCCCCGTACAAACCAGTACACAAAATCGCACGGACCAGCATGGGTTCCCTTTGGCCAAATCCCCATAAAAAACAATAGACAAAAATCTATAAGCAAAACCAATAGAATTATACGGGTATCCATTCACAAAAATCTCCATGAAAATACATAAAAGTAAAACTGTAGATTAAATTTCCGTAAAAACTAGTAATTATAAGCATAAAGCACCAGAAGATACAATTGGCACAGATGAAATATACAGAACTATATGGGGGGAAAGGATGTCGAATAATTTAAAAACAATTCATTGCGAATAAATAAAAATTTAAATACTTAGAAGCCTACAGGCTTCTTCCCTTCTCTATGCATGTCATTACAAATGTATGACAAAACATTTGTATAAATTTCCTTTACAAAATTCCCCTTACATAATTTTGAAAACAAATTTAATAGAAAGGTAATAATCAAAGTTATGATTCGCAACCATCGAGTGGTATATAATATATATATGTAATGATTTTCCAAAGCATAGAAGAGGAATCGGCTTGCAGTTGTCGTCATGACCGATGATGGATATTTTGATGCGCAGTTGACACCGGTACTTTTAGCAGCTTTCGCTAGTCGATTGGAGCGATAGAAGAAGATGTTGAAACAATCCAAGTTCAGCTATTTACCATATTTATTTCTAGGCACATTAGAATCTTTCTTCGTAGACAATATACTTTTTCATCATAAGCAATTACAATAATTTCTTATATGCACAGGTGAAAAGATGCGACTTCATTTCAGGCAGGGAAGCATAAGAGGCGCAGGTATGTTTGCACGGGAGAAGTTAGGGAAAAAAATGGTGACGTAATTAGCTCGCCAGAGAATTTATACCAGAGTAGGTACGATTCTAGAGACAAGCTATGATTGGCTAATATTAGTTTCGGTTGCCTTTTCAAGCAGCGTTACGTAACGTAGAAAAATCTCGAATTTGGGAGAACAGATGAATTTAGGGGGAGAGCACCAAATTTAGAATGCTAATTTTGAGGTCGTCAATTATTTTTTAAAGCAGTTATCATATTTTGTTATATCTTACATATCCTGCTTCAAAAGAAAACTCGAGAGAGCAGGGTGGCAGAAAAGTATTAGTGAAACAACAGAGATTTTACTATATGAAGAAAATATGAATATTTAGTATATGAAGTATGAATTTAGTATACGAAGAAAGACAATCCGGTCAGGCTGTTAAGAGTACGCCGCACGACGTGCGGCATGGCATTGTATTGCTGGAATACTGTCTTTGGTGCGCCCTGCAGCCAGGGCAGCGTGACGTAGCGGTCCGCTGTCAAACTGCCAGGGGAAGTTAAAGAAGTCCGTTGTCAAACTGCTAAAAAGTGTTAATGTGTACCAGGGACGTATTGTGATCAAATATTGTGCCACCCCAAATCATAATGCCCGGTGCAGGATCGGTGTGGCGCTCGGCGAAATGGGTAAAATGGGGAATATCCTTTAGAAATATTCCATTCATTAGTCGTATCCCGTATCACAATATGTTCCAGAAAATTATAAACAGAAAATATTAAGTTTGCCCGACATAAGTTGTATCCCCATTCAGTTGGTTAAGTAGTATGGACAAGCTTTTGTTTTTGTTGCAAATGATATTTCAACATATGATGGCATAATAGTTTTTTCTTACCTTCAAGTTGCAACATTAGTGGTGATTTGAAATCTTTATGAGACGTCTTGGAATGCCACTTCCTGAAATTTCACAAAACGTTCTAGAATGTAAGATATTACAAATTTATGAAGAGCTGTGTTTGGTTTAGATTCCTCAACTTTCAGTATTGTGCTAGCATGTTTATTCCGTACTACTGTTATGCTAAAGGAAACGATACAGTAAGAAATTTAAAAAAAAAATCATATCCTTTGCATAACACAATAGAAACATTAATGAACTTCTTGATTCGTGACAAATTAATTGAAAATACGAGTAAACTTTTAGCTACCTAATAATGTACCAGCTTTTCGGAAAGGATTTTATAATTATTTGCAAAAGAATTACATGTGCTTCGTAACAAAGGAGAAACTTTTGTGATTTTCTTGTT
>KK121347.1:251256-297068 GCA_000611955.2 Stegodyphus mimosarum | reverse complement strand
GAAAGTTACAAGCACATACTGCTGAAATTGCTAAAATACAGCAACATACAATAAATGAAAAAATTGCATGAAAGGTACTGGAACGTGCAAATGCTGGAACATTGGAACGTGCAAATGCTGGAACACTGGAACGTGCAAATGATTGGCATTCCAAAGCTTCATATTTGTTCACAAAACAAGTATGAATAACGCCATTTACACTGTGTATAGACCTGAATATTGCACAGTGAGTTTCTCTTTTGAAAGTCGTACTTGAACAATGGGTGCTTGTGTAAAGATAGTGCTATGCTTCGCGCGTAAGAAGGAGAATCTTCTACTAGCACATGCCGATTTTCAATCGGCCAGGACTGCGACCTGTCGAGACTGTGGTTTATAGTGTCGCGACATTTCTGCCTCTGTTGGTCGAGATCCCATGACCGGCAGGCGAACATAGAGTCAATCGGTCTAGTAGAGCCATACTGAAAACCATTCAGGATCTCAGCGATTTTGGATCACTAACGTTCGTTAGGACAAACATGTTGTCCTCTCAGCCTTGCGGGATTGTACAGGCACGTCAGGTGTGCTGAGTCAGGAAGATAGCTCATGTGCTCGTGTGCTGGTATGTTAAATTTCAGCACGGCAAATTTGTAAGCAAAAAATATTTTATTAAAGAAGTTAATTTTTGGTACGCATATGAAAATAATTTTCACTATAATTCTTTCTTATATTTTCTGAATAGTAATTCTTTATTATTTATAAATAGTGTTAGCCGAAATTTCCAATTCTCGTTGCCGAAGTGCACACGTCTAGGAGCCTATTTTAGTTAGAATAAATGCTATAACATAATAGGTTACGCCCGATCGTCCCTTGCAATAACATTCCATCCTTTGCTCTTCGTGCAATGAATTTAGTTTTTTAAACATTAAATTTTCCATTGCAATAATTTTAGGAAGTCTTTTAATTGTATTTTTAAAATATGCTGTATGTCCGTATAAATTCTCGTTTGCCGTGTATACGTGTTACAACCCATTTTCGTTAAGTGCTATAGCACAATAGATTACGTCCGAACGTCCCTTGCAATAATATTCCATCCTTTCCTCTTTATGTAATAAATTCAGTTATTTAAACATTAAATTTTCCTTTGAAATCATTTTAGTGAGTCTTTTCATTGTATTTTCAAAATATGAAGAAAGTATTGTAATCGCGAAAAATTTTGGGTATCATATTTCAACGAAAATATCCGTTTTGACAGTTATCGAATGCAATTTAGTGATGTTTTTGCGTGACATCTGTAGGTGAGGACAGAATAAAAGACTCTTTTTTTCCCCAAAAAAATTATAAAACTGATTTAAAATGGATTCGGAAGAGAATTTTTTGTGACGTCTGTACGTACGTACGAACGTATGTATCTCCCATAACTCAAAAACAAGTAGCCTCTGAACGTTGAAATTTTCTTTATAGGACTGCCGTAGCATGTAGATGTGCATCTCTCTTTTTGGTTGCAACCAGTCGCACCAAAAGTATATAAATATAAATACATATGCCCAGTTTGTTACTCTGCTAAGTGAGCTCAGATTTTTTATTCTTATATGTTGGTAAATTGCGCATTTTATGCTTTAAAAATGATTGAATTATGTTGGTCTTATTTTCCGGTTAAGGTTTTAATGCCTCTAGTAAATCTGCATGCAAGATTTGTAGAATTATCAACAATTTAAAAGTTGCTTAAGTGCGGCTAAGCCTAATCATTTTTCTCATGGCGGACATATTTGTTTACATTTGAAACTTAGGAGAATATTGGATTTGTTGCCAATCTAGAGAAACTAAGCTTCGCAACAACAGAGATAACGCCTTCTTTTATCATTGCAAATTAAATCATGCTTAACCCATTCCGGAATTTATTCGAGGAAATACAAGTAAGTCTAAGATTTAATATAGATATTTTGAGTGTTTATGTATTTTTGCTTTGTCTTGAAGTGAGAACTGAATTAATTGAATGAGAAATACTGTATCGTATGTGAAAAGCTGTTTTTTATTTTTTATTTGTTTAATTTCTTTTATACATCGTTTTAGATTTATTATAGTATTTGAATAGAACGTTGGCAACAATTAGGTTCGTACGGTCCTTAAGAGTCCTTAAAAGTGCTTAGGTGTTTTGGAATCGAACTTTTGGTCCTTAAAAGTCCTTAATTTCGGCCAAAATCGGCAGAAGGTCCTTAATTTTAATCATCTGAAATTTCTGTCTGTTCTTACGACGGCCATTTTGAGTGTGAATTATCATTTTGGAGGAATATTTTTGGCGATTCCCTGACACTTATGGTTATCTTTTGAATGGGTTCCTGGGTTATAATTTGTTCCTATTTCTAATATAAATGGTGGGATATTCGAGTTTCTAAGCAAGAAGTGGCACATAAGCATTTTGAAATACCTTTTTTTTCTAATGAAGAGCTCTTAAACAACTTTTCCCTTTTGTTGATGTGAATTTTTTTATTTAACAGTTCTAAATTTGGTGACTTATCAACATTTTGACGATTTTAAGACCAGTTTTTGTAGAAAAGTTTTAATTCTGGAAATTTTTCAAAGACTTTTTTAAAACATTGTAACATTGATAAATTTTATTAAAAGAATAATAATATATTGAAATCATATTTAAAAAATAGCGTCAAAATAAAACATTTTTAATTTTCGCTGTCATATTGCAAAGTTCCATTTTAACAACTTATTATACAATATTTTGAATCTGAGAAATAAACAAGGTGTACTGTTATAAAGCACAATTTATGAAACAGTTCTTACTAAAAGCAAAATTAGCTACGTAATTCATTTAAAATGTCTTCTTTTTAATTTTTTCATAGTAAAAGTTTTTCCTATGTAATTGTCTCAGAATATTCAGAATTCTCAGAATATGCATCAGTTTCCTCTATAAAATTAATTTTACACTTTTTCCTTTTTTTTTCAAAATATTTCTGGCTTTTGGTTATTACAGAATTGTAGGGATCACTTTACTTTAGGATTTTAGACACTGCAGATTGGAAAGTTTAGAAGGATTTGAAGGCAAGATTTATAGACCTACGATTCTAGAAGATTCCAGTAATATGTGACAAAAAATGTCTCCATGGTATTAACACGTAATGGATGTATTTTACAGAAAGTTTGCGATGACTTTCTTACCTTTTGGAGAACGTCTGGAAGAACAATAAAAACATAATATTTGAATGTTTTTACTTCTGATGCTAACATATATAACATTACTTCTTAACATGTTTATCTTCCCTTTATTTCCTCTACTTTTCACTAGACACAAGAATGGAAAATATCAAAAATCGATCAATCTTATCACATGGACAGGCGTTATGAAAAGGGATTTTTTTATTAATAAAGAAATTGAAAACTGACAATTTAAAAGATTCATATAATATACCTAGTATGCTTTGCCATAATTAAATAAACCAAAGCATACATCATACAGATCACTAGGCATTTATTTTCCCACCTGATGCAATCTCTGTGGATCCTAAATCCTGCTGCCTAGTGCCTTTCTAAATTCTGCTGCCAAGTGCCTTTTTAAATTCTGCTTTCAATGCCTGCTTTAAATTCTAAAAGTTATGACATTTCTGGATTTTGTTGCTCAGTTTGTGCCTAAATTCTAAAATTTCTGCCACATCAGCTCCAGCCCTTACCTCATATTTCTTCTGAATTTTGATATTGCTAAAGAAATAAAATTAGCAGCTTTTTCTATACATTCTAAATGCATTTAGTTTTTATAGAATAACAGAAATTCTTAGTTAAATCCCAAAATTCTAAAATGATAAGGAAATGTGTTGAAGAAAGAAACTGAATACATAAAGGAAATTATTCTTCAAAGATATGTAAATTGCCCAGTTGTTTATGATTTCAGCCTTTACTATAGTTTCTCATTTCTATTTCCTCATATGATAGAGTTATTGAGCCAGCTTAAATTAAATTGTAGAGTCATTGACCACTAGTCCATATTTTTAGTTTGAATTTGACTGTTCTTGTTTAATTACATCACCAGAAGCTGTAATTGATTTTTTAAGCATCAGAACATGCCTTTATGTTCTAAGTTCTTTTTAAATAAGTGGCTTATTTAAAACTGACATCGTAGTTGCTTTCAGACATAGCGATAATTTGCTTCACGTCTGTCGGGAGGTTTTGGACTATTTAAATTTTACCAGATCAAGTAAACTCTCATAGCTATATTGTACAGAAGTTGACAAAATAGAAGATAAAGTGCACAGAAACCAGTGAGAATACTGATTTGCGTATTGAGACAATTTTCTGATCGTTAGAAAAGATGTTTAAAGAGAAGGAAATCGATTTAAATTAGCCAAAATGTCTGGGAAGGTTTCAAATTAAAAAGATGGATAAATATTTTGTTGAACATAAATGTTTTGTACATACATAACATAAATGTTTTGTAGCTTTTAATGTGTAACTATCCTAATATCATTTAAGAATTAATGTCATAATTTACATGTATTTTGAACTGTGAAATTTTATTAGATTTTGATTTTAATAGGGCTTTTTTAACAAATATTTTTAAAAAATAAACAAAATTTCATATTGGCCATGTAAATCCGTAATGACTAAGGTTATCTAACTACCTAATTTAATTATTTATAAGTGCTTACCCTTAAAAATTATCTCTGCATATTAAAGCAAGTTATTGCCTTTCATTAATCCATACCGTGATCACAAGATAAAACATAAAAATGTAAAAATTAATCTGTAACTTATTCTTTGCATCTAGTGAGACTTAAAACAATACAAAACAACTTATCACCTGTGATGCTTTAGTGGCTTATTCGAACCTTAAAGTATATTAACTGAGTTACAATCTCTGGAACTCTACACGAAGCCACGTCACTAACTGCGACAGACAGATTTCAGAACTTGCCAACCGTACCTACATAAGGTTTTAGGTTTGTTCTAATCAGCAGGTCTCTCTCTAAGCAAGCAGCAGCGGTGTCAGGGCGATCTTTTGTGGCCAACTATTATAATGTAAAATATTTAATGCTTCTTGATATATTTTATAAAGTTGATTTTATTCTTAAACTTATTAATAGTTTTGTTAATTAATTCCTGTTTAATAATAATTCATCCTACTTACAGATCTATTTTATTTTTAGGATGGTATTACAAAAGTGAAGTTCAGGCACAGACAATATTTTTAATTGAATTTATTCAGTTCTCTTTTGCTTATAGGTCCTTAATTCTTTTCATTGAAGGCCCTTAAAAATACTTAATTTCCATGATCATGAAATGTGTACGAACCCTGATTCAAGAAAAAATGCCTATAATTTAATATTAATCTGTAACTTACTAAGTCATGTGGTGAAGCATCAGACTTCTTCTATTCAAATACCAGATTTTCCGTATAAATTTAAAAATGTATTACTAGCATCTGAATTTATTGCTGGTGCAATAAAACTGTTATAAAATTGATAAAAACGGAGTTTTTCAAAATGCAAGCGTAATTTCTTTTCAATAACAAAAGTTTAAAATTTACTTTTCTTTCAACCTTGTCTGGAAGGCCAAGCATCAATACTTTTTACAGTAATTCTAAAAAATACATTAGTGACCAGATGCATAATTAGTTTAAGAAGTCCATTTGACAGATGTTCATTTTCACATACTGAAAGAAGTAATTATATTTAAAGCCGTATTCATTGCTTTATCTTTTATTGCAACTTGCACCCCCAAACTTTCTTGTCTGTTATTAGATTCGAAAGTATTCTTTTTATTTCAATTTATAAGGATTTCTTTTCTACAACCATAAGTTGTGTCTCTGAAAAATTATACTTTCCTTCATAAGCAATTTACATAAAACTAAAATACATTATTTTTCAAATCTTTAATGCAGTTTCTTGTAAAACAACATGTAAATTGTTTGCTTTTAATCTCTGTTTTAAAATAGAATTTTATGCCTTGAAATTATTGTCACGTTTCATGTACTATCTTTGCACAAGCTGTTGAAAATTAATATCATACGAAATGCGGAAAAGAATTGCTTCAACTGCGCAATTTAAATGAACATCCTGTTCATCATTACATAAATATAACGAAATTAAGTTTGGTCAATAGCTAGATATCAAACTACAGTTCTCAGAAGTATCAAACATTCGACTCATTATTTATTTCATAGACTTTCCCCTTCAAATGCCATTCAATTATTAGTTTGTCCTGTTCTCATGTTCATTGGTATTGATACTCTTGATACTGATAAAGTGAATTACGAGAAAAATTCAGGATTGAAGTCGTTTATTAGTTTAGTGGAAACCTTTCGTATATCAATCAAATAGTTTGCAGTGCTTCTGCTCCAACTTTCATAAAGAACAAGGTAACTACATTCAATCGCTTTGTTATTATCTTAAAATAAGTTTCATCTAATGTTCAGAAAGATAAAAGAAAATTAAAACAAAAAAGGTAATTTTTTTATTCATTTATTTTTTAATCCAGATAGTCCACAAGCCAGTTTAAAGACATTTAATACTATTGTATGCAATGCTATGCTAAAGAATTTAATACTATATAAAAGTATGCTATTCAGCTAAAGAAGAAAAAAATGGATCATTGCGATCCGTCCATTAGATTCCATGAATGCGTATAACTCCAATGTAATGAAATATTAAATTTGATTCTTAGTTTACGTTTCCCTCATCATACCATAAATAATTTTCTTTTTCTTAAAGTGGTATCACATTAACAATCAGTAGTCTGTAAAGAATCATTCTATTTTTCTTGGTAAAAGAGAACTTAAGATATGGAGAAATATGCTTAAATGAGATTTCTTATTGTTTCCATAAAAAAAGAAGTAATTTATGTCTCAGAAAATGGATCTTATTCATGTATTTACGAAGACTGCTTTTACGCGATTTGGGGTAATCAGTGGGGTGATACACTGAAAAAAAATTACATTAAACCAATGAAAGATCAGTTTTTGCTTATGGGACTCTGAGTTATCATGACATAATGCCACTGATCATTATAATGGCATATGTGGTTATGCAAACTTGAGTTTAGTATATTAGGAACATCGATGATAGTTATGTACTTTGTTTTATATGGACCTAAATGTGAAATATTCACTAAAATGTCCTTCAGACCGTAATAAACTGCCAAGCGAGTTATCGCTTCGCCTAACGTAAATACGACAAAGGCCTGAGAAGATTTTTAATAAATCATTTTATTAAACTAGAATTTATACAGCATTTGTGCATATTGTTGCGTTTTACGGGTTCGTGGATTTGAGAGTATCCGATGAAAACATGATGCAGAACAATGAAAAGCACAATTTATTTACAAGAATCACTATTTACAGCACAGTTCCAAAATTACGTTTAAAAGCGTCGAAAATCTACAATAAATACGCTGAAACAATCAGCAACACAGCTTCAGGCTGTAACTGTAAAGGTAGCTTCACGGCAACACTAAACTTATAATAAACACCGTGGAACAATCACCAATACACTGTCAAGCTATACTGTAAAGATAGCTTCACGGCAAAGCACTATCTCGATTGCTTTCCGTTCACAGAATTCTCGCGTAGCTTAGCACTCGCAGTGAGCAGCTATTCTCACAACGCTCACACTACTTCACAATCTCTTCGCAACTGCAACAACTTCACAATACTTCACAAATTCGCAACACTACTCGCAACTTCGGCTCTCCGAAACGCAAGGGTTTATATAGGTTTTCTTTAAGTTCCACCCGTTTCGAGAAATATCTCGACAGGAAGTTATTCTAGAAGCTTCCCGATTGGACCATGGGATATCGCCAATTTGGTCGCCAAATGGGCGATAAAGTCGCCAATCTGGCAATCCTACCATACACTATTTTATGGCAACCCTAGTGCTATGCCGGAAAGCTTACATACAGGCGCAACCGCCGAATTTTTCGTAACAATATAAACAAATCTCCCCCCCCCTTGCGGGTAGTAAAACAACAGGAAGTTGAATTTACAGTTTAAAAGTACCAGAGCTGGATGTCACACAAATTTGACCTAACTAAGTTAGCTTAACTTTATGCTGTGATTTAACCACATAAAACAAGCAAATGGCTAATACCCGAATATAAGCCGGTTGAGATAGGCGGAAGGAAATAAAGCTGCATGCGTCTTTGCCAGAAGCTCTATTCTTAATAGTATATTCAAAATTCTCGTCTTAAATCGTCTTTAATCTCATTTACATCCTGGTGAAGGCTAAAGGAAAGGCGAAATAATAAAGGCGTAAATACTGCTTCTGAAACACGTTTAAAATTTACATCTACGTGATAAAAAATTTACATTCCGGCAGGAAACAGAAATCAGGAGAAAGAGGAAAGTCAAACTAAAGATAACTGGTTTTAAGCTGCGTTTCAAGAGTTCAAAAAGGTTAATAGCGGACTTAGTTCCGATGTTTATGATGCGCGTTTAAAATTAGCTCTCTAAAATTACCTCTCTAGTTCGGTGTTCGACACTTTTCAGTTGATACTGATATTTATCGGCTCGGCTTTGCTATGTGCAGTCAATTTAGCGTTAGTTAACCGCAATTTACTACTGAATTGTTAAATTCTTATTTTCTGTTACGTAGCCACAAGTGGTGGTGTATCTGTTTTAATTTAGATTTAAATAAAAAGATTATTTAAACCTTTCATCTGCAGTATTTATTCTTAAAGACATAGCGAGAATTCGCTACTTAGTCTTCGACATAGGGTTTAAGAGCGTAAACTCCTAAAGAACACATGAAGACCCTATAATTCTATTATGAAATATTTTACAGAAAATACAGTTAAAAATATGAAAGAATTTGCTAATTTATGTATTTAACAAATTATTTTTATTTTCTTTTCGGCAGTGAGCAAGGAGTTAAAAATTAGCGCCATTTTCAATATCGTAATCTGCACACTAGTAATACTAGCAATAGTAGACGTTACGATTTATTACTTGTATGCTTCCAAGAAGACGCAATTTTTTTTTCCAGAAAATGAGTAAAGACTTTTCCAGAACTATAATTTCATTATATAGCACAATTCTTTTATAAATAAAACTTACTTATCATATACTTCCGTATTTTATTTTTGATTTATTTGTTCATTTATACACTTATCACGGCTGATTACCTACCCTCTTCGAAGTAATGCAAAAATTTATGTCATAAAAATTATATAAGAAAAATTAAAATATGAATATATAACTTCTCAAATGAACTATATTAACTTTTAATAAATAAAGTGCATTATATTACTGTCCAGCTGTTCTGTTTAATCTGTTTACTAGATTTATGATTATTTTTTTTTATTTTTGTTTTAAGTTTTTAAAAAATATGTTCCCAACATTTTCTTTAAAGAGAGCTAATTTTTATGATAAATACAATCTCAATCTAAGATGTCAAAATATAAATATTCCTCAAAATATCTATGTGAAAAAAGAGAAAATTTTGACTAGCATAAATCTCTATGTATCAGCAAAACTTGGTGTCAGTAAATATTGACATTATCATTATCTTCCTAAATTATAAAATTTCTGGAAACAAATAGCACCCAGGTAAAGGGATAATTGTCTCAATTATATTCTCGACATTTAAAATGACCAGTCTTTAGATCAAGAGTTCTCAACCGGGTGGGGTGGGGAGAATTACCTCCTAGAAGAAGGCGGAATTTCATATTTTCGAGGGAAGCTATATCAGCCTGACTCCTCCTGCTGTGCTGTTAAAAAAATTATCTAAATCTATCTAAATGAGCATGATTTTTTCCAAGTTTGGAAAAGAATGATGTTCTAGCAATGATGAAAGGGGTTTATAGGGAAAAAACGTTGCGAACCACTGCTCTAGATACTGTGTTTATTTGAAACTACCTGAGAAAAACAAATAAGCAGTTATCGTGCATTTTAATATGGAAGAAATATCGTAGATTGCAAACCATAGGAATCTGAAATTATTTTGGATTCCAGTTCTTGTTTCTATTCATCTAAAATATTTCATCAAGAAAGCATTTTCTTACTAGTAATTGATTCCTGGAGTAACAGCTAGTTGTGATTATAAATAAATCTTTTATGAAAACATTAGAAATCAGGAATCATCATTATATTTTTATTCTAGCTAATGTTATAGGACCAAGTGATACACTTTGCTGTTAACCTGGCTGCCAAAGAACAAATGATTATAAATACTAATATAGCATAAATTATAATTCATCCGTATTTCTATGTTAAAGCTTAAATATTCACATAATAGAAAATATTCAACCTAGAATAGTATTTTATAGTCTCTGTGTAAAAGAAGTTTTGTCAAAGCTCATTCTTTTTGTGTCTAAGACTACAGTATGAAGACTATCAGTCTTTGTTCTTTGTTTTAGTATGATTTCTTCGCTAAATTGAAAGAACCACTGCAAAGCATCCGTTACAGTAGAGAAGAGTTTATCTGCGTTGTAGGACGGTTGCCCTGGGGTACAAGCTGAAGTGGACTTGCTGATAGTATACGTCACCTTTTAGTAAATCTGGAAGAAGGGAGTAGAGATGGCGGGCGATTATATTGTGGAAGTGCAAGTGTTTACATCTATGAAAGACTTTTCGGAACTATCGGTATGTATGTCGTATGTTATATGACGCCTTAAAAGTTTGTGCATGTGGTAATAAAGTCTTTTTCTGAACAATTGACATGTTGCCACTACATTAACCCAACCCGTGTATATCACGAATATCACAAGTATTATACTTCAGACTACCCGTTTAATGCTTAATGACAAATGTTTCATAAACGATATTGATAATTCTTAAATAGCTTTAATTCAGAAAATTTTTAACAATTCCGTTCAATACAGATGCATTCTCCGTTAATTAATTATTCTTTAAGTAAAGTAAACTCAAAATAAAACTCAGTATTTAAGTTAAATAATTAAATTATATATATTTTTTTCAGTAGTTACTGTCCGCCAGCATTTTTCAGTTTTTACCATTCTAAAATGCATTCTGCACCTAACCAACAATCATGCAACTTAGTAATGATTTATTGTTTGAAATTTTTTTGCGTGTAAAATTGTATATACCTCATGTGTAAATCATACTAAATACCTCATGCGTAAATCATACTACCGTAATGCAAAAGGTAATGCAAAGATAACGAATTTCTTTACATGAGAAGGAGACTTTCCGCTATGGACAGAGTGCATTTTTTCATTAAGGTTTAATTCTCATCTCCATAAAGGAAAATAAAATTGCCGCGGAATGCTTTTGACTCAGTTTCCTTAAACATTAGTTCTTGAATCCCAACGGCAACAATGGCATTTCCAACTATCAAACTGAGTAATGATAAAGATTTTGCCATGTACTTTCTAAACCAAAAAGGCAAGAAACAAAGCTGGGCTGCTGCTATCAAATGGCAGTTTATATACATGTTGGCAGCTTTTTTATTTATAGACTGAATGGCGTCTTCTCAATAGATTTTGAGATATACCCCACCGGAAAGCTTTCCTTTCATCAATGTCTACGGTACAGCCGGAAATATTGTTTTCTAAGGTCATTGCCGGAAGGAAATGTAATGAGAAAGCAATAGCGTGCTGCAATCGTTTCTGATAAACAGAGGGCTAAATCCAAATCTTTACTTCTAGTAATATTTGCTAAAATGAATTAAGTTGTATAAAAACCGAATGCTGGGTGAATTCTCCTTTATAATATTTTATTTCACGAATTTTTTTATTTGCATGGAACATAAAACTACATTAATGCGTAATATACTGCTGAAGAGCTTGAAGTTTTAGCTTGTAAAATATGTGTCCTTCCCTGATAGCAGACTCTCGTTTATAAGGACAAAATATGTACTGCTTTTCATTATCAGTATTAATAAGAGATTGCTTTTTCTACAGCTTTTCCTTTCACTGAAAATTAATTTGTTCTGAATATATGTTATATTTGTCAACATATAAATTGATTTGTATATCTAATTTCAAATGTAGTAAAGTATATTTTACCCCTTTTCAATCTTTATTGCCTTTATTTTTCGCAATTTGAAATTTTAACTAATGAAATTTCAATTCACAAATTATTCCTATATACGAATTATTTCATTTCACTATATTGCAATTGTTTCACTTGTTGAACAAATTCATATAATCACACACATTGACACACACATGAACGTAACATTCACATCCTGTGAACATTCTCAAGCCGTTATACATGGGCATATTTATATCTAAAATTAGGAAAAATAAAAAAAGCAACCTTAGTTTGGCGTAGATTTTAAATAAAATTTTACTGATTTCGAGGGCGATTAAACACAAGTTCCCTTTCTTCAGAAACAAAACATTTTTTGCAAAAAGGACTACTTCGACTACCATTTTGCACTGAAATCAGTGGTCAAAGTAAAGTGAAAAAGAACACCACCTGAAAAGGAAAACAGTAACGAAACCTGAAAATTTAATAAAACGTGAAATAAGTAAAATATTTGAATTTTAAAAGCACGTGGAAGAGTTGGATTGAAATTGATGTCGTTCACTAAAGAAGGTAAATTTGGGGGAAATATTTTAAGGAAATTCAGTTCACCGATTAAAACGCATTAATGATAATTTTTACTGGAACGAAGGCAGAACTCTGGTTAAGAGTCTACTATTAATTAACTACTAAAGATTTGTTTTTTCCTTTTATGATATAGAATTCGTGTTTCACTAATTAAATTCAGAGGTAAGGTGTTTAAGACTCTACTTTAAGAATCGGAAAATACTTTTTTTTTTCGAGAGGGGAGGATAAGCGTGGAAATTGTAGAGAATCCAAGCGATTTTATAACCAATAGAAAGATGGAAAGCAAGATTTTTTCGTCTGTTTGTAGTACGCGAATATCTTTTATGATCGTAAAAGAAAGTATTTTCAGTGGTTTCTTAATGACAACAAGCTTCAAATAATTCAATTCAACAACAGGCTTCAAACAATTCTAATAATTTTGTAAGACGAGGGAAATTCTAAAGACCAGTCTTTTTGAGAGCGAAATACGTAAGAATAAAAAAGAAAAAAAAATGTTTAGCAATATGATATGATTTCACAGATTGAGCAAAGAAACGCAAATAGGTTTACACTAAAGAATAATCCTGAAATCAAATTCATAATAATGGAATAAAAAAGAAATCTGAAAGCTTTCAGATTTTATATTACGCCCAAAAAGACGGGGTTTTTTCAACTTTTTGTGTGTTACTTTTATTTATTAAATATCATGTTCTTCGCACTTAAACCATAAAATTCAATTCAACAACAATGTCACAAAATATTTAAAAGAGCATATCTTTAGAGTTTCCGATACACAGTCTCTGCGCTGGAGATAAAAAATATTTTTTTTCGTACAGTTTTGCCATTGCTCGCTTTGAAATCGTTGAATTTCGTAATCAAAAACTCATAAATGCTTTACAAAATATGAAATACATAATAAAACAAATTCCAAATCTCATATTTAGGCTTGCAGATGCCCATATTTGTGTGGAGACATTCCTTATTCAAATTTTGATGGCTCTAGGTACCGTTGTTTATAACAATGCATACATTTATGCAGATTCTTCATTATTTAAACGTAATACAGGTCACTAATATTTTGTGGCAACAATTTAAAAAGTGATTCGCCCTTTATAGTGAATCAACGCAAAATGCCAAATAATAATAATAGACTAATTAATACATAATTAGAATATCAAGGAAAGAAAGGAAAGTACTAGTTCCAGGTTCAAAAGTGAAATAAATGTTTGAACCACTCGAAAATTTTATAAAATTTGAAATTTTTATAAAATCTTCTCTATTAATTTAGAAGTCAAATAACAAAAATCAGCGTTATATTTTCAAATTTGAAAATATTCAAATTTGAAAATATAACGCAGATTTTCGTTGTTTGACTTTTAAATTAATATTTGTTCGGCGTGTTATTGTATTTTAATTATCTTATCTATTACCTGAAAAATTGTGAATGTGCATTAGCATAACGAATCCAGAATGGAAAATCATTTTTAAAAATAATTCGATTTCGAAATACTGCAGTTTTGTCAGCAGGTACAGGAATGAGCGGATTATTCATAAGTAATCTTTAAAATTTAGCGATAGTACTCATTTCGGAAAACGAAGGGAATCTGACTCCAGACAATTTTATTGACAGAAATGAATTTCTTAGTTACAGTGAGTGTAAAATGGAATTCTTGAAGCCAAGTTTCAAGACATTTCAATGCTTCATCGAACTAGACGTTAGTAAGTAATGATTTTTAACGTCAAATGAAACCCTAGCTGTACGCTGAAAGGAACTATAGTTAATTTATCGAAGATTTCAAAGGAATTTATGAAACAAATATTGCTAAAAGGCAATGAGAAAAATCTAGAAACCAAATATTCGACAAAACGTTATCACATTCTTAAGTTAGAAACTGTAGGGGGAAATGAATCCCAATTCCGTGAACTTTGGGAAGAATATCAAACTTAGTACAGCAAGCAATAGGCGGAATTAGAAACTGACTTCGGAAGGATCTTTAAAGAACGAGCAACAGGTATCTTTAGTTTTATGTCTCAGTCATTTTATATGATTTTGTCCATAACAGCATCTTTGTCAACTTTGTAAATTGTATTTTAATTATCTTGAGAGCTCGAACAGTCTAACAGTCTTTGGATTACTACGAATTTCTTGTAAAAACATCTTTTCTTTAACATAACAAACGAACGCTTTACAAATAAAGTAATGCTGTGAGAGTAATTAAGTCATGAATCATATCTTTTTACGCTTCTGAAATTTTTATAAACTTAATTGGTTTTTTTTCAAACAGAAACCATTTCCAGTAGAGATTTAGGGAGCTAAAAGTATGCAAGTTTATGAAGAGCTGGAACTACATTTTACTATGTTCATCGCATCCTCCAAGAGGCTGACATTAGCGATATTAATGCGGTTAGTATTAACTGCTGGAACATTAACAGATTGAATGATACTAGACAACTGGGTTTTGCAGTTTCAGAACTAGAACTTTTATTGGTCAACGTCCTGAAAGATTGTCATAGTGATACCGTCTGTATAACACTCTTTATGAAACTAAAATGTTTAAAACAGCTGAAGGTCCTATAATTTCTTAAATATTGATATGGTTCAAATAGAAATTATGAAAACGTAAAACCTGTAAGTGTTTATTTTAATTTTTTAATAGCTATATTTTTGGAACAAGCCTTTACTTTATTTTCTTGTTTCCCTACCAGAATGAGTTTTTAGGAGTATGTTTTATGAAAATGAGGTAGAAACAATTATTTAAGGTGAAGTCTGTACATTTCACTAGAAGAGCCTAGTAGAGCGGAGAAGAGTTAGGAGAGCGTATTCTGCCTTCCAGCTACGTTGTTGCTCATAGTCTGATTTTACTACTATTCGGCCATATCATGGAATATGGCCGTATAGTGGAATTACGTGCCTGCTAGAATCAATTGCCAACTCTGTTAGTTAATTCTGTGCAGCTTCGGATGGTTTTATTTTAGTTAGTATTAGATTAATTTCTTATTTTCTAGCTTGAGTTAAAGCCCAAGTGGAGGCTTATTGTAAGCCTAGAAAGTGCCACCTTAATAAAGTATAAATTCAACCCTTTTTTAGACTCTTACGGAATAGAAATTTGCGGTAAGTTGCTAAACAGTTCTTCGATATTCGAGCTCTCAAGGACTTCCAATTTAGCTACGATAATGTAAACCTTATAAAAAATAATCACCTGAATAAAAAATAATTTTGTCAAAAAAGTAATAGATATTAGACAGAGTATCTAACGTCTTTGTATTGTGTTCCAAATATTTGGTCAAAAACTGAAAATTTAGTAGTTTCCCTTAATCTAGTGACGCTGCTGGAAAATATGGCACCTTAATCCGTCATCTGAATTAAACATTAGTCATTGTTCAACAGAGATGCTCAAACACTTGCGCTGACAAGAGGCCTCTACTTGTTCGCGATGTCAATTTTTTCCTACGGAGTAGCGTTTTTTAAGAGTTATTAAAACGCAGTGCACTGCTTAAAAGTTTGCGCTGCTATCTACCATGTTTCGTTCCAATAAATTTTCCTTGGTCTTTTGCATTTGTAATTCTCGATAGTGTCATAATTACTTAGATTACGTATTAGCTTATGCTGAGATTTATGCACTAAAAGAAAGAAGTTCCATGCAGTTCTTAATTTGAAGACATCCGACATCCAACGTTTCAAACTTCAGGTCATCTTAAACCTGTTAGACACTAACAAACCAGCAAGTAAATCCGAAATTTCTTGCTGAGCCGTGAAACTATTTCCTTCTCTTTAAAAGTGGCAACAAAGAAAGATAGAAAATGCTTAATTTCCCTACTTGGCAATCTTACCTCTTTTCCGAAAATGATATCGATGTGGGAAACGTGAAAAATGGAAAATGCTCTTCCCGGGATTCGAACGCCAGATCTTTCGCTTGCTAGCCAGACGGTGCTATACATTTACACCATGAAAGCACGCGGTAAGGAGAGAGAAAAAACTTATAAAGAAATAGGATAAAAGTTTTCTTTTACACATAATTTTTTTGTTTTCTTTTGTAAGGATGTTAAGTTCACTAACGTTTATTTTATTTTAAAACTTTAGTTTCATCTCTTATTTTCCACTTCCGGCCAGAATTAACGCGTGAATATGTTTATGCAAATTGTACTTGCTAACGCTTAAGTATTTAAGTTGTGGGTTTTTGCCAAGACAGTAGAAGGAAGGAGAGATAGCCCTCTTGCTCCGAGTCTTTACGCGAGCTTGCCATCAGTTACCGTACGCCTTTAAGGCCAGAGGTTAACCCTCTGGGAAAGCCAGCTGCAAACTCAAGGCAGCAACAGTTGGAACAGCAGACCGCCGCGACTTTATCGGATTGGCGACTTTATCGCCCATTTAGCGACCAAATTGGCGATATCCCATGGTCCAATCGGGAAGCTTCTAGAATAACTTCCTGTCGAGATATTTCTCGAAACGTGTCGAACTTAAAGAAAAGCTATATAAACCCTTGCGTTTCTGAGAGCAGGCAGATTGCTAGGTTGTGAAGAGTGTGATTAATTGTGAGAGTTGTGAGAATAGCTGCTTACTGTGAATGCTAAGCTACGCGAGAGTTTTGTGAACGGAAAGCGATCGAGATAGTGCTTTGCCGTGAAGCTATCTTTACAGTATAGCTTGACAGTGTATTGGTGATTGTTCCACGGTGTTTATTATAAGTTTAGTGTTGCCGTGAAGCTACCTTTACAGTTACAGCCTGAAGCTGTGTTGCTGATTGTTTCAGCGTATTTATTGTAGATTTTCGACGCTTTTGAAGGTAATTTTGGAACTGTGCTGTAAATAGTGATTCTTGTAAATAAATTGTGCTTTTTATTGTTCTGCATCGTGTTTTCATCGGATACTCTCAAATCCACGAACCCGTATAAACGTTTAGTTTATAATATAAAGTTTAAAACCGCTGAGTTAAAAGAATGTGACTGCATAAATGCAACTTAACGCATGGTGAATATGTGCTAAATTTGAATGAATGAATGTAGTTAGGCTCTCTGACGCTACACTGCAGAGTTAGCCACTTATTTCAGAATAGTACCTCAGGGTTTAGAGATGAATGTAAGGTGTATTCTGAGGTCTTGTTATGTTGAATTTTAACATGTTAGTGTTTTGATTATGGGCGATAGTGCTGAACACTTGTACATGACACGTCCGTATTTCGTGTTTCTCTCTTTACAACACATGCCAGAGAGCACGGGAAGATAATTAAGTAATGGTATTAATGAAATAAAAATGGAGTATTAAAAGAAAAAAATATATACGTGTTCATGTTACTTGCCATTTAAATTATTTGACAAATTGATTAAACTAGTTTTCCTTTCAGATCTCTGGAAGGAACCGTTAAGAGACAAGAAATTCTAATGTAACAGATGAAGAACAATTGTCCCAGGAGAAAATATTGTAAAACTGCTTTTACATAATTTCTAGGTTAGATAGTTTTAGTGAGGAGTTTTTGTGAAAGTTGGCCTCGGGTTAGAATTTAGAATTAAAAGTTTTCAACAAGATCGTTTTGACATTAGTTTCAAACTTATTAACTCTGCCGGGAAGTATGTAAGCATTCTAAGTTCACTAACGTTTATTTTATTTTAAAACTTTACTATCATCTCTTATTTTCCACTTCCGGCCAGAATTAACAAGTGAATATGTTTATGCAAATTGCACTAGCTAACTCTTAAGTATTTAAGTTTTGGCTTTTTGCCTAGAATAAAAGGAAGCAGAGAGAGCCCTCTTACTACGAGTCTTCACGCGAGCTTGCCTGTCCGCTCTTAAGGCCAGAGGTTTAATCCTCTTGAAAGTTAAAGACGTATTGTAGTTTTCCGCAGTTTGCGTTCTACAGACGTAGTCATTTAAAAGGCCAGTCTTAGTGCTAGTCATCTGTGTGAAATATTAAAAGTTATCTCTCATTTTAAATTTTAGTTAATTAGTAGTCTTATATTCTTATACGTTCAGGCTACAAGTGGTTGGTCTTTGTAACCCGAAGAGCGGGAACGTCTCTAAAATCGATAAGCAAATAAAGAGGAATTTTCACCCTTCTTATCTTTGTATCTTCTACATACGCACGAACATAGCTTTCAGTAAGCTCTCTGTTCCTAGTCAGGACTTCAGTTATGTTTGCGAAATCAACTAGAAAAAACACAAGTCCTGATACTTTTAGCGCGGCACAGGTGTAACAAAGTGATCGTACACTTAGTTTCATTGTTATGCTTTAATCTGAATAGAAAGGAGAGGGTAAAGAAAATTAATTTCATTATTCAGTTACTGTAATCGAAATATATATGCTTTGCTTGGTGGGAATAAACTATTTTACGATTTTTAATTGCATAGTCTTCATTGACTTAAAACAGGATAAACAAAGAACGTAATATTTCTTTCTTATTCTTGTAATAAATGCTTATTGGGACTGCAGAAAAAAATCAATCTGATTTTAACAAAATTTTTAGGTTATCCAGATCAGTGGGCAACTATTCAGATTCTACAGCACGTTTCATTTTAATATATATTTTCGAAAAATGATACATTTCAGAATATAATAAAAAGCTTAACAATAAAAAGAATAAAATTTGTAGGAGCATTTTTTTCTATCTAATTATACTAAAGTTGGTAAGATCTGGGTTTTCAACTAGCAGATTATCAAATTAAACACTCTTCAGTTTGTTTTCTTTGTCAGCTCCCTTCATGAAGTTAAGTCTAAGATACTTCCTCCTTCATTTCATTGCAGGAAGTTGATAAGTGAATGAAACGTATTGTGTTCTGCTCTTGACATAAATATCCTATTGCATTTCTCTTTATGAAGAAAAGTGCGGCATATTTGTTTCGAAAGGAGGATATTAATAAGATATCCAGTTTCGCTTCACTATCGCTTTGCTTTTGCTTATATTTTCCATTTATAAGAAAAATCCTAAAATTCATTTACTGTCACATAAATAATTTAGTCTTTTCAGTTTTTGTCTATGTTACGCTCAGTTATACTGTGATATTTATTTCAAGTTGTTCTGAAGTTAGGTATGAGTTAAACATTGGCTTATCATTTTAAGCCACAAATATTTGCTCATATCATTAAATTATGAAGCATAAAGCAAGTATAAAAGTCTTAAATACAGGTAAAACGCTGTAAAAAAATTACAGCATCTGTTATAATGCGAAAACACAGCACTTCTAGTTATAACTAACTTACTAGATATAACATATATAACTTTACTTAGATATAACATTTGGTGTATATATATACTGAAAAACTAAAATTTATTATATTAAGTTGGTTTGAAAAATAATACAGTTCAAACGTGAATCATTAACTACACCAGTATGAAATTTTGCATGGGTTTTGTAATGAATTATTTAAATGCAATCTTTAGAGAAATAAAATATTTTTTTCAAAAAATCCATGCTCACTTAATGTCCTTTTGTATAGATTTTCTGTGACGGAATTAAGGTTTACCCCAGCTAGAACCAATTCTTAACAATGATCATTTTTCTTAAAAACTTAAATTTCTTAATACTGAGGGGAGTAAAAAAAGAAATACAGTTTATCTCTTAAATATATCAGTTAATGTTTGCAAATTCTAGAAAGTGCTTACTGATTGAATAAAGTTTTACTTTTAAGAACTTTACTTATGAAAACATTCTACCCTTTATATTAAGATAAAGTAAGTACTCAAAGTTAGCAAAGAAACAACCTTATATTTGGCGTAAATTTAGCCAAAAGAACTCAAACAATTTCGAACGCAAACAGGTTCCTCTTCATCAGGAGCAACGAAATATGCAAGATTGGAAAGTAGCAGGTGTAACGATCCTATTTATACTCTACTGCAGTAAAGCGAACAGGTAGGTAGCGTTATCTGTAGGCCGGTTGGTAGGAAAATCAAATCAGAAGAGAAACATGCCAAAATAAAACTCAAAGTTAGCAAAGAAACAACTTGTATTTGGCGTAGATTTAGGCAAAAAACTCAATCGATTTCGAGGGCAAACAGGTCCCTCTTCATCAGGTGGCGCTGCCTACCTGTTCGCTTATTGCGATAGTGCATAGGACCGTTAGGCTGAGTGCTTTCCAGCCTGGCGAATTTCTTTGCCCCTTTCTTTCCTACTTTGTTGCCACTAGTAATAAAACATGGCTGTGCTCTATTGCTTTTTAACAGAAAGTAAATAATTTACTATTGTAAAGAGGAGAGAAATGATTTAATATCAAGAGTTTAAAGAAAGTTTCAGAAAAGAGTTTATGTTTATAGCTAATTTTTCATACAATGGAAAACTAAAATTTAAGAGTCGAAAGAAATACTAAAATAATTTCTACATATAATCAAGAACAATATTTTGAGTCCATGTTTAAATAAGAAATCCCGTTTATCTATCTGCATAGCGTAAAAAAGTAATTCACAAAGGCAAAGTCACGAGTCACATGTCAATACGTGTAAACAAATTTCTAGAAAAACTGGACACTAGTATAAAAGGTATTGTCTTTCACAGTGTTCCAGTACGAGAAATACAAGAGGAATGGGAAAAGTACCCTAATAAAATTGAGAATAAATTTTTAATTAATTAAATAATTTAATTAATCATTAATTTAATAAATTTAATTCAGTGATAATTTAATTTATTAATTAAATTAAAAATTAATTTTATTTGCCACAATAAAATTAAGAAATGTCCTTTTAGAAATCAAAATTCAGATTCATGAATAAGCTATCATATTTTTAAACTAAAAATTACGTTTGTATTACAATTAATCGCTTTGCTGCGTTAACGATATTTAAAATATACCGAAAACACTCTTCGTATTGCATATTGAGATCCTATTATGCATAAATATTGAGATCTATTTAGGGTAATATACGTTAGCTTCTTTTTAATATTTCTGTGGTTTATTAATAAACTGCAGCTCATCTTGTCACTAGTTTATTTCGGACGCCTTTTTAGTGTTTTTTTTGCAAAACAAAAGCTGTGGGTTCGACCACCGAGTAAGGCTTGTGTAAGTGCTTTGTCCTCCCTCCTCCTTATGGATGTGATATCCGTTGTTACTTGTAATGCACCTGCGATACAAGTGGGCATCGTTTAGAACATCTAGATCTAGCAATTTTTCTCTATAATGAAAGAAGAAAAAGATTTCATTTCTGGAAACTCTTCTACGTCAAATTTAATGTCATGAAACAAAAAAAATGGATGCAGTAAATTTAATATTATTAATTTAATGCATTTTTAAGATTCTACGTTTTTAAGCATCAATTTTACATTTTCTTTCATTTCGTTGACATAGTTGCAAATTTTATTATAATTAATTACTTTTTAAACATTTTACTTTATTTTTAGCAGTAACTTTCAACTATTTTCATACTATATAATTAATTTATTACGTAATGTAGCAAAGCAGGGAGATGAAAAAACATAAGCTTTTAAAATCTCATATACAAAGCTTCACTTTGCTTTGAAATGGCAATGATCAATTTCTAATAATCTTATATTCTATTTAAAACTTCTCTTGGGTTGTTGATGATAAATTATTTTTATAGCTTAACTAAGAGCATATAGTTATAACGTTTAGAAACGTTAGGTACTTTTCAAATGGTTTCGATTATTTAATAAATATCAAGTGTTACAAATATCCTCAATTGTTTCATCACGAAATAATTTAACTGCCGCTCTCTAAATATTATTTTGTTTTTTTTCTTATAGTTATGAATAACTCATTCCTCTGACATTACAGTTAAATACACTATTTAATAATTTCTTCTGTCCTGCAGTTTTCGTACTGAAGTTTGACGAACTCTTAATAAAAGACTTTGAATAGCATGAATTACACGGCAGTGCATTGTCGCAATGACCGTTACTGCAAGCACGGATTAGGATCCGGAATCGAGACTTCTCCTTCCTGGAAGGAAATGACGTTAGAAAAACATTTCCGAACGAAATGGTTGTGGAAACAATACGTACTACTTTACTATTCATAAGTCATAGTAGATCACATCGAAGAAAGAGAGCAGCTATCATGGATATTCATATTCTGAGGGAAATACTCTGTTTATTTACTATATTTAGTCTTGGTAAGTCTGTTATACTATCGTAATTACTTTTTAGTATCCTACCAATAAAAGTGGAGAAACTTAATACAGATGCTATGAGTAATAAAATGTATATTACGAATATAATATCACTATGTATTGTTTAAAGATAGCATTAATTTTGTTACGAATTTTTGATTTCAAAAGAACTTTATGTAAAATGTATACTGAAAGTAGAAAAAATTATCCTTTTATTTTTTTTTTACCTTTTGCTTTCAATGAATATTTTGAAACATACTCTACATAGACAATAATATGAGATGGCTTCAGTTGTTAGGAGACACCGCATTTTGAAAGATCTTCTACAAGTTAACCATTCGACGGTTGCCAGATTAAGCAATTCTTTCTTCTCAAATGCCCTCTTTATTTGATAGTTGTAAATTTGTAACGCAAGCTATGTTCGTTCCACCCACTTATATACATAACTGAAAAGCGAGCTGAGCTCGTGGATGACCATTAAAGGCTTAAAACATTAGTCTTACATGTAAGACGATTTTAAGTACAAGGTGTTCGGATTGTTTAAAGTGAATCGCACATTTAAAAATGCACAATTTTCTACCTAGTTCCTTTTGCAGTGGCATGGTTCTTTGATTCTTTTATTGGTTTATTATGTGTAAGAAATTTATAAACCGATTTTTTGGGAAAGGAAAGAATTTTTTGGACGTTAAAGTGGTTTGATGAGTTATGTGTAGCTGAAGAACATGATCGCATTTGCAGTGTGCCTTTGATTATTATTTTGATGCTGTGAATAATTTATGATATCAATATTATCAATATTAATAAAGCAGTTTTCTAGTAGAATATCATGATAAATTAGTGAAAAAATTTCCTGTAAATTTGAAACGAAGCATCAGTTAGCAGAAGAGAAGCAGATAAAAACATTTCGAGAAATTGGACGTATCTTTAAAGATGAAACATGATTGTGAGAGGTCTGCTTTAACAACAAACATTGGGATGACATACAGTGGTGACTCTTATAAGATTTCCTCATAAATCCTTGGAGTGATTAAATATGGCAATTCATTATCTTGCTGCTGGGAGATCAACGTCATTTTTAGATACAGTAAGATATATCAGAAAGCATATTCCTGAATGGAAATGTTGGAGTAAATCTGGCACCAGAAATCTTACTTACGGCACAGCGACCAAGATCTCTATATCTTAATAGCTAGATGATTGTTACGGGGATATTTAAAACAAACTGTAATCAGTTCACATGTTTTGAAACTGTTTGTAACAAATATTATTGCTCCATTCAGAGTACATAGATAAACTATCGTTAGTTTTGCTACGAATTTGATGAAATATGTGGATAACTACACTGAATTGTGGGAACGCCATTTTTAGCCTATGAGATAAAGAAGTGACTGATAAATATTTTGTATGGTTGGTCAATTTTTACCTTGTACATATTGTTGCGTTGATCTGGTTTAGAAGGAAAGCAATTAAATTGGTCGAAATACAGTAGGATCTCTCTTAACTGGCAGCAACAGGTCCTCGCCAATTCCGAAGAGGAGATTTTTCTGGATAATCAAATATATACTTCTAGGATTTATTTATTCGGAATTTGTGATACTGTTTTAAACATTTCAGCCTGCTAAGTCTGTTAGTCGTGTTTTTTGATCTATTGGCCACATTTAAGTAAATGTCGTAAATCTCACCGATTATTTAAAATTAAACCTCATTCTGATTTTAAATTTCAGAAAAAAAAACTAAACAACGTTTTAAACTACAACATGTATTATCACATAAAATTTATGAATTTCTTAATATGATGAAATATAACTTCAAAGATCTTCCTGCTTTTAAAATTTTCGCCAGATTTTTAAAAATCTGCTAAATATATAATGAAACTTTATAGCATCATGTACTGATAGAGGTGCTTCCGTTCGCGTAACTTTCTCGCTTTATGTGTTCTCTTAATCTTTATCCTTTCCTCCTCATCATTATTTTCTTTCTGATCTCCCGTTACAAGTCCCATTATTTCATCTTCACTCTGAGAGAGCGTGATAACAGAGTTGTCTACATCCACTCAAGCATGCACCTCCCCTTCACTAATAATCATATGCGAACTCGTAAGTCTAAGATATAACGTACGGGCGTCAGAAATGTTTTAAAACGAAGGGAATTTTCAAAGCCACAATTAATGACAACAGCGCAGTAAATTGATGCTGTTTATATATTTCTAGGCAAGAGACTAAGGAAATATGGCGATATGCAGTCTTTCTCTGTTAAAACATTTTTGAAAATCATAGATGCTACCTTCAAAATTCACACACTTCAAAATTGATCGATACTTCTTTATATCCTGGATAATTCCTTGATCCATTGGTCGGATTAGGCTTATTAACCTGAGTAACGTAACATAAAAAATATATTTGCTATTTAATTCTTAAAATTCTTAGTTTAATTACAGATATTTTATCTCATGAGTCTAAATGTTAAATTTAAATTTATACTTACAAGAGGGCCATTATTTTGATATCACAGGTTAATTCCATATGAGATATTTTACTGTACATTAGCTTAGAATATTTACACTAAGGAAACTTATTTTCATTATAGTTACGGAATAAGAGGTAATTATAGGGACAGTACATCTTTAAAATAGTTTAAAAATCGATTTTAGGACTTTATTTCATTGAATACAGATTTTATTTTGAACAAATTGATATCATTCTTTCATTTCTCCAATAATAATTTTTCATATTATAAAAAAATATGACCTTCGCTTCATTGTTTCTGAATTAAAATCTTATTTTTGTTACCATGACAATTTGTTACTTTAAAATTATGCCATCCATACCATAATTTTAGAGTTTTGTGTAAAGCTCTATTTTTAAAGCTTTTAATTAATTCACTCATGGTGTTTCTCGCTAAGGTCAAACATTTGTAAACGATTTTTAAATTTTCTGATAAGCTGTCGAGCCCAGATTTTAACATACAATCTTTGTGGATGACAATATAATGAAGTGAGTTTTAAAATCCGATTCAGATTTTTTTAATTAATCTTGAAACTTTTTTTGCGCATATCGTCGTTTAAGGAACAGATTAAAAAAATCCCTAGAGTTTTGCTTTTTGCACCTTCGGCTAGAACAGAAAAAAATCTTTTAAACTGTGTTCATAAGAAAGTTTGAACATAATTTTTGATTTTTTGGCAAATTTTTGAAGTCGCTCGACTTTTCCGACTGTTTGAATTAAAAAAGACTAAAGAAAAAAAGAAGAGAATACAAGTAAAAGAAAGTTTTGTGAAATAAGCTTTTATTTAATGCTCAAAAAAAATTAAGGACTAAAAGGAGAAAAGTAATTTAAAACTTTGCAAAAGCTAATGACTTTACATACGTTTCATTAGAGCTACGTTCTGCATATTATGCTGTGACAGGTTTTTTTTTTTTTTTTTTAGTCCAAAGGGATTTAGTCCCGAAGGACTATTACTTTCGTTTGGGCGTTTTGCGTTGAATCATTAAAACGTTGAATCACTTTTCAAATTGTTCCACTAAATGTTATCACCCTCTAGTAATTTAAAAGAAAATAGAGGAAAATGGGATGAATGTAGGTATGTTTCTCGCATTGTGAAAAAACGACGATACCTAGAGCCACCAAATTTTGTAATAACGTAATCCTCCACCTGAACATGGGCACCTTGAAGCCCGAATTTTGAATTTCGAATATGTTTTATTATCTATTTCACATTTTGTAAAACTTTAATGAATTTGTGATTAACAAACTCAACAATTTCAAAGCGAGCAATGCACTGTACAGAATAATAATAATAAATAATTTTAAAAATTGAAAATTTTTGATTTTTTTTTTTTTTTTTTTTGTCTTTATCATGTTTTTTGACTTAAACCAGTTAAATCGAAAACTAATTTCAAAGAGTTTACAAAATTAGTATAAACACCCGGCGAATGATCAATTAATTTCTGTAATGTAAATGCGAAAGTAATATTAAACAAAAAAAAATGCATCGAAAATAAATTCATTGGGAACTTCAAAGTTTTTTGATCAAATTAAAGAACTGCGTATTGCTGTAATAAAAATCGTTATATGCTATAATTCACTTGGTAAACTAGGAAAAAGCTTACTGTATTATTATTACTAAACGTTTGACTTTTATTCTAATAACCTCTCAGACGTTCAATAAATAGCTGTAGTTTAAATTACTAATTTAGCCTATAAAGTGTGAACATAAAATATGCCTGTATTAAATAAAGTTTAAAATGCTAACAATCTCTTTCCGAAAACTTAATGTTGAAATTATGTAATTTTACCTCATTTTTTCAAAATACTGTTTTGAAGAATTCATGCTTAATACTTTTAAAGACCTCTTAAAATAGTAAACTTACATGTAATAAGACCCTGTTTTATCTACGTTTCTTCAATAATATTCATTAAAATTTTCTTACTTAAAATGGCTATAATATGCCATTCCGATTTCTAACGTTGCAGTTTTAGCTATATGTCGCTTGACAAAGATATGTCCGCCATATTAGCCTAGTAATTCAATAAAAAATAGCTTTTTCTTAACTTTTTATAGCTGTAAACTTCAGTAATTATGATACTTTAAGGAACTAAATCAACAAAAATATTATTTTGGGGACACAATACAGTCTTTTGTTTACATAGATAGTGTGCAGTGCGGCAAGGTAACTAAAATTTGGTTTTTAATCGAAAAATAAAATCCGACAAATACATTTGTTGTTATCATATTTCCACAATTAATACACTATGAGTATGAGAAAGCATACAATTGACTGTTTTTGCCACTGTTGTGTGGGAGCTCTTAGTCGAAGCTTTGTAAAGTGAATTTGAATCTATTTAGAGTCCTTTTATTTTAATTCAATTTAATTCATTCTGGTGGTTATAAAATCAGATATATATAATAAAGAACATGTTAATGTTTAGCAAAATCTAGCAAAATGTTTGACTAATAGATCTTGAAAGTTAAAGATGTAAAATAGTCTTCATAAATAGTGAGAAAAAAATTAATTGGAAGATTTTTAGTGTTGTTCTGGATGCAATCGAACTCTTGTTCGCATAGAAATATTCTCTACTGATTCCTAAAATGTAGAAGGTTTTAATTTTGTTTTGGTCAATCAACACGTTCATAAGACGGGAGTTTGTTTAAAAGCATGTGAATTTTAATGTTTATTTATTTCAGGAGACAATTCTAACAATAATAAAATGACAGGAAGATAATTTACTGTTGTCCCGGTTAAAATAATTCATGAGTTTTTTTTTTTATTTTATTTTTTTTAAGGAAAATATTTTGCCTAACTGTCTGGTTTCGCACATATGAAAAGTAAAAGATAAAAACCTAATGCCAGTTTTAATCTGAAGTCAAGTGTAGATTGTTGTTATAGGAAGATTACCCAATAGAATCTTGAAAAAAAATTGAAGCTGTCTGAAGATTTTAATTTTTCTTTAAGGACTCTACGTCTTTAAAAGTGGACTGAGGATGCACGAGGGTAGATTTTTAAAAGAACTGCCAACGAACCGAATCAATATAGGAACAGGAGATTAAAAAAAAGTACCGAAATCTATTATTGTTGAAAAATTAGGTTAAATTACCTAAAAGGAATCTTAAAAACATAGTCAAACATTGAGGCTTCGAAATTATTTCAAGAAATCACCACATTTCCTCTAATGCGAAGCAAGGAAGTATAGAAAGCCGTATCAAGTAGGTATAAACATGCAGTCTTGCCTAATAACAGATGAAGATATTTAGACACCTACATAATCTCATTTTAACATCCGCCAAAACGCCAGTTAAGCTTTGATAATAATGTCAACTTACTTAGACACCTATATAATGTCATTAAAATAAAAAATTATGACAGATTTAAAGTTTTGTAACTATAAAAAAAATAAATACTATATTAAAATGCAAATGACAATAACTTCAATCTCATCAGAAATTCAATTATATTTAATGCTTAAATTTTGTGTTACTGAGCTGGAAGATATAATAATTTCATTTAAACCAGGCGAACTGAGAAAAAAACTGTATTTAGTTGTTTAATAATGTTTAATAGAATAGCAAACAGTAAATGTGTGATCGAAAACTTGCGACTTAAATTATTAGTATTACACGTATGGATGCATTTTTTGCGAATGCCTGCTATATTTAGCGTGCAAACTTCCAATAAAAGCGTAATAATTTAAAGAATAGAGTAAGTGAGAAAGTGAGCGACTCTAAACCTACGTTCAAAAGTTATTTAGAATACTCCTTCTAATTATATGCCGATATAAACTGCATTTCCAACAATTTAAATGATGAAAACATCTTACGGCATATTTTTAAAAATACTGAATGTTTTTTGGCAATGTCGAAGGTAGATGTTAATACAATTAAATTAGGAAACCTTATATTAATGGTTGCATCCATCGGTCATTCAGTTAATGTGATATACTCATAACATCGTTAGATATTTTATAGAAAAATATCCACGTTTCTGTATGCCATTACATGTGCAACATTTCTTATTTGAATAATATTCTATGGCTTTGTTTCTTACAGTATAATTAATAAAGCAGCCACAAGAAGCGATAATATGAATATGAAAGCATATCTTGAACATTGTTAGTAAAACGTAATCAGGTAGTGAAGATGCTTTTATTTTATTTTAATTTTAATTTTTTATTATTTTTTTCTTGTTTAAAAAATATTGACTTAGCACAAAGAATCCATCGAGAAGATAATCTAAAAAGTTATAGAAACCAACATTTAAAATGTATTTGTTTATTTTATTTGTAAATAAAATGTTTATTTAAATTATTTTGATGGCGTTAAAATCGTAACTAAGGTGTCTGAGAATTAAGACCGAGTTTCAGGGTCTTTTGCTCCACGCTAAAGCATCTTTTTTTTAATCATAAAGTTTCGTTTTTTTTTTAACTTTTACGAGAGAAATCTACATTTTTTGTCCATATTGTCAAACAATTAGGCACCTACAAAGCTTTCACAAACTAGAAGTGTATCGCGATTTCCCACATCATTAATTTTTGCGAAGAGAAATAATATATTCAGCAAACATCTTACAGAAATCAACATAAATAATAAATGCGTTAATTATACTTTCTGTAAATGATTCCAGTGGCATAAAATAATATCTCAAAAGTTCAGATAGAAACAGAAAATATATACTTTTATAAAGACATAACTTTCTTACAACATATGTTTCAAATACATTCATACTGTAGTAGTCTGCATATTTCGTTGTATTTCTATCAACCTTACGCAGCTTTTGCTTAACTACGTCCTGCATAATAGTAATAATATTCATCTTCAGCTCTTCTGAGCTTTCTCTCCAAATTTAGTGTAAAAATATACCTGATACTAAGTATATGTGTTTATCTTAAAATAATATCCCACTAGAAAATGCGTGTCTTAATACTCAGGACATCTGCGTCTCCATCTCTCTTCGGTAGTGAGTCATGAAACCCACTTTCGTTTCAAAAAATTCCATGCCTGCAGAAGACCGATTTATGAACTTCTTACAATTAATGGAACACTGTAAAGAGTCAGAGAATCATTTCAAATAAAAATATACATGACATTTTATAATCATAAATATGAAGTTCACTTTTAAACTGAACATCCTGCATACCAGAATATATTCCACCGAGTTTCAGCTGAGTCAGTACTCACATTTAATAGGCACCATTAGTTTTTGAGAATTAATTTTGAATACAATGAAACTTCCAGTATGAAGCTGCACTATGTCTTCTAAATTTGTGGGAAATCCATTTTTTCTCTAAAATTGGTGTAAAATTTTTTCAATACCTTCCATTTCCATGGGCCATGTTCTTTAACACACTGTAACTTTGAAAATATTTTATATTTGTTTGATATACACATTTAGTGTTTTAATATAAAAATATTTCATGTAGTAAAGAACTAATAATTATTTTACTTGAGAGCTTTTTTTTTCTTTACTATCAAGGACAGAAAAGTAATATCTGTAGTTTTCTTTTTTTGTACTATCAGCTTTTCGTGCCGAATGAGCTTAGCATATTTCAGTTTATGTTACGCCTTTGGTGTTAGCTAAAATATTTTCTTTTCGCGAAGGTATGAAATTGCTGACAAGACGAATGTACGTAATGCTGAAACTTCCTTCGAATACACAAAGTTCATTTATAAATAAAAAATATGCATTTCCTTTTATGTTTTGCTTTTCTCTCATAAAAATAACATTTATTACAGGTTTGTGTTGCAACACGGACTGGCGAGAAATTAATGGCAGGTGTTTTCGTCCTTTTCCATTCGAGTATGATTTTCGAATGGCCAGAAGAGTCTGCCAGATCTATAAAGGGGATTTAGCTTTTATTAGCAATACTACATTAATTGTGTCAATCTCCGCTCATCCAGAATATGGTAATTTTCTTTTTTTTAACTGTATTATTCTCTCCTTTTTAAGTGAATTATTACTTATATATTATGCCAATTCGGTATGGAATATTTAATATTTCTGTCATTTAGAAGAGAAACAATATGAAAGTTAAGTTTTCGAGTAAAGTAAAATCGTTTAATCCAACCGTAATTTGTGAAATTCTGTTAAGGTAACTTGAAGATCAGTCGCTTTGCTCACTTCATAGAAATCTGGTATTATTTATTAAACACGAGCAGAGCAGAATGTGAAACAAATGAAGCAGTTGCTTCCGGTAAAAGATAACAAGAAGTAGAAAATAAATAAATAAATGAAAATAAAACGAATATAAGGATGAGAATTCACAAAGTTCCTGTTATTAAATAATTAACCTTTTAAAACTAATAATTATTGAAACTATATGAAAGTAATTATAATGCGATACAAGACCTTAAACTAATTGTTTTGTATAGCCCAAAAACACCTAAATCCAACTAAAATCTTATAAGGCAGACGTTTAGATGGAATTTTATTGTTCAAATTAATCACTTCCTTTAAATCAATCCGATAGAACTTGTTACTTTCTACTTCAAATGTACTTTATAGATGCAATGGTAAATAGTCTTTAGGCAATTCTAGAAAACATAAAATTAAACAAAATTCAACCACAGATGAATACCTGTTGTGTGTCGTTGTGACATGTCTGACAGTGGCATCAGAACAAGCCCGCAAATTTCATCGTGACAAAACTACGCATGTCTTTAGCAAGAGCCTTGAGCACCATATAGGTGACAGCACGACTTCGCTGAGTTCTGCCCCCAATTTTGATGGAGAGCACCCAGGGAGACGGGTCCGAGGGTCTCCCACCCCTCTTCCCCTACTATCAAGCTCTCGAGGGGACTTTCGGCTAACCATAGAGTGCCCTCAATGCCGCAAAGACATCACACATTTACAAACATCCAAGCCTTCTCCGAGATTCGAACCTGAGCCCTTCGGCACCGCAAGTAGGATCCCTTAACCACTATATCGTATGGGAGGCACAGCTGGATATCTTACTCAAACTACGCAATGATTTTCTGCAGAAACATGTTTCATCACATGCTATGACTTCATTGGGAAATGAAGTCATAGCATGCGACTATGACTTCTTACTATTAATGAAGCTCTAATATCTAGTTAAAGATTGCATTAACTTATCATGAAAAACTTTCATACATAGAATATTTTATAACAGCAAACTATAAATATCAGAGTTAAATTCATTAAAAGCTAAAAAAACTTTTCAATTGAAGAATGTTTTCTCTCTTCTTCTCTTAATTTAATTCATTTTCTTGAATTTAGAAATAAAATTACATCTAATAAGAAACATCTTTTTCGATCTGAATATAAAATAATATCAAATAAGATATTTGATAAGACAAGGATAAATAATGCAATAAGAAAACCAAAGTTTTCATAATATACTGCTGACTATAAATGATTTCTTATATGGAATAACAGATGGGCTATCACAATTGAGTGAAAAATAATATAATTTCGCATGCGATTTATAAACAGTTCACATTTATTATTTTTTCACAGTCGCAAACTGAAGGTCAGACTGCTACGAGATATTTAGTTAATTAAACAAAAGGAAGATGATTTCTCATTGTTCTCTGTGATTATTATACCATATAATTCAGATTACGGTAACATTGTGATATGGTAAAGGTGCATAAGTTTTCAAAACTCTGTTTCACTATTGAGTATATTAAAATCTAAGCTTGATATCATAGCCACTCAACGAAGTATCATTTTCTGGCTTTCAGAAGCATAAATATGGTACCATGTTAAGAAATTCTACAGATATGTTTTTTACACAAACACGTGTACTACAAAATTTAAAAAATAGTATGTAGTAAAATGTAGCACCAGGAAAAGAAAATGAGCAAATCATCTTGAAAGCATGTGCTTTCTACGCACTTTAACTCGGAAAATTTGTTGATGCAAATTTGTAAATCCTTTTTCAAATACGAAGTTTATGCCATTCAGCAGCAATCTCACGGCATGAAGAACACATCAGTATCAGTATTTTCCTTCGGAATATGCTTAACAGCTGGTCTATTTTATTTCAACAAATACGTTAAAGTACTTTAGGTAAGGAATAATGTTAAAAGAAATTAAAAAGCTAACTCCTTGAAAAATCTCTCTGTTGTTGCAGTTCTGAAATGAGAAAATAAAAAACAATAAATATTATTAAGCTACTGCAAAGTACCATCCAGCAAGAACACAAATACCATTGTAATATACGAAGTATTCAAAAAATGTTTGAAATTATGCAGCAAAAATTGATACGATGAATTGATAATTGTATCCCAGTTGATATTTCAGTAAAATTTAAATTATCACTCACGTTTAATCAATAATAGAAATATTCGTGTTTAATTAACAAAACATTTGCATACGGTTTTCATGCAAATTAATTCTTTCTTAATCATCATTAAATCTTTCCTATAATTTAATATTGTTAAGTCCTTTTAACTCTTCTCGTTTTCAAGCAGAACACGTCTTAAAGTGCTACGAAGGTAAATTAGATGATATTTAAAAGTTAATTTGCGTCACTAATATTGTTATCTTTAGAATTTTAATCCAAATTGAGGAGAAGTCATGAAATTTTCCGCTTTAAATCTCCGTATTTCGAGACACTGTAAGCGTTTACAGTGACCCCTCAGATGTTGTAACACTGATTAAGAATATCCTTTGTTAATAGACACTATATCTTGAAACATATTCCATATTGGCTGAATATCTCAATTGTAGGAAATTTTTCCTACTTTCATGTCTAAACTTTGCATTCTGTTAGTAAAAAGGAGCGTGCAGTTAATCATAGTATTTCTTAAGTAAACGCTACCGACTGCAAAATTTAGCGCTAAATATGTTTAAAATGGCCTTTTATTACTTAAGTTTCGTAAGCAAAACTTTGGGTTTTGCAGTATTCTCTTTTGTTCAAAAGATTCATGAAAAAAAATCATGTCATGGACGGTAAATCTGGAGTAACTGAATCTAGTTTGTTAGACGGCTTTAGCTTACGTTATAAAGTATTTTCTCTCCTCTTTCTGCCTGTCTTCGTGGTGTAACGGTAGCACACTCGGCGCGTATTCGAGAGCTCCACGTTCCAGTCCCGGCGAGGGCATTGCACATTTTTCACGTCCTCAGCATCAAAAAAACCTAATGAACCTAATTATTCTACAACGTTCCACAAAAGAAAATGAGAAAGCAGCATCCGGAAAAATGTATTTCATAATACAGAGGAAATGTAATTAAAGAATCTTTCTGCCATTTGTTACGATGTCGTATTTTCAGCTCAGTGCTTCTGAGCAAAAAAGCTTGGCTTAGTTGATCAGAATTAAATCCTTGTCATGCCACAAACACTTTATCTTGCGGATTTCTTTTCCTCTGTCTTATCTGTTCTGTCTTACCAACCTAGTTTTAGGAGATCAGTGTTCTCAGACAATGACGCTACAACCAGTCGATAAGAGATATAAAAAAAAAAACGCCACTAGTCTTCCAGTAATCGTAGAATCACTGTGGTTAAGGATTTATTTGTCTGTTCCATGAATGTAACTTCGAAGAAAACTAGATTTTTTTTTTCCTTTTTAGACAGAATTGTCTTACAAGAATTTACTGAAAAAATTTTAAACATAGGAGCGATAAAAACTTAAAACTGCTTCATTTAACACAAGGCAGTAAAAGTAGCAGAGTGCATTTCTGTCTTCATCATTTTTTTCAATTATTATATAATATCTCATGAAATCAAATGTAACATTAAAATTCTTATTAAAATGTTCGCTCAGGTTTGATAATCATTTTTTTTTCTAATTTACGGAGCCTATTCGCTCATTTTTAAACGATTTCTTTGCATTTACAAATATATTTCACTTAAAATTTTTGTCTTTTAAATGCTTTGTTTGATAACCCATGTTCTTCACTACCTTTCTGCACTGTAATTTCCAAGATAATAAATCATTTTATACCATCAGAAAAGATATTTTATCCCAGGCCTCTTGAACAGCTTTCCAAAGTCCAAGGAGGGTTGGGTTGCAGATCGACGTTTCGACAATCCGCTTTTTAAAAGTCCAAAAGCCGAAAGCTCCATGGCTGATACACCATGCGATTTAGTGGGGATATGAGTGAAAGGATACCCTTTTCTTGTTTTTTTTTAGGAAATTAACAGCGCATTTTGACGTTTAGCTGCTTGCTTTACCTTGGCGCAGTTCTAGTGACTGATGGCACTGTTGCTAAAAAGAAGGCATCTTATATTAGAAAATTGGGTATAAAGTATGTTCCTGATAATATAAGAAGTTGATATTAACATTTTCTCCACTCTCTTTATTTTTAATTTACTCTTATATGAAAAAGCAGCAACAATCATAAATCCCTTTGAAAAGCTTCCTTTAGATTCTTTGAAGCAGGTTTAAGATTTTGTTTTCCTCTGTGATGATAACAAATAGATCTCTTTTTGTTGTAGTCATTTCAATAAATCCAAGATTCATCTATAGTTACAACATTTCTTCATTTTTGTCGAGATAAATGTTTCTTGTAAAGAATTCTGCAGCGTGTTCTGCGTTCGGCACTATGTCATGAAGAAAAACACTACATGCTACATTTTTCGCCTTATTAATATTCAGATCAGCATTAATCACTTTGTATATAGTTGACACTGAACACCGCAATGATTTTCAATAGTCCTTTGACTTAAAAAGAAATCTGCTAACATTAAATATCTTATCTTTGCAACATTGGAAAAATTCAGTTTTTTCTTTAGATATTTATTTAGAAGAATTTTTCTACTTGAAGCTGATCTTTGACATTCGTTTCCTTTGTTAATAATTTTACCTACCCTAGCTTTAGATATCGATCAACCATGGCCATTTTTTAAAAACATGGTACGAATAATTTTCTTGGGAAAGAGCATGAACATAGCCTTCCATCCAATGCTTTTTTTAAAAGAGCCATTTTGCATGAAAACAAAACTGTCAAGTAGCAGACAATAACTTATACTTTAAAAAATATAACTGCAGTTAAAAAAAATTCTAATCAGATGAATTTTTATAGCAAAAGAAAATAGTCTAAAAAATGGGGGAATAGCCTCTGCATAACTAACTAAATCAGCTAATAATTTCTTTCTATTTTAACAATTAACACTAAATTTTGAAAAGATGAAAGCTAGATTAGATTATTTGTCCTGAGTATTTGAAAAATCTCTGTTTTTGTTGAACAATGCCTTTGTAAATGATCATAAAACAGAAATTAGCTTGTAATGATGCTGTGTATTGAGGAAAACCACAAAAACCTCTCGCAACTAGCTTGTTCAAATGCCCTAATGAACTATCAGAATCCAGTGGTTTTAATCATTCAGCAACTCGAGGACCTAAAAATCTGAGCAAATCAAAAGAAACTAATTTAAATACCTTTAAAAGTTTTTTTTTTCTAATCCACACAAATGTTTTGGCAAATACTCATGATTTATAACTACAGACAACGGATAGATTCAGTCAACGAGACTGTGATAATCTTATATCATTTTGTTTTTCTCAGATCGCACCAAACATTATTGGGTGAAAGAAGGAAGTTACCGCGGCAATACAACTTCAACGCCACTTGAAGCACCTGCTGCTGCATCATCAAATGGGTGTCCTTATTTGACTCGTGTTGCAAGTAATACGGTAAGCAGTTTATTTGAAACGCTGATTATGATTCAGGTCCAAAAGTGTACAACTATTTTATTAACTTTTAAATTGCGTTCTTGAAATAAGTTAAAACACTGCGATATTTTTAGCAAATATTTCTTATTCTCCTGCCACACTATTATATATTTCGACCTCTTCGTTTTAAATATTGAAGCTTGTACAGACAAACTTCTATAAAGTGTTGCCTGGGGAACATGTAATTTGAAAAATGCTGATTAGATTGCGTTGAGTATGGGATGATGTATCTATATTTTTCCAACAAAGACATTTTTTTTAATTCTGAAATAAAAGAAATAAGAATAACATGGGACTGAAAAATACTCGTAATAGTAAATAATAATTTTCTAAAGCAGTTCATTATTAACAAAGGCTGTTAGCCTGACGTATGTCAAGAACCTATTTAAACACTACTCTTGCTAAAGATAAAATTTTTATTTAAGGCAAAATGAAAAGAGATTATGAAATAAAAAATTATAGCTCATATTTTTTAAAACATAGGTGCAACAAATCTTGGTTTCTTATTATATGTGCTAATAAATACTTTTTGAATTAATTAAACAGTTAAGAATTCATTACTTAATTAATTTTAAATGATGTTGCGTAATAAAAATTAAATGTTGAATTTAATGAAAAATTTTTAGATAAATTTAAATACAAATACTTTTTTAATTCTGTTTTAAGAGACTAAACAACTTAATACAACAACACGCAGTGTCGCCTAAGTTTTGTTTAAGAAAAATTAACATTAAGGCAGCTACTATAATAATCACAAAAATCATTAAATTTACCAAACAAAATTAATTTTTTGATATGGAAAGACAGTAATATTAATTATTTTCGGTAGCTATAATTTTTGTTATTTCAAATTAAATTTGATATATTTTTTAATATTTTTTGCCTCAAATTGAATAAAAGGCCTGGGCTGTATCTCATTTCGGCTTAAATTAAAAAGTAATGAATCTTCTGAACCTCATATCATCATTAGCCAACTGAATTCTGTAGATAAATGTGAATTTGAAGAGTCTGCCATCATAACTTATTGTTTGTTTACATGGACATTAGTAACTAAAGCTCAAGTGCAAGTTTTAAGTCCAACATACGTAGGACAACCACATGACATACAAAACGTACATGGATTTTCTTTCATGATCCATGCTTTAGCCTCTTTGTTTCCCCTTTCATTTTTGCATCATTATCATAGCCCTGGTCTCTGTAGTTCTGTAAGTCTAGCTGCTGTCTCCGAAAAAAATTAAGTATAGTTTCATGTAATCCTTCACTTGTAGTTTCGGTAACAGATTTGTAGCTAATGAAATGTTCGTTTATTGAAATACATCTTACGTATACAAATCATATTGTAAATGAAATTGCTCTACATGACTTATGTTTGGCTTACAGTAGAGCCAAACATAAGTCATGTAGGACCAATTCAGAATCTGAGCCCCAGGATTTAAAAAAAAGTCTTAAAATTATCAGATTAAGAAACATTTATATTTATTATTTTTTATTTGGAGTGGGCAGGATATTCTTGATGGCTCCCTGGGCAGCTGCCATTTTTGCCTATACCTTTAACGGCTGTTTATAACAATGATTTGTCATCTCAATTTAATTTAAAGCAGCTGTTAACTGGGGATAGTACATATCGCTCGCTTCGGAAAGTTAACTTCCAAATGAGAATAATGATTCAGCTATATTATTAACTGGCAGATTAAGATCGGTAAGTATATTTTTCTCATTAGAATTTGCCAACAAACTGATTATTCCGTTCTGAACATTTTTACTACGTAATTCAACAAGATGTAAAAAATTCCCATTATATGGTGGAAATAATTTATCTGAAGTACCTCTGCGTAAATAATTCATCTGAAGTCAAACTGCGTTCAGTAAACACAGAGTGATACTCATTAAACGCTCTAAAACTTTATCCAATGCTCTTGTTCTTCTTCCACTTATGACGGAAACTCTTTATCAATAATTTTATTAGTCTGTAATCGCGTGTTTCAAACTATTTCTTTAGACATTATATTAGTGATGTACTGAATTTTCATATAACTATAAGTATTCATGAGCAAGCTTCCAGTCATTAATTCCAGATTTCCCTAACATTGACTTACCGGCGATACCAAAAATTCTGAACAGAAGCAATAAATTTTAATAAGGAATAATTTTAATAAATAAGACATCGTCTAAGAAAATTCTCCTTATTGTTTACTTTTCTATGCATGATGGTCACAAAAATACTACGTTTATTTGCATCTGTTAGAAAACTGTAATGTTTATCATTAGGGTGCGGCCAATTCAAAATGATTTTATCACTTACAGCTACTGATATTTCCTCTGGATCATTCCTCTGGATTTACTCTGGATCTAGTACTGGATCATTGTATTTGACATTTATTTTAGTTCAACTTTATGTTTACTTTCAACGTTTCCAGCAATCCCGACTGTTATTGTGACATTATTACCTAAGACCAAGACCTTAACCACATTTCATTTGTGATCTTGGCCATTTAAGTTGCAGTTGTTATTTCTTTCAGAAAATAAAGTATTTTTAAAAGATTTGATGTCACAATCATTAGATGACATATCTGGACATACATATGTAGATGAAGAAGTTAAGCCTGCATTGTTTTCACTTTTTGACCTAGAACTGAAACCATTTGATACTTTTGGCTGTGCCTTCATTGTTTCTTCTTGTTGGAGACGTCTTTTTCTATTTTTATAAACATTTTTAAAGATATTCCTTAATTTTGAAAGTAGACAAAATTAAATCTAAATTGTTTATTTAAAAAAATAAACCCAGAACAAAATAACCCAAAGAAAAACTCAGAACACTCTCAAAAGCAAGCAATGAAATGTGTTGATTCTAACTCGGCATTAGCTTGGTGCTGCTTAAGTAAAAGATCGGTGAGTGAGAAAAAGGGCAATAAAAATTTTGCATGTCAGAGTATCAGAATCTAAACCCTAGGATTTGAAAAAAGGGTTAAAAATATCAGATTAAGAAACATTCATATTTATTATTTTTAATTTGAAGTGGGCAGGATATTCTTTATGACTCCCTGGGCAGCTGCCGTTTTTGCCTATATCTTTAACGGCTGTTTATAACAATGATTTGTCATCTCAATTTAATTTAAAGCAGCTGTTAACTGGGGATAGTACATACCGCTCGCTTCGTAAAGTTAACATCCAAATGAGAATAATGATTCAGCTGTATAATTAACTGGCAGATTTGAGAGTAAAGTCTTAGCAATAAATGGTCACATAAATAAATTGTTGAATGTTTTCCCCGTTTGAAATGCAAGAGATAATCATAGGAAACTATATGATCAAAGTGCAACTCAAGTCAAATGTAGAACAGCAATTTATCTTGTCCAGTACTGCTGAAACTATTCCAGCAGATTCTATACTGGAGTTTATTCGCAGGGAGGACAATGAACAATGCTAAAGAACTAATGGAATCTATTGCTAAAGAAACTGAATGTGGCGAAAGAGCGAAGAAGCGAAGTCGGAAAGACTGAGAGGAACTGACTCATAATTGGGAATATAAATCAAGAGATCGTTTGCGCACTCTGCGCGGTGATTTAACAATAGATGCAATAAAATGTTTGATGAAAATAATTCACTGAAATCTCATGAGTGTAGAACCCCAGTTATTGGAAATAGTTGTACGCATTGCAGTGAATCACGTGTTTCGCGAAATTAAAAGTGTGAATGAGGAAAGCAAAATGTGTTAAAAAAACCAAACTGTTTTTTTTCTTTAAGGCTAGTCATGAGAGCAATGTTATGCACGGCATATACCTACGCTTTACTTATGTTTCCATGCTTATTTAAGGATAGAAAAATTTATGAAATTTAAAATAGAAAACATAACAGATCTATCTGATTTCAACTTGGTATTAAATCAGATAAAATAATAAAACTAAAAAGTTTCAGCAATGTATTGTAGATTTTTAAATTTGTCAACAAAAAACAAATTTTCTCAAATACGCAATCTAGAGCCAATTATCAATGAGAAGTTTTATAATGCGGTACAACTCAAAGAAGTGTAAAGAAAAACTAAGTTATTAAAAACCAGCAACAGAGAGAATATATAATATAGTGCAAGACAAAATCGAAAATAGAAATGAACTTTTCTTAAACACTGAAATAGAAGCTTTAGAGCTGATCAAATATGCGCAACTAATTTAAATTTTTCTAATATCAACTCTTTCTAAAATAAACAAAGAATAAGGGGCTTACGAATGGCTGGTGATCTTGAATATAGAGACAAAAGCATTATTGTTATGATCATTAAATAATAACAAGTAAATGTAAATGTTTTAAAAATAAACTTACAGTTTCTGAAACAATGGTGCCTCCAAAGCCAGTCTGATTACAAAGGTGAATAATTAAGTATGATCATTGTTGGTAATGGAATGTTGTCATCAGTAGTAAGTTATTTTTTGGAATTACGAAATGTATGCGTCTAAACTGAATATCATACTTATGATATTCTCGGTGATGAATTAATGAAAGAATTGAGCGAGTGTTAGCTTCTGAACAGGAGACACAAATCAAGTCAGAGTGGAAATTTAAAACGAAGTAATCGTTGCAAGATAATCGCGAAGAAGAAAATAAAATATTTATCCGGATTGAGACCCACTTTTAAAACTGATTCATTATTATTTCCAGAATAAAAAATCTTTCGTAGGGGATTGATTTCTACATAAACGAAAATATCATTAAAAATATCACTAGAATATAAAACTAAGACTGAAAAAAAAGTCACATTTTATTTAGGGGCATAGAGAACTTATTAGTGAAGATAAGTAAATGAAGGACAGTGCTTGATGCGTCATATCATATCAAAGAGCAATTAGTATTAAGTAATTGCTTACATAGCCGACTTTATTTAAACCTTGATGTCTTCTGTCTTTGCTTAGATTCAGAGAGCATCCAATTAATTGTCTTTACAGCTGATATAAAGTAAACCTTTTTGCCAAATCAAGATCATTTAGCGTGATAAAGTTACAATTTTGAAGGCAGCAAATAATTTTTTTATAATCTACTTACAATTTGCAAATCGGACCCTGTTTGAACGCTTTAATTCCAACAAATGGCATACATTCTTCCTCCTTCTTCTCACTTCGGTGGACGATAGGATATAAAATCACTGAAGTCACGAAACCAACGATTTTAAGCTTTGAAGAACTGCGCACATTAATTACAAAAATAGAAGCTTTGTCACTCCTTTCGGCTAGTTCAACAAATCATCACCCATTAATCCTTGACCATAACTGAACACAGTAATATTGTAAGTTCTGTAGGTAAAAAATCTATAGTATTGCTGCGTGTGTACGGGTTCCTAATGAATTGAATGCACAAGTCTTTAAAAAGTTAATAAAATTTATTCTTTTCACAAGAAATAAAACAAAATTTTCAAATATTTCCTCAGAGATATTCGTATATATCACAATATCTCACAGCAGTTATATTTTTAAATTCCGAAAATATAAACAGAACTCAAATTCAAAACACAGAGAAACTAATTCAAACTCACAGAGAATTCGCTACAGTCAATAACAGCACCAGGTAAACAACAACAGTTCGCTTAAAAAAGCTTGAACTGACATATTTTAATTCGGCTTTTATAAGCTTTTTAATCATCACGAGATCATTCTGGTATTTTCTCTATTTTTCTGGATATCAAAAACAATTGAGAAATATTTATTAAATTTTAAATGCACTCGCTCTTGCATTTTTACTTTTTCGGCTCAGCTTTCTCTTACAGTTCGTCACGTGCTGCGTTGCACGGGAAGATAAGACGATTTTAATTATAATTCTAAATAAATAGCTAAATAAATACAAAATCCGTAACAGTATTAATGTTTTGAATCTATACGTTTTTTACTTTATTCAAAAACTTTTTCTTGAAGCTAGCTTCTGTAACTCTTTGAAGTGAGGAATACTTCAACCGTTTTCAGACTCAGTCAAATTGAATCAAGAGAAATTCAAACTCAAAATAGAACAACTAGTTTTAGTATAACAGAAAAATAAGTTTCCCATGACGCGGGTACTAAGAATCTTTCCTACAGCTCGTGCGAGTCTCTGATGAAAGTCAATCATGACTCGTCAAATGATTGATGTCAAAGCATCAAATGGAAACTTTCGCCGAGTTTTACCAATATTAGCCCACTTCCATACCCAAATGATGTTGGACAACGATCCAACAGGGACTGGAGGCGGTATCTCGAGAGACATTCTTGGCTACTACTGAATGACAACACAACAAATAGTAAAATCACATCAAATAAATGGTAAGTGGCAGCAGTAGCAAAAATTAAAAATAAATAAAGTTTAAAAAAATCTGAAAGCTTTCAGATTTTATATTACGTCCAAAGGGACGTTTTTTAACGTTTTCTGCGTCACCTTTATTTATTAAATATCATGTTCTTCGCACTTAAACAATAAAACGTAATTCAACAGCAATATTGCAAAATAATTTTACAGTGAGCATATCTTTAGAATTTCCGATACAGTATCGCGCTGGGAATAAAAATGTTTTTTTCAGTATAGTGTTAGCATTGCTCGCTTTAAAATCGTTGAATTCGTTAATCAAGAATTCGTTAAATTGTTACAAAATACGAAATCGATAATAAAACAAATTCCAAATTAAGCCAGATGCTCATATTCGGTGGAAGATTACGTTATTCAAAATTTAATGGCTCTAGGTACAGTTGTTTTATCACAATGCGAGAAACATACATACATTTATGCAAATTCTTTAGTATTTAATTTCTTTAAATATAACACACGGCGATAATATCTCGTGGCAACAATTTGAAAAGTGATACGCCATTTATAGTGATTCAATGCAAAATACGAAAACGAAATTAATAGCCCTTCTGGGTTAATGCCCTTTGGGCTAATAAATAAGAACTCTCTTTTCTGATTTGTATTTAGATGATGTAATTTGTATGTTAGATAATAGATTAGATTTTATTTGTGATTTATTTGTAATATTTGTAATAAACTGCTTTTAAAATTAGATTGAATATCCATTGAAACAGTTTATAAGCGAACCACTTGATACAGAATTTAGATGCGATCGGCCTCATTATATTTATTTGATTAGTTTGTAGAGACATCAGGTTATTTCGAAGGAGATGTGAAAAATGAGCAACGCCCTCGCCGGGACTCGAACCACGGACCTCTCGAATACGCGCCGAGCGTGCTGACCACTGCACCACGAAGGCAAGCCAAGAACGTGGGAGAAATACCTTATAAGTTTTAGATTCTCAGATAACGACCGCCAAATGCCATATTGCTTAATCGCGGAGTTCCTAAAAATGTGTTTGAAAATTTGTGTAATTAATGCAACCCATTGAATATATTTTTTCTTTGCACATTTTATTCTTTTTTATCTACTTCATAAAACCCATAATACTGTGTTAGTGTTAGTTTGATAATTACATTGGAAAAACAAGACCTGAAACAGAATTTGTAGTGGTTAAGCGATTAGTTTCCTTATTCTCATATTTTCCATGCTTTATAAAACTCTAAGAAACTTAATAATCGTTATAGAAATCTCAGAAAATAATGCTACAACACCCTGCATTAAAACTACACATAATATATATACTTATTCATGTAGCTAATACAATAGCGTAAGTTAATGCCTGTTTGCTTTTACTTAAAACATTATTAAACTTTTCCTCAGGTAATATCTTCAGAAGACTGCGATAAAAAGAATCCGTTAATCTGTGAAGTGCAAAAGAAAGGAACAGATCTTATTTGTCCACAGGTAAAACTAATTCTACAAATAAAAAGCAAATGTTTTAAGCTTATATTTGTGAAATGGACTTGTTAAATTTGGAAACAGAAGAATTAGTGTTATATGTACAACTAATAATTTCTTGAATTGCTCTCAATTTACTTAATGGAATACTTATACTGCATGCTGATTTAAAGTTCTAATGTAAGGTTTTTATTAAAATGATAAATTTTCGTATTTGAAATCATTGTAATCTTTTCTTATTGCTTAATTTATTATTAGAACAGATTAAATGGAAAGTCTAATTGTGTACGGAGCTTAATAATGGACGAAATATAAATATTTTTACTAATAAAATGCTTGGAAAAATGCAGATAATTATGACGAATGGAAGATTTTGTGAAAATAGCCGCTGAAATTCCAAACTTCAAATCAGCATATAAGTAGGAACATTTGTGGATTGCCGCATTACTTTAAAATTAATTTTAACTTTAAACAAAAATTAAATTTCGTTTAATTTATTTTCTAGAGGAGTTCTCTTGCAAGGTATGATACACTTAATATAAAAACACTTCAGTTCTGTTCGATAAACTTGAGTCAAAGCGCACATAAATTAAGTACTTATTATTAATTGGCATACTTTAATATTCTATTTTAATAATGGATTCAATTTAAATATTTATGCTAAATAAGGTTGACTGGTTAAAGCACAGACGTTTTTATTGAAAAACATGAAATAAAATCTGGAAAAAGAATGATATAGACCAAGTTTGATGATTTTATACATGCAAATAGGATAGACACAGAATTCATTGATTTAATATTAATAATATTCGATGCATTAATTTCAGAATAATTTTAATTAATATTTCTTAATTTATTTATAAATTCTATTGTAAAGTAAGATACACCTGTAGAAGATCATTTTAGTCTTGTTCTTCAAATTTGATTCAAAGCTCACATTTAAATTGTATTTTATGTTATTTCTTAATATATTTTATTATTATTTTTTAATAAAAGACAGTTCAAAATATAAAATCAACAATTTTAGAATTAAATTATTCTTCGAATTGTATTAACATTTTCAAACAACTTCATTTTCCTGATGAATTTCAGTCGGCTTCGTACAAGTTGAATCGCGAAATAGATCTAACTCCTCAATTTCATTTATTAATCTACACAAGTGTTGATATTTATTTGATTTCAGATGCTTTCTGTATTTTAAATTTAAACTAATACAGCATGCATATGTGTTCCATTTGTTGATATAAGGCAATTAATATGAGAAGAACCCAAATACTTGTTGTTTTTTTCATCTATAAAACCAAAATTCAGATTTTTTATGTTAAAACATTAAAGGTGCAAATTATTTACTTTTAGACCTGGGATCTCTATGGTTTGTATTGCTTTAAGAGAAACACAGTTCA
>KK121347.1:219792-251226 GCA_000611955.2 Stegodyphus mimosarum | reverse complement strand
GCTGTTCTGGATAATGAGTAAGCTGATGTATAAATAATTCTAAACAAGCATTTTTCTTTTTTAAAATTGTTTATCGCTTATGGTAAATAAATATATAAATATTTGTGACTGTTTATCAGATATATATCTCACTTATTGTTAAAAATTTGCAATACGGCCTCATGATTAGAAATGTTTCTAAGAATAACGTATATCTAAAATATATAAATATATCTATATATATCTCAAACTTGGCAGCAAGAACTTTTGTGTAATATTCATCATAAAATAAGTTCCTGAAGAGAGAAAACTGAATGTCTACATTTAACATAAACTGCATGCAAATGCAAAATTCTAATAACAAAAGAAAAAAATATAATCTTTGTTAATACCTATATTGCTGCATAAATCACCTTTTTCTACGTTATAGCTACAACGTTAGTTCTAATGAATGAGATTTTGATTCATTTTTTCAAATTACTCAAGTTGAAAATTGTCTTTCTCAAAATTTGTTATTCTTTTGAAAGTTATAAAGGAGAATATTTAGAGCATAAAATAATTTTAGGATGCTTAATACTTTATGTAAAGCCTACCACACTGAGTTTCATTTTTTAATATATTGCTCAAGATAACTTATATAAAAATCTAACAAAGCAAACTATACCAAAGAATGAAGGGCTTCAAATCAGAGACTTCCTATTTACAGAGAGGCTGTGCCTTTGCGTTATACTATGTAATGCATTTATTATGCAGCATGTTATGCATTTTTCCAGAATGAGTTAATTACACTTGTGAAATGACAGCAGATACAGACATTTCTTGAAATTGATTGTGTATTAAACTTGAGTTGTTACAGAATTAGGTGATTAATCTATAAACTAAAACCATTCTTTTTTTGTATTTATGCCTAAACGTAATTTTAAATGTGATAATTACTTTGTATTCATACAATATCAAAATATAATACCATTTTCTTCGAAAGAAGTGAATATCCTAAACTCATCAATATGTATAGGCTCAATGAAAAGTTTTAAGATTAGTTCTTTAATTCAGAATCAGAAGACTCTGCAAGTTCTATATATTTATTTTTCTCCAATTAGAATCCTTCATACTGAAAATGTGTTTCATTCACTTTATCCGATGAAGCCTTCTTTCCGCGAAGTTAATATTTCAGCGTTTATAACATTGAGAAGTAAACTTTAGCTAAAATCTGGTCTATATTGAGGATTCTTTAGTGTTATCCTACTGAATTCAGGCATTATGCTGCGGCTCCCAGTGCCACAACAGCTACATGAAGCTAAGCATATCCAACCAAAGCACGAAAACTTGAAATTCGAATTTCTTCGTTATGGCTCCAGACGATATAGTGGTTAGCGGGGCCGACTACGATACCAAAGGGCCTGGGTTCGAATCCTGGAGAAGGCATGGCTGTAATTCTCCGTCCCTTCATAGGAGGAAAAGGTGGCCCACCTATTAGGTGCCTCCATAATAAAGTGACCACCACTTCTGGCCAGTAGCCCATTCTGGAAAGAAATCTTTATGTCTTCACGCAAATTTGGAATTTCAGGAAGTTTTTATAACAGACCTCGTTCACTGTTTGACCAATAAAGTTTTCAGAGTTGATATAGGAATACTGACCTTCCAGACAGCATATTGTCGATTTATCCAGACATCATATCATTTATTGCTTTTGAAATATCACCACCAATGAAATCTTTAAGCATGGTTAAATGTTTTACTGCGATATACTTTTGTAACATTTCAAGTACTTCATTACCATTCTTCCCAAGTTTAACGAAAAACCCAGTCATACGTCCACTGCATCTTCTTAATCAGCCGCTATGAGATGTAATCGGTACATACTCTATCTGTGATCAAATACAGAAACCCGAGTTCTCCAACTGCAACTTCAGACAGGACTTTACACACCTAATATAAGGTTATCGTATCTAATTGCAAACGTAGTCTTAAAACTAAATAGAAACAGTCTTAAAAAACTCAATCGAATCAGTTTTAAAACGCTTTGATCAGCTCTTTATTCCTATTAAATTCAAGAAACACAAAATCCTTGAGTATACTTTTTTTGTATTCGACGTGAAGAAAGTTCAGGTAAAAGAATAAAAAAAACTTACTTTATTAAGACCATTAGTATTTTAAATTTCTAACATTTAGTCTAGAATATATAATCCGTAACACGCTATGGCGTAAGTGTCTTGAATTATACTGAATGAATCAATATGTACATTATTACAAAACTTTGCTCTGCAGTGACGAGAATTTAGCTCTGATTCTAAGTGAAAATGCATGACACAAAATTTTTAGAAGTTCTAATTTAAGCCACGGGAGAGAGAACAAAGTTAATTGCACACCCAGAATATGCGAAATATTATTATCAGTAAAATGTATTTGTCTTTGCATAGTTATGAATAACGTAACGCGCTTTTCTTCCATTTCATGTCTTTTTACAATCAACTTTTTACGATAATAGTACTCTGTAATTTTTGTCATTAGCTATCGAAAAAGAACCGAATATTGAAGCTTCATTATTCGTGAAGAATGACTTCAGATTGCAGAATAAGTAAGCCATGAATGCCGAATTAAAATAAGACTTCTTCTTTACTCTTTTTCTAAATTTTTTGATAAAGTAAGAAATCGTTAAATTCAAGCATATATTTATATAATAAATTATTATATAAATTAACTTCAGTTGTACTTCTGACATTCCTCAGTTCAATGCTTGAAGTACTTCCTTGTGCGGAAAGCATTGCTCAACACGAAATTCAAGAGCTATGGACATCTTAAAAATCAAAATTTATATCTCTGAATTAATTCTTATAATTCAAACATTTCATTTTTTTTTTCAGTTTAGTTCACAATGGACTACTTTAGAATTTCATCTTCCAATTTTCTAATAATGCTCGAATTTCTAATTTTTATAATAAATTGAATTATTATTTTATCGCAGGTATAACAAGCGTTTATTAGGAGAACGGAAAGCTAAAATTGGGGGATTGCCCAAAACATAGATGGCGTCATTTTTAACGCTCCAACACAAACTAATAAAGGAAAGGAAATCACATTATGACGTTCGGAGATATAAAATATACAATACCCTTCCTCAATGATTAATCTTTAGTAAAGCAAAACTTACCTCAAGATGCATAAAAACAATTAATCAATATATAATATGAAATTGCACCTGTTAACATAATCAAGATTTTGCCTAAAAGTTTTTAGTTTGTTTATCCCTAATGGCTTGGTCAAAATGTCCGCAGTCATTTCATCAGTGCGCAGATATCGAAGTTGGTAATGCTTATTTTTAACAAGATCCTTAACAAAAGGGTATTTAGTGTCTATATGTTTAGTTCTCCCACTGTCTCGTTCGTTATTTAACATTTTGGTACAACTTTGGTTGTCCTCATAGAAAATGCAAATAGTGTCCGTTTCATGGAAATCTTGCAAAAGTCTTTTAAGCCAAACTGCCTCCTTTGCTGCCTTGGCAAGTGCTATAAATTCCGCTTCACTCGATGACAAAGACACACACGATTGTTTCGTGCAGTTCCATGTAAATACACTGCCTTGATATTTAAAGAAATATCCGGAGTTGGATTTCCTACCGGTAGGGTCACTTCCCCAATCTGCATCCACGTAGCATAACAACGCATTGTTTTCCTTCTCTTTTACATTTCCCAAACGCAATTTAAGATCTTTGGTTAATTTCAGATATCTGAAGAGCCTTTTGACTTCGATCCAATCAGCTTCCTTTGGTTTTGACACTTTTCGAGCTATGATCGAAACAGCAGCTGCTATGTCTGGTCTTGTATTGATTGCTAGGTATAGTAAGGATTCTATTGCACTTTTATATTCCACAACTTTACTATAAGCTTTTGCATCTTTCCTTTGCTTATAATATCCTGGATCAATAGGAAGTGTAGATGTTTTACAGTCCTTCATATGATACTGTTTTAGCTTTCTCGAAATGTAGCTTGACTGGTCTAGATAGAAGATTCCCTTGTCGTCACGTTGAAAACGCATGCCTAAATAGTAATGAAGATTTCCCAAATTTTTCACTGAGAAATATTCACCAAATTCGTTTTCAAAATTTTCAAGTGAATCTTCTGTGCTTGATGCAACGACCGTATCATCCACATGTACAGTGATGTATACAAACCCTTCTTTATTCTGTCTTGTATATAAGCAAGGGCCATTTTAACTTCGTTCAAATCCTTTGCCTAAGAGAATTTCATTGCGTTTTCTGTTCCATTCGTTCGCCCTTTGCTTGAGTCCATGTAATTTCTTTACAAGTTTACAAACTTTATCCCCTTCTTCAAATCCGGGAGGTTGTTTCATGTATATATCATGAGACAAATCTCCATTTAAGTATGCTGATTGGATATCATAATGTCTTACCACCATTTTTCTTTTTCCTCCTGTGGCAAGAAGCATTCTCAAAGTAGTTGGCTTGGCTACCAGAGCAAATACTTCATCATAATCATGACCATATTTCTGCTGGTAACCTTTAGCAACCAGTCTAGCTTTATAACGAAATACTTTTCCTTCGCAATCTCGTTTAGATTTGTATACCCACTTGCAGCCTTGTCTTTAATGCATTAATCTCTTCTTGCATGGCTTGTTTCCATTTTTCCTTATTGGCACCTGAACAAGCTTCATAACATGATGTTAGATCTGCTGTTTCCTCCGATTGTGATGAGACTGAACAATATTATATCACATAGGTGGAACACCTTTGTTTTGTCTAGAAGATCGCCTTAGTTCTGTGTTTTCAGAGATATACTCTTTTTCAGAATTATCTTTAAAAATAGTTAGATCTTCTTTATCATTCCGTTTATCTGTAGGATGAGGATCTTTTGGTAGAAATGCCACATCTCGACTAATACAATACTGTCGGTATTTGTATCCAACAAACGATAACCTTTTGTTCCTTCTTCATATCCAACCATGAGTCGTTTACAAGACGTGTCGTCAAGTTTTTGTCTCTTCTCTTTCGGTATATGCACATATGCTGGAGTACCGAATGCTTGTATGTGTGCTAATGATGGTTTCCTTTTATGACATTTTTCATAAGGTGTAACTTCAAGTTCTTTCGTTGGCAACCTATTTTGCAGGTAGTTTGCTGTAATAGTTTGGAAGTACTTGTTTGGAAGATTAGAGGTTTTTAGCATCGCTCTTGTCATCTCAATTAATGTACGATTCTTTCTTTCAGTAATTCCATTCTGCTGCGGAGAATAAGGAACTGTTTTCTCATGTATTTTCATTTTCTCACCATTTTCTTTCAGCAATTTTTCAAAGTCGTTGCTTACATATTCACCTCGATATTCATATTCACCACCTTACATATTCTTCGATCTAATCTCAGTCGTTTAGGTATTTTCCCAAACTGTGTTAATACTTGTTTGATGAAGTGTGCGATACGTTGTTTAGTTTCTTCTTTATGCTTCAGAAGGGAAACTGTAGTGTATTTACCATAATCATCAATTACTGTTAGTATATATCTTGTACGACCTGGAGCTACAGTTTGCATTCGTCCACAAAGATCTGTATGCACTAAATCGAGTATCTCGGAGGTTTGCGAAGTAGACTTTCTCGAAAATGGTTCTCTGTATGTTTTGGTAGCGATACAGTCCTCACATACCAATACAGTAGAACAGGGAGCAATATTTATACCTTCAGCCATAGATTCATTGCGAATCCTTAAAATATCGGCAGGATTTCTACGACCTAATTTTATATGCCAGTCATGAATGCATTCCGTATGGACTTGTTTCGTACGAAGAGCATGCTACTTTCTTAAGAACATACATACGTAGCCGAAAGCTATTATATTATCATTCTTCACAATATGACATTCGGCACCTTTAAAGTTCACTTCATATCCGTTATCAGTCAGCATCTTTACGGATAATAAATTTCCAGATAGCTGTAGAACAAAAAGCACATCTTCGGTCGTAATCTGTATTTCCTCATTTTGATTATTGTGATATTTTACCTAGCAATTACCTTTTTCCTGACTAAGCATTGTATACCCGTTAGCTAAAGTTATTCGCTCAGGAACGGAATTACTATCAAAACTGCTGAACAGAGTTTTATCATTGTACATATGAATGGTGGCTCTAGAATCAATAGACCAGTAACCATGTAAATTATTCACACTTGTAAAGCAATGGTGATTAGACACTTGCTTCCCTTCATTAATTCACTTGAATTCATAGTTGCATTGACTTGTTGCTTTTGATTATGCTTAAGTTTCCATTTCGCATATTTCCTACAGTCGGCCTTTAAATATCCTAATTTCTTACAAAAGAAACAATTAGGTACTTCATTTTTATCGGCTGGAATGTTAGGCATAGAAGAAGAATATGACTTCAAAGCTTTATTCTCACTTCCTGTACCAGGTTTTTTATTTTCGTTTTGACGAGTATGCTCTTTCAGCAATTTATTTTTAACCAATTCTACAGTTAAATATGCTTCGGATCGTGTTTCTAAAGGTGTTATTAGCGTAGCATAATTTTCAGGTAAGCTACTTAAAATAAATGCAACGAATAAAGGTTCTGAAATTTTCTCACCTAGATCTACTAGTTGATCCACAATAGCTTCCATTTTCATTAGATGATCGCTCATTTGTTCTTTATTGCTGTACTGCAAATTACACAGCCTTTTCAGAATCCCAACCTTTCGCGATAGTGTTCACTTTTCATAGTACTGTTTGAGAGTATTCCATGCCTCTTTCGCAGTCGTACACTTTCGAATATGTCCTAATTGGTTATCTTTCAATAAAAGTCCTATAGTTGTTCCAGCTTTTCCGTCTTTCGAAACCAATTTTGTAGTTACTCGAGATGGAGGTTCTGTGATAATAACATTCCATAAATCATCTTTAATCAGTAAGAGTTTCAGTTTAAATTTCCAAGTATACTTGTTTCGGTCATTTAGCTTAACCCACCCAATAGTAGACTCAATTACTCCATCTTGGATACTCTCCTCCCAAGTGATACCCCTGTGATTCTAACCGGAGATCTAAATGCTAAGCATTCTGCATGGAGTTGTCGACGCAGTAATACGAATGGTAAAATACGTCGCGATTACATTCTCAACCATCCGATAGTTATCCATGCTCCGAACGAATATACTTACTGCCCAGACAGGATTGAAATATCGGACATTTTGGATATTTTTCTCTCAACTATGACTATGCCGATGCAACTTACTGTTATGCACGAGATGACATCTGATCCCCTGCCTATTATTGCTACGCTAGGTGTTTCTAAGAAGAACAGTGTTAAGTATGGAACTTTAACTGATTGGTGCTTATTCGAAAACTTAATGAAAACTAGAATCATTCAATTTGATAATTTGTGTACTGATAGTGGAATCGACTCTGCAGTCAAGTCACTCACCTCACATATTCAATCTGCCTGTGATGAAGCTAGCGAAAAAATTGCTATCAGTGATAATTAATATCGCCTGCCAAAATATATAAGAGATATGAAATATATAAGAGATATGAATATATAAAGATGATGAAACAGAGAAATAGGCTTAGAAAGTCCTATCACGCGACATGGGACCCGGCTACTAAAAGAGACTCTAATAGAATCAATAAAAAGATTAGTGAAGCTTCTGAACAATATAAGGATGAACTTTGGTCGGATAAAATGATTAATCTAAACATAAAAGACGGTTCCTTTTGGACACTAATTAAGAATATGAAGACTAAATATTCAAGTAACCATCCCCTTCATTATAATTACTCCATCACAACTACCAATCAAGAAAAAGCCGACTTATTTGCAACACACCTGCAAACTCAATTTCTTCCTAATGTTCGGCCTGCAAATCCAGATTTTGAAAAAGAAGCGTTTCTTAAAATTAAAGACTGACTATATGCTCCTACAGTTAGAAATATCAGAAATCTCGCTACCCCCGCTGAAGTGTGCGAAATCATCAGAAAACTTTACCCTAAGAAAGCCCCGGGAATTGACTGCATTACGAATAATACTCTCAAGCATCTACTTAGGAACATCATTGCCAAAATTACCAGCATTTTAATGCATGCATCACTAATTCCTATTATCCAAGCTCATGGAAAATAGCTAAAATTACCATGATCCACAAAACGAGGAAACAACAACTGCAAATAGATGGTTTTCGTCCAATTAACCTTCTCCCGAGCCTGAGCAAAGTTTTTGAGAGGATTCTGCTCGATAAAATGAAAAACTTATCTCACTTGAACAGTTTGGATTCAGAACTACCGCCTGAACAGTTTGGATTCAGAGCTCAACTTTCTACAACCAAACAACTGGTGAGACTAACTGATTTTATAAGCTCAGTTCTTCACTGTAAACAAAATGTTGTTATCCTCGTGTTAGACGTGGCGAAAGCATTCGACCACGTCTGGCATGAGGGTCTTATCTCCAAACTTATTGACTTTGAATGAGAACTCATTCTTACTATCTTATCATTCATCACCTGCAGAAAATTCTGGCATGAGGTCAATTCTGGCAAGTGTCTGTACACGGTTCTTACTCCTCTGAGTGTCTAATACACAGCGGAATACCGCAAGAAAGTGTTTTAAGACCTATTTTTTACCTTTTCTATACTGAGGACTTTCCGTCTCATCTTCACAGCAACAATTCTATCTTAGCGTGCTATGCAGACGACACTGCATTAGCAGTAAAGTCTGTTAATGTAAACCATGCTATACGAAAACTTCAAGAACACATCCCGCTCATCGAAGAATGGTGTAAAAACTGGAAATTGCAAATTAATGCCTCCAAATCGCGGCTTCTTATCATCCACAGAAGAAAAAAGAAAAAGAAACTCAAAAATCAATTAAATTTTTTCAACGAACGTATACCCATTGTAACTCAAGCAAAATACCTAGGTGTGATTTTAAACAGTAAAATGACCTGAACCAATCATATCAATCATGTAAGACAAAATACGATCTATGTCATGAAAAGCCTCTATCCCATGTTAGGCCGTTTCTCCAAACTTAGTTTAAAGAAAAAGAGACTTATCTACCTGTCGGTCTTACGACCAATTATGACCTATGCTTCCCCAGCCTGGGCCATTGTGTCAACGTCTGATTTAAAGAAACTGCAAGTAATTCAAAATCGCTTTTTGAGACTCATAACAAACGCACATTACTTTGTACGCAACGAAGTTTTACACAAGGATTTAAAAATTGAGACCATGAGCAATTTCCTTCCTACAACTAATAAGAATTTCTTCAGGAAAGCTAAGGACTGTGAGCACTTAGATAAATTTAACTTGTTCCAGTATGAAATACTGGATGAAGACAGACATCTCTGAAACTTCGCTGCCTTCATGCGTGATAGCAACCAGAAATTTCTCACTTATATAGTTGTATTATTTCCAAAGTCTAATTGCATACAATGTAACTTAAAAATGAAGCAGCACTCATCGGAGCCAGGACTTGGGAGGGTGGCCTCCCGCGTGACCTGTGTCTTACTTACGACATTTACTACTAATTTCTCCAGCTTTTACTGCTTTCCTGAGACTTTGCACTTTTGTATTTAGTGATCATCTAATCAACAACTTTAATATATGTTTTACTATTTTGCATTTTATCTTATATTTTCTCGTGAATTTTGTATTTTATCGGAATTTCAGCACAATGAACTGCACCAATCGGATGTCATCTCGATGCTCACGTGACTTTGGTCACACCCCCTCCTTCACTTTAGCTATCCTGCACCGCCCAGCTCATGCATTTCTTTACCTTCAGCGCTCTAAGTAGCATCTATATTATGACAGTCGGAACACAGCACGTAATCCTACGTGCTAGTCGCGGCATAAAGAGGAACTTCAAACATTACCTACACTAATGTATCTATTTATACCATCAAAATCTCTGTTACCAGATACATATTAGAACACAAAACGTTGTTAATAAAGGCATATTGTGTCTAATGCAGCGAGGAATATTATAATAAGGTACTAAACATTTGGAATAACTGTGACCGCAGCCCATTTGAATATTCAAGAAATCAGGCCCAGTAAGATCTTTATTTTCGGTTTATTGCACTGTAGGTAAAGGAATATAATATTTTCGTTTACCTCATTCCACATATCAAGGAATAGAAATTATAATTATGAATTGTTCAGTAAATATTAAAAAAATAAAAATAGATGCCACTGGCCCAATGAAGGAAACCGGTCCCTTTCATTGAGACAGCGAGCTTCTATAAATGGGCCGGTAGATATTTTCTTTTTAATACAGTATCATGTTAATACAAGTCAATCAAATATTTAAGACTATTTTTAGATTGATTCGTAAATATAAAATGCTGGTTAGAAGCTAACAAAGACCATTAAAAATACATTTAAACATATTGATAGTTTCCCATTATTCACAAGGAATCAGGAGTTGGATTTTAGTTTAGTCTTCATAATCACAAAAGAGGCCTTATGTGAGAATCTACGAAATAATATTGAATTTCCTTTATTAGAAACAATTTAGTGAAGGTAATTTAAGCTAGTATTAAAAGAACAATAACCATAACGGGAAAATTTTCAAATAGCATAAAATAATTATTAATCCTAATATTAATATAAGGCTACAAATCTTGCACAAATTATTGTGTCAATAATTCGTTTTTGATAATTTTAGTTGCACTTTTAGCAATAATAAATTTTGATCTCCTTTCTTGTGCCAGCACACTTCTTATGAACCCACACTTTACACGATAGACATTGATTCATGTCTTCCTTGACGTCATCACGACAGATAGCACAGAACCATAAATCCTTGTTGGAATTTATAGGAGTATTTACTGAAGGCTATGAAAGTTTAGCCTTTACTGTCTCCTCGGATCCAGAAGTTTGGAGTTGTTTTTTCATAGCGGTGCCTCTTCTTCCTTTTTTTTTTCAGTATCTTCTAGGAACTGCATGGTATGAACTACTTGTTATCAGTATTGTTTTCTGTGCTTTGATTTAGCATTTTCTAACTGAGAATTTAGATGGAATCGGAGAGATTTCACCCAATAAAACTAACTGCTTACAAAAATGTTGATGCACCAGCTGGAAGTGGTTCTGATTCTATTCCACTGGTGGTTGCAACAGGTGTTTCTCTGTGGTGCCTGCATGTCATGTGACATTCCACTTGTAGAAGCAGTTGGGCTTGTGTCAGGAATTTTTACAACAGGAACATCATTTGTTTCAAACTGCACTGTTGCAACAAAATGAGTCTTGAAATACATCTCTGTTAACTGGCTAGACTCCTGTTTTAGAAAAACATATGTTGCCGTTCCTACTGTTGCTGCTTGTCCATATGCTTTCCCAAATAATCTTGCTATATAGAACTGGGTGACAATTTCTAATTTCCCTTTTCTCCATTTCAGTCTTAGAAATCTTTCCATTTCATTGATGTAATAATATTTCATTGATGTGATAATGTTTCATTGGTGTAATTGGTATGCATTTTATTCTTCAACTCAAAATTTACAAAATATTAGCCAACATGGTGTCCATAGTTGGGCAACAGTCCATTCATAGCTGAATAAGCAGGCTCATTGAAGGCAACTAACAGTCTGTATGTAATACACCCGTGATTTCAGTTATAACAAAGTAAACACCCATTGTTAACATAGGCAAATAACGCTGACTTAACACAGTTTTAAATGTTATCAGTAATAGCCTAAGACATTATTAACGTGTTATTGATATCTATATCTTCTTGACATTGATAAACTACAATAAAAATACATAAAACTTACTTTCTTGTAAAGCAACCTTGTTTGAGTGTGGATCAACTCCCTATCAAGATGGGAATTTTCAAACTTCATCTAGTATACTAAACAGTCAACAAACAGCGCCTATTGACAATAACTAGAAAATAATAGAGGTGGCTCGACGAAGGAGCTGGCCCATCGATAGAAACCTTACCCTAGATTCGCTTCTATTTTGATTAAAAAATTGACAAATAATTTATATTTTGTTTGCGTGACACAAAATATATACTTCATTTCTATTCAACTAAAATTAAATTCTCAAAACATTAAAATAAACCGTATAATAAATTCTCGTGTTACGACTGAGCAATAATTCGCTAAGCAAATAATGTTGAACAGTAATCTTTGCTCAGAAACTTGAGTAATATTCTGATAATTCTTCCCTAATATTTAGTATGCAACTTTTTTTATGTTAAATTTTACAGGTTTCATATTCAATTTACACTTTTGACTTTAGTCACGTTTTGTGAACCATTTGTTTGTTAATTGTAACAGCAAAAACCTTCGAGGCATTTAGCATGAAACTGTAAAGAATACGGCTCAAAAACTGTAATTTTCCTAATAACTTACCGTTAAGTAACACATCACTAAATTAAGCAGTCCGCTTAAACGGAAGGAATCTTTAGGACAGTGCTTTAAAACTCTAGTTTAAATGGAAGAAATAATTTTATACCAAAACCGCCTGTTCACACAAAACTGCGTCGAAGATGTTTGCATTCCTGTCGAGGTCGAGATCTAATTCAGTTTCGCCCAAAATTGCTAAATGTTAGGTAGAAATTCTCTTTTGTGCGCATGTATGTATGTATGTGCATGCTAACAATCACCTTTCTGTGGTTTACCTAACGATTCCCATTTCCTACTTAGGTTCCACCTCATACTGTGAAGCCTTATCTTGCATTCTCCCGAAAAGATGAAATTATTTCTAAAATTAAGTCATTAAGATTATGTTTTAGCTTTTCTTCTACCACTGAATTTTGAAGATAGTAATAAATCTGATCGAACAAGTAAATGATCTATGCAAAACTAAGCCCTGTGTGATACTACTTATGGATATTTTGAATTCCACTTTCAATGGCAGGTAAATTTCAGTTACTAAATTATTAATCCCACCTTAAGCAAATTACAGTTAACGGTTAGCTTAGTCATTTCGTAATAGTCTGAATTACAAATTTCATTTCAGTTTCAATTAGTTATCACTATCACATGTCCTTCCAAAGATTTTGTAGGTATATGCAGATATGTTCCAAACTCTTTTTTAAGTTTTGTAATGCTTGAATATACATTTATCATTTTGTCCTTTTCAATAATTTATAACTAAGAAAGAGTCTTTTATTTAAACGAGTGCGTGTGTTTTAGAGCAATATTTTGCTATAACAATTCTAAACGAAATATATTTTAACGTGTTAAAAAGAAATTTATTTTCCTTTCTTTTTAGAGACAAAATACATTATGGATTAGCTATAGTTTTAGGATGGAATATCACCTACACTGTAGGAGCGTCAAAAACTAACGGCACCTTCAAATGGTCAAATGGGAACGATTTCCGAACTAACTGCTCAGAATGCATTAAAGGAGCAAGTGGTAAAGTATTATAATGAATATAAAGTAAAATCTCTCATTCAAAGATATATTTTGGACCGAAGTGAATATTCCGAAATGTTGGATATCCTTAAATCAGATAGTGTCAAAACAATCTGATGTGTGCACATGACTTCCTTGCACGGAATATTAATTATACGCATTTTGCATTTCATTTAAACTTATTGGTTTTGAATTAAATCTACTTCGTCAATAGCGCATAAACCACAATAGAATAAATGCACTCTTTAAAATTCCCTATATTTGTTTACCCTAGCGACACCCGCTAGGGTAAACAAATATAGGGAATTTTGTAACAGCGTTACATCTCATTCATTTTCTAATGTAAACAGCGTTACATCTCATTCCTTTTCTAATTCAGAATGCATAAAAATTATATATATCATCTGAAGAGTTCTCTAATCGTTGCCACATGTTCTATTCAAATACTATAAGAAATCTAAAACGATATGTATAAAAGAAATGTTTTCACAGACGATTCAATATTTCTCATTCAATTAATTCAGTTTTCACTTCGTGACAAGGCACAATTACGCAAAAAATATCTGCATTAAAAATTACGAAGGAAATCTTAAACGCTTATTTTCTCGAATAAATTCCATAATTGATTAAGCATGGTTTAATTCGCAATAATAAAAGAAGGCGTTATCATTGTTGTTGCGAAGCTTAGTTTCTTTGGATTGGCAACAAATCCACTATTCTGCTAAGTTTCAAATGTAAACAATGGCCGCTATGGCCAAAATAATTAGGCTTAGCCGCACTTAAATCACTTTCAAATTGTTGAGTCTTCAGTTATAGCACGCAGGTTAACTAAAAGCATAAAAACCTTAACCAACATAATTCAATCATTTTAAAGCAAAATATGCACAATTTCCAAGCATATAAGAATAAAGAAACTGAGCTATATATACATATATTTATATTCTTTTGGTGCCGCCGATTGCAACCAAAATAGGAAGTGCACATCTACATGTTATTATCAATCCTATATGCAAACTTTCAACGTTCTGAGACCACATGTTTTTGAATTATGCCAAATACATACATACATACGTACGTACGCACAGACGCCACGAAAAAATCTCTTCAGAATCAATTTTAAATCAGTTTCATAATTTTTTTTGGGGGGAAAAAGTTCTTTATTCTGTCCTTACGTTCAGATATCAGGCAAAAACATCATTGAATTGCATTTGATAGCTGTCAAAATTGATATTTTCGTTGAAATATGACACCCGAAATTTCCGAAAAAAATTAAATAGGTAGTTTAAATATTTTTTACTTCCTTTTTTACTTCGTACAAGGAAGTAAGAAAACATTTTTAAACTACCTACAATTTTTGCCATTAACATAAAATTATTATGTCAATTTTCGAATACATTAAAAACATTAAATTCATATTGATAAAAAATGGTAAATTAATATGCATTTAATAATTATGTAACTACATATTACTTTGGTTTAAAATAATTACTAATGCTTTTCTGGTGACATCCTATATGTACAATATAATTTTCAAAGCAAACTTTCAGAAGTTAAACTACATATTTCATCTTCATTATTATGAGTACAAGGTGCTTGTAAAATTTTTATCATATTACGTTTTTCACTAAAATTTGGTAATGAAAGATCTAAATTAATGTATAGTGCATAATATTTTTCATTTGATTCTTCTTTTCCCTAATTAACAGTGTCTATTACTATGTCTGTTATGTTCGATCCATCACATTCTACTGCTGCCATCTTATTACTTAAAATACACACAGAAGTGGCAGTAATATTTGAGCTAATCTTATTTCTCAATCAGTTTCAAATTAGTTTGAGATTCATTATTAATTTCAGTGGTAGATGTTGTCGGACCCATGCACTTTTAATCTTCCGGAATACTTCTAAAACAACGATTGCTTTCGTTAAATCTCTTGCAGTTGTTGAAGATTCACTTTCGCAGTTATTGATTTTAAAATTAACTTTCATAAGATGCTTTAAAGGAAGAATAACACTTCGATATAAAGGCTGTATTACTTATATAAATCTCGTTTTACTTCCTTGTGCGATGTAAAAAGGAAGTATTGTAATCGCGAAACATTTCGGGTATCATATTTCAACGAAAATTGTGACCGCTATCCAATGCAATTTAACGATGTTTTTTCGTGATATCTCTACGTAACGGCAGAAGAAAGAACTCCTTTTTCCTCCAAAAAATTATAAAATGGATTTTGAAGAGATTTTATCGTGGCGTCTGTGCGTACGTACGTACGTATGTATGTATCTCGCATAACTCAAAAACGAGTACTCTCAGAACGTTGAAATTTTGTATATAGGACTGCTACAACAAGAAGAGGTTTACCTAATATTTTCGTTGCAATCGGCCGCAGTAAAAATATATGACTATATATATCCACTCTATTACTCGGCTCAGTGAGCTCAGTTTCTTTATTCTTATATGTTTGTAAATTGTGCATGTTTTGCTTAAAAATGATTGAATTATATTGTTCTTATCTTCCGTTTAAGGTTTAGCAGCCATATTTGTTTATATTTCAAACTTAGTAGAGTAGTGTATTTCTGGCAATCTAGAGAAACTAAGCTTCGCAACAACAAAGATAACGCCTTTTTTTATTTTAAATCATGCTTAATCCATTCAGGAATTTCAAGGAAATAAGTGTTTAAATTTTTACTTCGCAATTTTTAATATAGTATTCGGACTCTTATTTCTTTTTATTTGTTTCGCGAACATAACGTGTCCTGACTGGACAGTGAGTTGACTGCAAACTATGTCCTATGGAGTAGCAAAGACAAGATGAGAAGAGTTAAAATTACCCTTTATTTTTTTCCTCGTTTTACAGTCGCTCCCGCACTCCGGGATACAAAGACCAACCACTTGTGGTCTGAACGTAAAAATATAAGACTACTAACTAAATAAAATTTAAGTAAGAGCTAATTTTTAGTATTTTAAACAGATGACTAAGACTGTCCTTTTAAATGACTACGTTTGTAGTATGAAAACTGCGGAAAACTACAATACGTCTTTAGCTTTCCAGAAGATTAAAAATCATCCACATCATCCACTGAAATTAAAAAATCATAAAAATCATCCATTGAAGAGTTCCGCTTCAAAAAAAAAGAAAGTGAGTGTTTCAGCTTAAGCACCTCATTCCCCACATTATATGTTACTTCCCGTCTTTTCATACCATAGTAAAGCTTTTGTTTTCTCTGTAATACTTCAGTGTTTCCTTTGCCTCCTTAATTAACTTTTGTATATCCGCCATTTGTAATTCAGGAGCCCTTTTTTGAACACAAGACAACTTTTCAAGTGGAGTTACAATCTTCCTGCCTAAGAATAACTCAAATTTTCATCATTTTCGGGAAATTTCAATTTCGGGAAACCTTCTTTCGTTTAAATTTTAATAAGGTTGGGCAATGGGGATAAAATTCTTTATAAAGGACCTATAGTATGAGAAGAGCCCTAGAAAAAAAGATAGTTTTTTCGCCATATATTGCGGCAGATAATTCTGAATTGCAATTATTTTTTATTTGTCGATTTCGATGCCTTTCTGGGAAATTTTATACCCCAAATAACGTAATTCTGTGGCTGCGAATTTGCACTTTTTAGCATTAACTTTTACACCGGCCTCATTTAACAATAAAAACACTTATTTTAAGTCTTTACTGTCTTGTTCTAAATTATCACTAGTAACAATAATGTCATCTAAATAAATAAAAGTGCTTTTCCCGAGGACGGGTCTTAAAACAATGTCCATACAACGTTGAAATGTTGCTGGCCCTCCTGACGGGCCAAACGACATATGGAAAAATGCGTAAGTGCCAAACTTAGTTATGAAAGCGGTCTTTGGTACTTCTTCAGGTTTTACGCCTATTTGAAAATACCTAGATGTTAAATCTAATGTCGTCATATATTTAGTGGAAGTTATGTTTCGCAAGATTTCCTCAATAATGGGCAATAGATAAACCGGATACTTAGTAACGCTATTTATTTTGCGGTAATCGATTGCAAAACGCCACCTTTTTGGGTGTGTAACCGGATAATCATTATTCTTCTTACATAAAACAAACGGGCTAGCATAACTACCGGAGATGGGCGTGATGATCTTTTTACTTAGCATATCTTTAATATGCCAATCTATAATTTTTTTCTTTAGACTTGTCATAGCGGTAAGCCTTGTATTGAACTGGCTGTGAATCTCTCGTATTTATTTCAGGTTGGGCACTTGCGTAAATCCGGGAATGTCACTGAACAAAGTAGAAAATTCACTTACCACTTGTCGTCGTTTTTCTTGCTCTTCAGTTGGCAAATGTTCAAGCTTCAATGTGTGTGTGGGGGGGGTCCGCTTTCACTTCCGGCACCGGTTTCATGGTCAGCTTAAGTGATGCTTGACTGAAATCGAGTGTTGCTTCGGACGTTGAAAGAAAATCTACTCCCAATATGATATTTGCTTGAAAATTTCTTACAATAAGGAGCCTAATTTTTACCTGTTCGTCCTTAATGCGGATATACAGGGTACTTTATCTAAACATTTGCATCTTTTCCCCTGGGCTGCTGTCACCGTCGTATTATCAAAACTGTAAATTCTATACAGACGAAAATATTTTTTTAAAAATTCTGCCACAAAGCTGCACTGAGCTCCTGTATTCGAGGGGGCGGTGGCTGAAATATTGTTCACTAACACCTCAATCTTCGGAAGAACTAAGTTTTTCACAACAATTTTATTGAGCTTGATGTTAGGAAGGATTTTCTTGGTCTTCGGATTTCCGCACCCTTGCGTCAACAGAAATCCGTTTCAGTTTAAATCTTCTTCTTTTCTGAGCCTTTAATCTGGCCTTCAAACTTTCTGTCTGATTATTTTTGAACTGTTGACGTTCGCTGGCAGTTTTTGAATATTCAAGTTTCTTTGACCACTGATTTGACTTGCTTCCGTAGCCGTGATATTGCCTTTGCTGTGGCCTTGGCGCACCAAATTGGCTTCGTTTCTCGTACTGGCGTCTTCTTTCAATGTCCGCTGTTCTTCTGCTTTCAAACTGGATTGCGAGCTCAAATAATTTTTCCAAATTCGTCGGATTCCTTACTTCGATAAAGTCTTATACCTGGGGAAGTGACCTAGGCAAAACTACTTGTATGATTTTAGTATCCGGCCGGCTTCTATACAGAAGTTTAAATAATTGTATTTTTCTTAAAATGAAGATTGAGAGGTCCTCAATTCTTTGCTGGTATGTGCTGAAGAGTTCCGCTTCTGGCCTAAGAAACTTTTTCCGATGTACTTGAACCAACTAAGCGCTTGACCCCTCAAAGCGCTAGTAGTCAAATACACTTTTTAGAACTCATGGACTGGATACAACATAAAATGGTCATTTAATTTTTCCAAAAAGCTATTCACCATTGAATTCCCATCGAAGCTGGCTGCTGGTTTCATTGATGCTCGCATGGTCTGGATGATGTACTCAAATCCTTCTAAGGTGGCTGCTGGCATTTCTGAATTTTGAGCCGATACCACGGGTTCATCAACTTCCTCTTGAAAGTCGGCCATGGATCTTCTCCTTCGGGCGCTTCTATCAGGAATTCTATTTTTTTATTTGTTTCGCCAACATAATGTGTCCTGACTGTACAGTGAGTTGACTGCAGACTATGTCCTATGGAGCAGCAAAGACGACAAGATGAGAAGGGTTAAAATTACCCTTTATTTTTTTCCTCGTTTTACAGTCGCTCCCGCACTCCGGGATACAAAGACCAATCACTTGTGGTCTGAACGTAAAACTATAAGACTAACTAAATAAAATTTAAATAAGAGCTACCTTTTAATATTTTACACAGATGACTAACACTAAGGCTGGCCTTCTAAATGACTACGTTTGTAGTATGCAAACCGCGGAAAACTACGATACGTCTTTAGCTTTCAAGAGGATTAAAAACCTCTGGCCTTAAGGGCGGACAGTAACTTCCTCCTACTACCTTCTACTACGCTCTTCGAAAAAAGCCACAACTTAAATACTTAAGCGTTAGTAAGTACAATTAAATCTTTATATCTTAAACTAATTATAATATAGCAAATGGCTTTGTCCCATCAGGAAATAAATAAGCCATAATTTAATAAATAAATGAATCTTTACCTGATAGGTCTGGTTCTGAATCGCCGGCGTTGTCTTGAATCATCAGCTTCAATCCTTTAGACACGAACACTTTATTGACGATATTTACAAAACCCTTGAAGATTTATGCGAATAACTGCATCATTAGAAAATTATTAATAACAGCTATCTTTACAATAAAACATTAGCTGCTCAACGATGAAAGTCTCAAATTCTCAATACAATACCATTCCGGTAGAATCCTTTCATCTCTCTGCCAACTGTCTGCCACAGCGATGGTGTCGTAGCTGTCTGTCACGGCGCCACCTCTAATGGCGCCATCGGAGATTTCCCATCAGTCATCGGAGTTTTCACATCCACGTTAATTCTGGCCGGAAGTGGAAAATAAGAGATGATAGTAAAGTTTTAAAATAAACGTTAGTCAAACTTAAGATCCTTACAATAGATATTTTGAGTTTTTAATGTATTTTTGCCTAGTCGCGAAGTGAGAACTGAATTAATTGACTGACAATTACTGAATCGTCTGTGAAAAACCTCTTTTTTAAATATCTTTTATACGTCCTTTTAGATTTATTATAGTATTTTAATAGAACATTTGGCAACGATTAGATAATTCTTCAGATGATATACATAACTTTTGTGCATTCTGGGCTATAAAATGAATGAGATGTAACGCTGTTAAGCTAGCGCAGCGTCTCGCTGTGGTAAACAAATATAGGGAATTTTAAAGAGTGCATTATTCTATTGTGATTTATGCGCTATCGACGAAATAGATTTAATTCTATTTGATAAGTTTAAATGAAATGCAAAATGCTTATAATTTAATATTCCGTACAAGAAAGTCATGCGGTTCACACATCAGATTTTTTAAACAGATACAACGTATGAAGCAAATAAACAGGAAGAAGAGAATGCTGTTTTATCTTGAACAAATGCATGAAGACGAGAGAAAACTTAATGTTTAAAAATTTTAAATGGAAGGTCAGTATTTTTGTTCCCTGAACAACGAAACAACAAATATTGAACAACAATAGCACAACAAAAATATTTTGCACTCCCTCGAAGCTACTAGAAAACAAGTCCATACAAGATAGCCCAGATATCTTAGGATAACACTGCTGGCCACTGTAAATGCAACACCCTGAAGGAAGCATGCAAAAAACATGAAATTTACAGCATGCATTAGCAGAGGTGAAATATGCAAATGATTAGAATTTCAGCGCAGACACACATCACGCGCGCCTGTGGCGCCACTTCAAAGCGCTATTTAAGGCTTGGAGTTTTCGACGATTTCAAGTTCGGCAATTGTGTTTTTCTTGTGGTTTTTTTCAAAAAAAACGATCAATTATGCCTCGTAATAAACAGCGATCATCGTTTGATCAAGTATCCGAGCTCGACAGAGGAAGGATAGTGGCCTACCGAGAGTGTGGATTATCTTTCAGGGAAATCGGTAGTCGTGTTAGACGAAATTAAACAACTGTAATGCGGATATGTGACCGTTGGATGCAGGAGGGTACGACGGACCGACGTGTTCGATCGCATCCACTTCAGTGCACCACTTCACGTGATGACAGGAACATTGTGCGCATGGTAGTGACGGATCGCTCAGTCACATCACGAACCATACATAGCACAGCGCATTCAGTCTGTAACACATCATCCATCATCCATCATAATCACATTTTGCGCGTACCATTCGACGCCGTCTACAGCAGAGTGGTCTGTCCGCAAGACGTCCATTGCTTCGTCTACCCTTGACGCAGAACCACAGACGTCTCCGCCGCCAATGGTGCAATGGAAGAAGGATGTGGACGGCAGAATGGAATGAAATTGTCTTTACTGACGAGTCACGCTTCTGTCTGCAACACCGCGATGGTCGGATTCGAGTCTAGAGACACCGTGGAGAAAGGATGCTGAACAGCTGCGTTATCCACTGCCACACTGGTCCTGCACCGGGTATTATGGTATGGGGCGGTACTGAATATTACTCTCGCACTACTCTAGTACTCACTGCCGGTACTTTAAACAGCCATCGCTACATCTCCGAGGTGTTGGAGCCAGTTGTCCTTCCTTACCTTCAGGGCTTGCCCACAGCCATATTTCAACAGGACAATACGCGACCACACGTGGCACACATAGTCCAAGGGTTCTTCGTCAATCGCCACATTGAGTTGCTTCCCTGGTCGGCTCGCTCTCCGGATCTTTCGCCGATAGAAAACATGTGGTCCATGGTTGCTGAACGATTGACCCAGATTACATCCCAAGCTGCCACACCAGATCAACTTTGGCAACGTGTGGAAGCTGCTTGATCTGCTGTACCCCAAGAACACATCCAAAGTCTCTTTGAATCAATGCCGAGGCGTGTGGCATCAATGCCGAGGCGGTGATCTTCAACAGTGGCGGCTACTCTGGCTACTGATTCTGGAAGGAACCACACTTCACAGAAGTCTATAAATTTAATCATTTGATACATGGTTAATATGCAATTGGTCAACATGTTATCTACTAAATAAATTTTGTTGTGATAGCTCTTGTCTTTCTTGGTGTTGCAATTTGGGTGGCCAGCAGTGTATGTATTGGAATTATCATGTTTAGTTAGAAATTTAGAAATTGCAAAATTAAAAATATATATATGTCTAAAAGCTTTCAGATTTTAAATTACGCCCAAAGGAGAGCTTTTTTAACGTTTTTTGTGTTACTTTTATTTATTAAATATCATGTTCTTTGTTCTTAAACCACATAAAATTCAATTCAACAGCAATGTCAAAAAATATTTAAAAACAGCATACCTTTAGGATTTGAGATAGACAGTCTCACGCGCTGGAGATAAAATTTTTCTTTTCTGTACAGTGTTGCCATTGCTGACTGAAATGGTTGAGTTTGTTAGTCAAAAATTCATTAAAGTTTTTAAAAATGTGAAATAGATATTAAAACAAATTCAAAATTCAAAATTCGGCCTTCCAGGTGCCCATGTTCAAGTGGAGTATTACGTTATTGAAAATTTGATGGCTCTAGGTACCTTTGTTTTTTCGCAATCCGAGAAACATACCTACATTCATTCGCATTCTCTTTTAATTTCTTTTAATATAATGCATAGCGATAATGTTTGATGGCAACAATTTGAAAAGTGGTTCAACCTTTTACAGTGATCCAAAGCAAAATCCCGTTTCGAGACTAGCCCTTTCTATGCTAACGCTCCTTTCGGTTAAAAATTGTTTATTATTAAGTTTGTGAGAAATATATGGGGAAATCATTTTGTCAAAAAGGCAGTAGGAAAATTTCTGTGTAATTCATTTCACTTGAGAAATATTAAATCCAACTTTGTTTCTTGAAGAAAGACTTAGGCACTGTCATTGTGATGCTAAACTGAAGATTTGTAGCTCACTTTGACAACCCCGTTAGTCCTTTCATTTAACAGACTGCCACTGTGGCCACCTGTATGAAAGAGAATAACATCACAAGTTTATTATTAAGATCTTTAAGAATTACATAAGAAGCGACAATTAATTTATTACTGAAGAAAAATAAGTATAAAAGAGAATCAGTGCGAATAAAGGAAGCTGTAACGTAAAGGAAAATGATTAGATATCTACTTAATTGATTCACTAATGCAGAGTAATTCAGCTTGGAAAACCCAGCTTTCATTGGAAAATCTAAAGAGTTAGATTTTTAGTTCAGAACCATACTAAAAAAAAAACATCATGGCTCTTATATAGTATTAGGAATAACAAAAGTATTTTCATATATTCTAGTTCAAATTAGGATAGAAATTTATATTTTTAATAAAACCCATTATGTTCCATTTTTTTCATTTCTTATTTATTTTAATTAACTAATCAGTCATTATCTCATTAATAATCGTCCATGCTTTGCAGTTAAATCTCCAGTCAAAGGGTTATTTAGGTTATGTTGAAATTCTTAAAGCATCAGAATCAAGATGCTTTGATACACTCACGTTTGTGAAAATTGCAACACCAAGAAGGAATCGTCATAATTGAATGCAATTTAATACACAGTTGAGTGGTAGTGGTACAAATAAATGATTAAATGTTCAAAGCAAACAAACAAGAACAAGAGATCAGAATCAGTATTTTGTGTGGCCACCACGCGCCGCAATAAGTGCTGCTACACGACGTGGCATGGAGTCAAACAAAGTTTGAATGTCTGACTGAGGAAGAGCATTCCATATCGTTTGTACGCGTACCCAAAGTTCGTCTGCAGACGCAACAGGACGAGGATCACGAGCAAGACGCCGACCAATGACATCCCACACATGTTCAACTGGCGACATATCCGGGGAACACGCAGGCCAAGGAAGAAGCTGTACCTGCTGCGCTGCAAAGAAGGATTTAACAATCCGAGCAGTATGAGGGCGGGCATTGTCCTGTTGAAATACAGCGCCTGGCAAGCTTTGAAGGAAGGGAACAGCTTCGGGCTGTAGAACTTCACGGATATACCGGTTGCTGTTCAGATTGCCCACAATTCGTAGCAATTGAGATCGTCTATGATATGCTATGGCGCCCCAGACCATAACTCCGGGTGTTCGTCCACTGTGGCGTTCGATAATGCACTCCGGAAGGTGGCGTTCACCGGCATAGCGTCTGACACGAATGCGGCCATCATGGTACCACAAATTAAAGCGGGATTCGTCAGAAAACACGACATGCTGCCAATCAGCACGCCAGTCTCTATGCTGATTGGCCCATTGTAGCCGCAGGCGGCGATGGTCGTGCGTTAGGGGGATCCTGTATAAAGGAGTCCGTGCGCGCAGTCCACACTGCAGCAGACGTCTACGAATTGATGAAGCACACAATGAAACACCTGTAGCTATTGACCACAGTGCTGCCAATTGTCTAGAGGAAGCTGTACGGTCCGTCCGCGCCATGCGGACCAGGTGTCTATCATCGCGAGCTGACGTCACATTTCGGGGTCCACTCCCGGATTTCCGAGTTGTCCGACACTCGTCCGTCCACTGCTTCCAAACGCGCATCACTGTGCTGCTGTTACGCTGCACACGAGAGGCTACTGCACGATACGACAATCCAGCTTCACGAAGGCCGATGATTCTCCCTCGTTCAAACTCTGTAAGTTGTTCAAATCTCGCTCTCTTTCGTCGACGAGGCATAAGTACAGATTGAGTTAACGTTTACCACTAGCAGATAACCACCGATAACCATACACGCCTCGCTACAGCCGTCTATTTATTCGGATCCATCAGCCGTTCAGAGGGCGCTGCTCAGCATACGCATGCGCTACGGATTTGCAATTCTAATCATTTGCATATCATGCGCTACTTTGCATTTCCTGAAAATTTCAGCTCACTCGCGTAAGTCCTTCATGGTGTTGCAATTTTCACAAACGTGAGTGTATTTACAAGCAGTTTCTCTTTCTTTTCGCCGTACGCCGTACTTACCGTAAGAAACACAACTAATCGCTCCTTCGAAAATTTGTCGTCTTTACATTTTTGTGACTTTTCTAGAAGTACAAGATAAAATAGATTATATTTTATGTTTCATTAGCTTTGTAAATTTTATTTTTTATCTGATTTTTTATTTTTTTCTACTTTTTAACGTTTGCTTTAAATTATTTTAATTTCTCTACTTTTTAACTTAAATAATTTTGAAATTTCAAATTATTTAAATTATTTTTGCTTTAAATTGTTAAACTTTTATTCTTAAATTCTTTCGTATTTTATTTTCTGGCGAGCATTTTTTTAATTTTTGAGACTTTCCTTTTGTTTATTTTAATTATTTGTAGTAATATGCTGTATTTTCAGTGTATACAGTTTTACATCTTGAATTATTAATCTTAAAATATTCATTAGTACTTATTTAAGTATGTAATACTTCAACCTGTGCAACCTAATTCTCGTCGTTAAGCTTAGTTTCTATCAGCAAATAAATACTCGTGCGCTGTAATGTTATTTATGCCTGCTGCCTTGCGAATCCAAATTACTGAGAGTTAATGACTTAACTCTCAGAATTATGACCTTAATTAATTATTAGTACTAACGAAATGAACTTTCAACTCAAGGTCCGCCCCGTCAATTGATTAATAAAATATTATAATTAATAAACTATTTCCTTTATAGTAATAAAACAGTTAATTTGAACAGCTGAAATATTGCATGAAAAATATTAACGAGATGGACTAAACAATCAAAGATATTTTAAAGCATGTTACTTTGATAATATTTTTAAACAAAATGCAATTAATGTTTTACACTTTAATTTCGCTTAGTATCATATACAGATATAGATGCCATTTTCAATATAAATTACAGTTCTTTTTACATTTCAAAATACAAATATTGTCAAAAGCAAAAGCTAAATTATTTTATTGTGAGACTAAATGATTCTCGATAGTGCATATTATTTCACATCTGAGAATTTTATAATTCTAGAAGATTTGGGGGAATGATCTCCTTTACTAAGGCGTAATATTTGACTTTTATTATATTTTATTTTATTTATCGAGAAAGAAAGGTAAAAAAAATATTCCAGGGTCAGAAGTTCGATTCAAGAAGCAAGTCTGATAAATAGAACATTTCGAGCTACAAAACCTCAACTTATGGAGAAAAAATAGTATTAAATTTTAATACGTATATTTTAATATAAAATTTGTGTAATATATTTTAAAGCCTAATTTTAATATGAAATTTGTAGTATATAATTTAATGCCTAATTTTAATGCGAAATTTGTGGAAGATAATTTAAAGAAAATTTCGAATTATTGAAATTTAAGTTACGAAAGATTAAATGTTTTGCATGCTGCCAAATCATAATGCACTTGTTTAAAAATTATTTCAACATGATTCTTCTCATTTCGTTATAGATATGGACTGCATGGGGCTCTTGTCAGAAATTTCTCATCCTACACTGTATACTTGGATCAAGAGCAACTGCAGCGAAACACACAATTTTCTGTGCGAAATGGACGCAGTAAAGACTACTACTCCAGCTCCTATTCAGACTACAACTGCATTAAAACCCCTTGGTTGCCCTTATGGTAATAACTGGAAGCCGCACGGCGAATACTGTTATTGGGTAAGTGATCATTGTGATACTATATTTCTTTCCAGCTTGGTGTTATTATTATGATAACAGATAAGAGGGGATTTTTTTTAACGTCAACAATTTCTACTATATTTCTCGTTTACTTTTAGAATTTTCAGATATATTTCGTATTTCGTATCATTTTAGAACACAATAATAATTCTTATATTGCGAAACAACAGTTCTTCCACTATAAGATAGGAGAATATTCACGTGAAAATCTTTGTACAACGGAAAGGCTGTAAAACAGAGAAAAAAGCCTAATTGGTGTGGTAAACGTATCTGAGCAATCCTCGGCACAAGAGGTAATTAATCAGACGCTGTTAAATAAAGCCCACAATCGCTGTTATAAATAGTAGTGAAAACAGCATACAGTCCATATTAAGAGAAATAATATATGCATAACAAAATTTTATTTTTAGAATTGGTACAACAATAGAGAACACTAAAACATCAAAAGATATGAAATGAGATAATATTGTGCTGTTATGGTGAGTAGTCGGCAATTAATTTGTGAAGGCTTTTGTTGACTCTGTTAAGAATTTTACTTGTGAAGGATTTTATTTAAGTGTGGATATACACAGTCCAGTCACATTAATGTGACCACCACGTACTTTCCATGTCAGAGTTAAATAACCAATCACAGCAGGCAGGTGGCAGCACAGTGCAGTTGAGCGTATATAAAGAATGTGTGAGGGCTTCGGAAAACATTTCAATCGTTGGCGTAATGCAGAAACGAAGCGATTTATCCGACTTCCAAAAGGGCATGATCATTGGCTTTCGGGCCAAGGGTGGAAGCATTTCCGAAACGGCTGAGTTTGTGAACTGTTCGCGTGCCGCCGTGGTAAAAGTGTACCGTGCATGGCAAAATGGGACTGTCCAAAATCAGCGACGTGGCAAATGTGGTGCACCACGGGCCATAGATGACAGAGGCGAACGACGGTTGCGGAGATGCGTTCGGGCAGATAGACGGGCTACCGTTGAGCAACTGACCACCAAAATGAACCAAGGGGCTACCAAAAGTGTCTCCCAAAGTACTATTCAGCGAACATTGCTGCGTCTGGGCCTCCGAAGCAGACGCCTGGTTCGTGCACCTATGCTGACTGCTGTTCATCGACGGCGAAGGCTAGAATTTGCACGCCAGTACAGCAGCTGGACGTCCACTGAGTGGCGACAGGTTGCGTTTTCGGATGAATCGCGTTTTATGCTCCATCGGACAGATGGACGTTGGCGTATAAGGCGTGAAACCTCTGAAAGGAACCACCCTGCAACCATTGCCGGAACGGTCCAAGCTGGAGGCGGGAGCATTATGGTCTGGGGAATGTTTTCCTGGCATTCTCTAGGTTCACTGATCATTGTGGAAGGCACAATGGATCAATACAAGTACGCATCTGTCCTTGCGGACCATGTTCACCCCTACATGCGCATTGTTTTTCCTCAGGATGATGGCATCTTCCAGCAGGACAATGCGAGGTGCCATACAGCTGCCACTGTACGTGCGTGGTTCGAAGAGCACCAGGATGAGTTTACCGTCCTCCCCTGGCCAGCAAACTCACCTGACTTAAACCCAATCGAGCATCTGTGGGACCATCTCGATCGAGTTGTTCGCGCCATGGATCCTCAACCGCGTAATCTAGCGCAGCTGGCCACGGCATTAGAGTCGGCATGGCTCAACATCCCAGAGAACACCTTCAGGGACCTATGTGACTCTCTTCCTGCACGTCTCGCAGCAGTCCGCTCTGCGAAAGGTGGTTATTCTGGCTTTTGACAGATGGTCACATTAATGTGACTGGACTGTGTAGATATTCATTATTCTTTAAGTCTAAAACAAAAGATTTCAATATTTTGTTTCTTATACAAGGTTATTATACAAGACACACAGTTTTAACAATTTATTTAAAAAAACACAGGAGAATTTAAGAGTACTGATCATATAGACATGAATTTTTTTCCCAGTATTTCATGCAATAACGTTAGGCGATCACCATGAGTCACGTGACTCTGTGCAAATAGCCTCGTTGCAGACAAAATAGCCTCGCCTATAGTGAAGAAGCCTTGTTTTTCTTTCTCAAGGTCATGCAGGTAGTTCAAAATTTACAATTTCTGTGGAAAGAATTTTAGCCATTCTTGCAAAACGTTTCAAACTAATTCAAGAATCGTACTCACTATTGATTTCCTTCGATTTTGCTGAAAGGCGTCGCAATTACATTCAATTTGAATTTCATGTTTAGAAAGTCTTCCAAATATTTCAACTTTGCACGAACAACAATGCTTTTAAACTGTTTGTAAAAACAATAGTTGTATTATTTATTTAGAAGTCCCCTTTTGGATTTAGAACAAAATTTGGGTAGGGCACAATAATGGATTAATAATTCTAAAACAGGGCTTGCACATTTTCTCTTCTGAGTTACATGACAAGCCGTAATCTCTTACGTTATCCAATGAAATGCTGGAAAGAAAATTTTATACCTGCACTCATATGTCTCTTTAAAATTCATCGCGGTATCTATCGCCATGCTTGTTTCAAATTATTGAAAAGATGCATATACTACATACTTCATAATAATTCTACATTGAAAGTTACGGTGATGTTCAAGAAAGAATTATATAACTTTTCCGTAATACTTTTGCCTTGTTTTAAGGCTTTACAGTCCTGATTTAGGGAACAGCTACAAAGTGAAAATTGCCCGTTTGGAAGATTAGCAGTCCTTATAAACTTTGCCGCTGATGGTTTTGAAAGTATATTCTACAGTTATTTCAATGAATTCTTCAGATAAAGGTAAAAAACTTCCTATTTGCAATATGATGCTTTTCCTTCTACAATGAAACATCGTTTCATGAATTTTATTATTTCCTAAAAGTCATTCATCAACTGAAATGGTCGTAAACCGAAATAATTTTTCCCATAGCAATCAGTGTAAAAGAAATTAATTTGTTATCGGACAGCAGATTATTGCTTGTGCAAATTTTGCAACAGTACACTGTGCGCAAGTTTATAATAAGTGGAAATGATTAGATATAAAAAAAGATAATCATAATGTTAAACAAATAAAATAAATGAAAACATAATAAAATTTACTGTATTTGATGAAGCATAGTGAATGGACATAAGTAGAAAATAATGAGGAAAATGTTATCGTTTGTATAAGGCGTCCCATTTCATAAGAACATCAGGTCTTCATCTTTAAGACGCATCTTATTTTATCTTTTTCTTTGTCTTTAAGCACCGTTTGTCTTTTTTTAGACTTCTTTTTGAGCTTCCGTTTAATTCAAAATTTGTCCAATGTGATTTGTTGTTGTTATTTTTCGAAACGTTTCTAATGAGACATTTGTGAAAGACTTAGCGTCATCCAATCAAATGTAATCAAACGGTTTCTGATATGCAAATCAAGACTTTATGTCATCTGACAGTGAACTAAACGCTTGTAATATTTTGTATGACTTTGCCCAAAAAGTGGTTAAGGAATTATCCTAATATTTTCCATAACTTACTTGGGGCATTTATGATTTACGTTACGTTTATAAACAGTTATATTTATGTTAATTTCTATTCTATGCTCTTTGTCTTGTCACATATTTGCTCAAAGCAGAGGTTTAAGTAAATCTTACAGCAAGCAGCACAGTTTGAAACTTAGATATAATGTTAACTATGAGTCCAATCGACCGTTTTTCGGAATAATGCTATCTTTCTGCGGAATCAACTAGCAAATTAGCGCTTATAGCAGGGTTTCCATCTCTATGCTCATAGATACCATTGCGCACCCGACGGTTTTACGTGTAACCCGCTGCTGTTGAAAATTATTTTAAGTTTTCTGTAAATGTTATTTTTAAAATGTTTTATAGTTTTTAATTAATTAGTGTATTTATTTGAAAAATTATATGTTTATATAATTATGTTTATTATTTTAAATGGGCTTGTCAGATGCTCTAGTCTGACCGGGAATGCTCTAGTGTGAAGGTATTGTCTTGGCATCCCGACCAGTTTATTATTTTGCTTTGGTTACTTGTTAAAAATAATTTTTTAAAAATATCAAATATAGACGTATTAAAAAACTTTAATGCCTTCCTTTACTGTATATTCGTAGACAGTGCCATACGCAGAGCGTAATTGTACATTCTGCGAACACCACACTGCTGTAACATATGCAGTTAGCCATTCCACGGCGCGCGCATGCATGCCTTGATCTGTGCGGTGGAGATTTTCTACATCTTCTATTGTAAACATGTGCAAATACCAATACTCATCTTCACAATAAAGTTTTTTTTCTTTGCACCATTTATGACGTCATACTTTTCTTTCATACTTAACTCGAAAACTATGGATAGCCCAAGTACAGTTCTTTGAACATATTTCATATTCCAATCAAGGAATCTAGCTGTGCAGAGTTTGAGTGGTTTTAATGGGACACTCTGTGCAGCTTTCATTGCTTGCGTAACTTTATACTAAGTAATTGAAAGCTGATTTGCTTTTGTGGATATCACATGTGCAGATGAAGTAATTTGTGTATTTCTCAAATATGAAAAAAAATGTTAGACGTTCCTCGTTTGTTATCAACCTTCAGTTACTTCAAGACTGGTTTGAAAAACGATTTCAGCAATTTAAAATTTATCAAGGCAGTGGTCATCTTCTTTATCAATTATTTTTCTTGGCAAGCATATGCAGCTGAATACATTGCAGAGTTTATTCAAGCAAGAATAGAAGAACTGGTGCTAGAAATTTTGGATCTTCAAAATGACATTATTTTAAATTCCTACGTATCAGATGAGAACTTCTGAAATATAATTGACAGAAACATATTTCTAGTTTTGAAAAGAGCATTATACAAGACAAAATCGACTTTTGTTTGAATATGCTGGTGTGAATGATTTTTCTCAATAATGAATATTATAAAATCAAAATACATTTATCCATTTACAGATGCATATCTTGGTAA
>KK121347.1:208046-219751 GCA_000611955.2 Stegodyphus mimosarum | reverse complement strand
ATCATATTCTCCTAATTATGAAGCAATGATCAATAAAATGTAGTGTCACATCAAGAATTACACTTTTTATACCAACGAATTGTAAATCAAATAATTTGTAAACTTTTTTCTGTATTAATTAGTAATTTTTTATTTTACATAATAATACAATAAATAATTTTTTACACCTTAAAATTATATTTTTTTGTAATTTGTTTTTCGAATTATGTGCATACTTTTTTCGAAATGTATCGACTTATAAATTTATCTTAAAAAATAAATGTAGGCGCCTTCGACAGATATTCTGGAATGAGCTATAAGGTACAAAAAATTTGGAAATCTGCAAAAGAGCTACGGATATCGGTAAGATTTAGCGAAGATCTGTAAGTGGTAGAAAAATAGCTAGCTATATGTTTAACCCAAAGTTTGGTATAGATCTGCTAAGATTGTATTCACGCTTTAGTTTTAGTATACCAGCAAGCAGTTTCAATTGACGAGAAATCGTATTGTTTAGCTTGTTTTAATTTTTCATTGTATTGCCCACACTTTGTAGCTAATAAGCATACCCATACCAACATAAACTTATGTTGAATTATATTTTATTATTATTATTTTTAAATTTTGAATTATATTTTATTAGGCATTACTGCCAATGTATAAAAACTCTGTTTTCTAAATTTAAACTAACGTAAACTTATGTTATATTATATACGAAAATAATGGATTTCAATGTAGTTTAAGTCATTAAATGTAGTTATCTTCCAAAAACATTTAATGCAGTTTAAAAATTTAAATGCAGTTAGCCCATTAAAAACTGTTATACGTTAGATTTTAACATTGAGCCTGTGTCTTCGTTAATCTCGTGCATTACCAAAGGCTATCTCGTTGAGCATTAGACATACTTTTATGGACAATAGTAATATGTTGAGGACAAATAGTCCAAATTAGTTTAATACCGCAAAAGTTATAAACTTTATCATCTTTGAAAATCGTTAAGAATGGGAAACCTCTTCATTCTCCATATTAATGTTTCCAAATTTTTGTTATATTTTTTAGGAAACTGTGATATTTACAAAGTGACATTTTGAACTATGTTGGAAAATCTTTTTCTATCACTTTTCACTGTTTTCAGAATTGCAATGTAAGTACGGAGAGAAGACTAAATAACTGCAAACTCATTTTAGAATTGCGTTTCAGGAAACTACCTATGAAACGGAACGTTTAAATTGGTTTCAAGCTAGGACCTACTGCCAAGCATTCGGAGGAGACTTAGCTAGTTATCCTACCGAAAAAGAAGAAGACACGGGCATAGGGTAAGAAATTTACTGTATTTTAGTTATATCTATTATTTTTCACGATTTGAGTTATGCATAAACACCTAAAAATATTCACCCGTTTAACCATTTAAATCATGATATATTACTGAATTTTTCTTCCGAATCAAATGTTATCAGCCCTCAGAACAGAAAGTTTAGCAAATATTAATTTCTTTTGAAACAACGTATTTATTTAATATACAATGTACGTCCAGAAAGTAAGTTCCGTTTGGTAATAAAAGTAAATTGTGTACAGCTACAGAAAAGTTATTTATTGCACAAAATTCAACAACTCTTAAACTACTTTTCCACATAACTGCCGAAATATTGCAGGCATTTGTCATAGCGTGGCACAAGTTTTTGTATACCTTCTTCATAGAAATTTGCCGCCTGTGTCTTCAACCAGTTGGAAACAGTTTCTTTCAGCTCGTCGTCATTGTTAAAGTGTTGACCGCCAAGGAAAGACTTAAGATGTAAGAACAGATGAAAGTCGCTAGGAGCGAGGTCAGGGCTGTACGGAGGATGGTCAAACACGTCCCAGCCAAATCCCTGTAGGAGGTTTTTCGTCACATTTGCAGTGTGTGGTCGTGCGTTGTCGTGAAGAAAAACAACACCTTTTGACAGCAATCCTCGGCGCTTATTCTGAATTGCACGGCGCAATTTCCGAAGTGTCTCGCAATAAGCATCTGCTCTGATTGTTTGACCACGCGGTAAGAAATTAATGAGTAAGATGCCTTTCCAGTCCCAGAACACTGTGCACATCATTTTTCGAGGTGTCAAGATTTGCTTCGGCTTAACCTTTGCTGGGGATGAAGTGTGCCTCCATTCCATTGATTGCCGCTTACTTTCAGGGGTGTCGTAAGAAACCCAAGTTTCATCTCCTGTGACTATCTGTGTCAGAAATTCTTCACCGCTTTCAGCATAACGGGTCAAAAACTGAAGTGCACTACCCATCCGTTTTGTTTTGTGTTGCTCAGTAAGAATCTTTGGTACCCAACGTGAGCAAAGTTTACGAAATTTCAGTTTTTCGGTAACAATTTCATGCATTAGTGATCGTGAAATTTGGGGAAATTCCATAGCGAGAGCACTAATTGTAAACCTTCGGTTTTCATGGATCTTGTCATCAATCGCGTGAACCAGTTCTTCTGTAACCAAAGATGGACGCCCACTTCGTTCTTCATCGTGCGCATCACTACGTCCGTCATTGAACTTTCGGACCCATCTTCTCACCATTGAATCACTCATCGCTTTTGGTCCGTAAACATCGCAAATTTGCCGATAAATTTCACTAGGTTTCACTTTCCTCGCATTCAGAAAACGAATCACAGATCTGATTTCACAAGCGGCGGGATTTTCAATCAACACCGACATTGTAAACAAGCACAACAAAGCGTACGTGACTGACAGCGATCTCCAAATGGCGCGCGTTTCTTCTCCTTGATACAGAGCGTCTACTGCGCATGTGCGGAACTGCGATCGCAGAGCTGCAGCGGAGATAAATTGAAACGGAACTTACTTTCTGGACGTGCCTCGTATTCAGGTTTTTCGTTTCAGAGTTCAGAATGAGAAAAATCTGCCTGTTTAATATGAATGTTTGTCGAACAGAAATGAAATGAAAATTTTGGTAAACTGCGAACGAGTAACTCGTCAAAATTATCTGTAACTCATAACTGTTTTGCCGAAGCGCAACTGTTTGACTTCACTGCTCTTTATCCTTCGTTAAACTATCCATCTAATCACTGAAACGCGAAATATTAGTTGAAAGCTTCTTCAGATCGGCCAAAAGTTTTAATTCTAATAAATCATTACGTATAGGCGTTTGATTTCCCCTCCCCTTTTTTGTTGCTGTTGCTCCTATTTTGGAATGGAACAACATGTCTGAGCGGATCTTGAGAGCATGGCTATTATTGCATCGAATTTAATTAAGCAAAATTTGGAATTCTTTAAAGTATCGAATTTAAGTTTAAAAATATCTGACGTGGCCAGCACCTGATCTCCCTCCAATTCCATATTTTAAATAGCAACAAGTTTTCAGTAAAGTATCGCTTCCGATTGATCGTTTATAAACCATAGCTTGAAATACGAAATTTTGAATTATATTTTATTAGGCATAACTGCCAATGTATAAAAATTCTGTTTTCTAAATTTAAACCAACATAAACTTATGTTATATATTATACCAACATGATGGATTTCAATGTAGTTTAAGTTATTAAATGTAGTTAGCTCCAAAAACATTTAATGTAGTTTATAAATTTAAATGCATTTAGCCCGTTAAAAACAGTTATAGGCTTCGAGTAAAGTACTTCCTTCAGCTGCCCATTAAAATTTTTTACAGGTTTCAATTAAATTACAACTTCCGTTTGTTCAATCTTAAGCAAAATCTAATGAATGCAGAAAGTTTAAGTGCGGAAAATAAAAATTTTAGGAGGTTTGGTATAAAAACGATCGGGGACGAGAAAATCTTCCCAACAGACACACAGGCAGGCAGACATAATTGTAAAAATAAGAAAAAGCGAGTTGCAGAGATCCTAATCCGTGCTTATTCACTGAAAAAATGCAATGAAATTTTTCAACTGCAAACGTTATGTCTATATATACAGGTAGATGCGAGGTAAAAACAGATTGTATGACGTCCAGATATAAATAAATTTTTTTCAAATTAAGTATTTCAGAATAAATTAAACATTATTTGATAAAGTACTTAAAATATCTGAATGCGAAATTTAAATCGTTTTGATATATTTTGTGAAAATTTTACCTTTAAACTTCTAGATATAATTTCGAAATACAAATTGGCCATCATGATATGCTTTTTCAGACAACATTGCAAAACTTCTAGATATAATTCCGAAATACAAGATGGTCATCATGATATGCTTTTTCAGACAACATTGCAGTGGCGGAACATCAGACCTTCACCAATGTTTTACAGGTATAGCCCCATCACAAACTTCGTCTAAATGTTGATAGAGAACACCCTGGGGAGAAGACATGAACGCTGTCAACTTTCTTCCTCCACTACCGAATCCCTCGTGAGAGTTTTGAATGGCTCCATAATTCATAGACTTTAGAAACATCCAAGTGTTCGTGATACGCAGTTAGCGCCGCTAATCATTGCACCGATCAGGTCGGAAAAGGAATCAACATGCGAAATCTATCCGTATTAAAAATTTATCGAAATTCCTCTTTAAGAACATCAATACACTGAAGCAAACAAGAACACGACCTTCATTAAATGAATACCAGACTAACAATAGCGAAAGGAGATTACTTCATAATTTGACAATTAATCAAATGTTTTTAATATAAGTAACCTTGTAAGGTTTTCCTTCCTCCTTACAGCGTGTCTTCGTGAGGTAATTGGAAAGCACATCGGGCTAGGAGTCGGAAGCAACGAAAATCAAGTCCCGTTGAGGACACTGCACATAACATAAAGTGCCTAATGACCTCTAAAATCCCTTTAATTCATCTTTCATTTTCTATTTTACATGAATTTTCTCATAAGAAACTGCAGATGCAATTAGATAGTAACTCTCGATGAACAGATATCTACATCAGCTTGAAAATCTATTAACTCCTGTTATACGTTGTCATAGGTATACGTATTTTTAGATTTTTCAATGCTGAAGTAATTTTCTTCTTGAATTTTGATTTCAAACTCATTAGTTAGTTAAAAACAAAAAAACTGAAAAAAAAAAGTCTGAAAGGGTTCTTATTTTAACATTCGCAGAAAGGGCTGTTTAAAATTTAATATGGCTTATCAGCACAAATTTTCAATAGAAATGGCCAAGATGGAATAGCGAAATATTTTATAGGGTACTAGATGAATATATATTTAGACTAACATGGGAACATTATATACCTTCTGCATATTTGAAAAGTGAAATATATATAACTTGAAAAGTACTTAACATTTTTAATTAGCTATATCATGGTATAAATGCATTTTTGTTTAACTGAGTCAGATTCAAAAGTAAAAAAAATATTATTTCTATAAGTACTACTCTCTGTTGATTTTTAATATTTTAGTTTGTTCATTAATAGAAGATAGATTAAATTTAAAAGATAATTTATCTTATATTTTTCCTAATGGCAACAGACTTGAATGAAAAGCGAAACAATGCAAAATCGCGTTTGGAGACTAATACTATTTTGGGGCTGATATGTATGGGTAAAAATTCTTCTCATTTCTTCCCGCGCTCCTAAATCATTATATTTTCTGACAAGAAACATACAGTTGAACTTAAAATCTGGCTTTTATCTCACTGTTTTAGGGGAATTTTAATGTTCTTATTTGTTTCCTTTTTTACTAGTTTTTACGGTGATGTTTTTCATCGTGTTGTTTCTCTTTAATATTTTGTCGGACATCTTACTGTATAATTTAAGTCTTTTGGGTACTGTGAAATATAAAGTATCCCTGATTGTTTATTATCACAGTCATTAATTTTAAGAAACAGTTGTTTATGTAAATATAAAAATACTTCTTCAAGACATTCTCATCGAGGATTTCTTTTTCCGTAAATTAAAGTCCATACAAATAAATGGGTATTCTATTAGAATAATCACGGTCTCGCTGAGCGACCTTGATGAGAAAATGTTGTAAATGTGATATATTTTAACTCAATTTCAATGAATATTTTTTGCATCTAGCAAGAAATAAAAAAATATCAGATCATAATTCTGAATAATTAAACAATTTTCTTTACTTTCATTCAGAATTTTTATTAATGCGACTAAAAATTCTTTGTTACACTTCTAATCTATCATATCTTTTATTTAATAGAGGAGCAAGAGGACATTATAGAGGGCTTTGGATCGGCATTCAGAGAGGAAAAGAAGATGACAGTGAGTTTCATTTCATTTATATTGCAATAAATTATTACAATAAGATTTTTACTGCAATGCTAACAAATATGTAGCAAAATAATTCCTAAATTTTTCACTAATATTAGCTACACAAAACTGGTAGTGATCATTATTTTACGAAAGGTATGAAATTTTTTTCGTCACCAATTTAATCAATATCTTTGATCTCCCGTTAAACCTCATGAAGCTACAATGCAAAAGAATGTTCCAAAGTTATTATTAACGAATTTTTAAAAACTGAAAAAGGAGGCTATTGTTTCCAGCTTTTTAAATAAAATTAAGTGCACATTAAAATAAGAAATTCTTATGAATTCGCGCTTTGTATTGCGTAAAATATCTCATTCATCTTCTAAATTCCAATGTGTGAGAAAAGGATGGATCAAAACCTCTTTCTGAAATTCATATTACCTTAGTCATTATATGGTTTCAAATGGCTTAGAACAAATTGTGTTCAAATTTCAGACCAAACTATTGACATCTTGAGGTTCCAAACCTCAAATGAATATCTGTATTAACTTTTTTAATGGTTTATGCTTTTTTTTCATAAATTGGTTTGCCAAAAACGTCATTATTAGCGCAAGAAATTGCTTCCCGCAAATATCAAATGCAAAAATATGCTACTAGATGCCAGAACGAGTTCTACTCTGATTGTTGGTTCTAGGTTGGAGTAAACAATCAGGTGGCTTCCATGATTTTTTTTGTATTAATTAGTTGGTTGTTCGGTATATTTTGTCAACCCTGCTTTATCAGTCATTGTTTATATTAGAGTAAGATAGGGTCACCTAGAAAGGCATCTTTTTGAGATCTTTGTCTGTCATAAATAGCATTGGTTTACCAATGCATACTTGTTGCACACCAATGAATTGTCTCTTCGTCCTCTTTTCCATAATATTGATGGAAATACATCTGCACAGTTTTCTGGAACACTAGAAACATCCCTGAAAAGTGACAGGACCCTGTTTTACTTATCTATCCCAAATTGACAAAAAAGACCTCAGTACTGACCAAAAAAACCTGCTTTATATTTCTAAGGCAGTATGTAGGAGGAATACCTTTCAGACCTAGCAAACACAAGAGTCTTGCGAAGAGGACCCATTTAAAATGGCTCACTACAGCCAACAGAATTCTTCGCCTTTATGTATCAACCGCCGAACCAACAGATAACTTGAAGCTATTAGGTGAATACGTTATAAAAGTTTATGTGCCATTCTTTTTGAAATAAAGAAAATCCCGAGAGCAATACATGTTCACGGAATGATTATGGAGCAAATCATGTTCACGGAATGATCAAGAAAAATTCATTCTTGCCAGAAAATTTTAAGGCAATCGTTTGCGAAGTTATTCAGAGGAACTTTTATTTTGCTCACTCCGAAAATATCCTGTTGGCGATGCTGGAAATTTGAAGGAGCACATATTTGTGAACTCGGACTAAGAAGAACACTGAAAGCAAGAAAAACTGACTGGAAGGGGAAAATAAATTTGTTCTTCTCAAATTGAGAAGAATATTTTGATATGATTCGCTGGGACAATCCCTTGGAACCACCGGCTACCTTGAATTTCAGAGACGAAGACGAACGATTGAGTAGAGGCGCTTCTCGATTTAAAATACGAAAGCTCCCTTGCCATTCTCAAGTAGTAGAGAGGCATGGAGACTTGTGACAAAAGCGTCATTCGCAACCCGTGGGGCAGAAGCCAGGCATGGATTCATGCGCAGTCGAATCAAGCCCCTGAACGAAAGTATGAAGTTCGACACGAAGATGAATTTCTTCTGTTCTCTTGTGCAACCTGAAGATGACGAGTGATTAAGCTGAAACGTTTTTACTGGCGTTGTTTTACCAATTACAGCCATATGTTGGTCAGGAAACATAATGCTGTAAAGAAAATCATTAAAAAAATATTGTTAAAAACTAATTTGATGTTCTCATTAATATTAACGCTGCGTGTTTTATTTACCTCTTGTGGAATCTGAAAATGATAAGTGACTGAGCTGCAAATTTTTACTGTATTTTTTTCCTCTAACAGAATCATTTGTTGAGTCAGAAAGTTATAAAATTTAAAAGAAATTTTTTTTGGCCTTTTCACTCCACCCTAACGAATATTTCTTAACAATATTTTGATCAGTTTTGATGATAATAAGTTAAATTTTTACTACAGTTCCGCCTAAAATAGTTATTACAAAAAAGAAAATATATACAATGATTTTAATGAATCAAGCTTATATAATTTCACAGGGCCAGTTATCAATTAATAATAATTTAAATGATTCTGTATTTATTGTTTTTTAAATCATTTAGCTTGTTAATTAATCACAGAAATTTAAAAGAAAAATTAAATATTATCTCAAGTTCGCTAAACGACAATACACTGCCACGTGAAAGATAAAAATATTTCCTTTGGGGCAGGGGCAACACATTACTTTTAAACGAGTTTGTGAATTAAATTCTAAAGATAAATATATTACGCTTTGCCGAGTGGCAGCACGTTTCTTTTTATCCTGAGTTTTTCTTATTAAATGTAAAACTTAAATATCTTACGCATTGCAGCACAAAGCTTTAATATCGCTGAGCTTTTACTCAAAAGTTCCTTACATTCGAACAAAATGTGAAATAAATTGAAAAGTAGTTTATATGCATTCATATATACATACATATGTACATACATACAGATTCTTCATTATTTAATAACAGAGAATTATGATTAATTTCGAAAAATTTCTATTAGCTATACATATTACACATCTTAAGAATGTTTCTCTAGTTCATCTACTTATTTATTCTATTCTGCAACAAAAGTAAAACAATAATAATAAACTTATATATCAATCTAAGTTTAACCGTGAGCACTTTCTTCTTTTCTTAACTTTACTCAAATGGTAAAAATTGTATTTTATTGCATAGTAACAAACATAAGCTTTTATTTACATATTTAACTATAAGCATTTATTGGATTTTCTGATAATTTTCCTTCCGGTCAAAATCGATGTACGGAATTGGAATTAGGTGCAATTTCTAACATGTAGTTTACTAATTGTATGTGTATACGAATAAATTTCTCATCATTAAAATAGAGATGTATTTGGAATTTTTCACATAATAGTAAATATTTTGCATTTCAAAGTTATAATTTTTATGCAATTTCTGATTAAAATTTTATGCTTAAAATTTTAAATCTGAGTGCAAAATTTTATACAGAAATAGTATAAGAAAATTTTTATCTCCATAAGATTATATACATGTGAGAATGCAAAAAAATATGTTCTTATAGTCTTATATTCTTCATAGGAATATAACAAAGCTTCTATCTTGAAACGCTCCATGCGTTCCAACCTAAATTATTAATATTCCAGGATTTTTTTCTTAAGGTTTGAAATTTCTGAATCATTATTAATAAACTAAATAATCTGCTTATATAAGTTGAATAACTTTTGCAACAAGATTATTTTTTTATTAATTTCATTCTTAGTCTTCCGCTGGATCGATGGCACGCAGATGAATTATACAAACTGGGAAATCAATGAGCCCAATCTCAAAAGCAAGAGCAAATTCTGCGTTATGCATGGCAGCGATGATTCACGGTGGAAACTGGACTATTGCGGAGTGCGAAGATGGTTTGTCTGTAAAGCACCACTAGGTGTCACAGTAAAATTTACATTTTGTTATAACAAATAAAACCTAGTTAATTATATAATAAAGGGATCAGCAAACATAGTCAATCAACTATAATATTAATATTAATGTTATTGATATGTGAAACAAATTTTAATTGAGATAAATGTTTTTGAGCTGATTCAACGAAAAAATATTTATATAAATTTGCTTAATTCTTCCTTAATGACTAACCGGTCACCAAATCTTACTGGAAATACCAACTGCAGTTGCAGTCATTCGATGATATATATATATATGGATATATATCCATAGTGCAAACTTTGTGTAAATCAGTAAGTACTTCCCCAGAGCGTATAGATAACGAAAAATCTTTGATATCAGAGCAGCCAATATTTAACAATGGCTGTTACCACGTGAATTCTTATCCGTATTCTTATGCATGTTAATCCAATGTTTCAATGCTTTTCAGAATAGTAGCAATTTATTCTTGAAGTAAATATTAAAGTATTTGGTCCATATTTTTTCCTAATGCTGCGAAGGAAACTGAATCTTATGATAAATATTTTAAATTTTTATAATGGCTTATTATGTATATAGATTAATAAGCAAATATAAAACAAGATGAACAACACTAACTGTTAAATTTTCTGTGCATGTATGCATATATATTGTAATAGACTAACTTTTATGTTTTATTTAATTTCAGTGAGAAGTAGCCTCATGCCAGATCTACCATCTTTTACAAGTAAATTCATTTTCTTTTTCTCCATCCAAACGTATTGTTAAACTTCATTAACCTTCTCTTATGTTCAAAGATTTTCCCATCGTTTTACTTATTAGATGATCAATTAATATCAATTTCAGGTCTCCATTTCATTATACAGTACCCGTAGCTTATTTAACTCACTAGCTAATGAAATCAACAGTTTATTAAGCTCAAATTTCCTGGAGCCAAAACAAATACATACCAATCAATTAAAGGAAACCGCTGTATATTAGCCACTTAAAACACTCATCGACAAAAGACTCGTGTACCTTCGGGATTAAGATATCCATCCTGTACCCATCAAAGTTGCTTATAGTTTATTCATTTAACGTACAGTAAACTGGAGTTAGTTATTACATTATTATCTCTCAGGTAAGAAGTACTTGATTAAAATGGGAATGTCCAAAATGTTTCTACCTTCCCTGGTCCCTTGTAAGACACTGTTTTTAGAACGTTTTGTCTGCACTAAAGATCAGAAGGGCAGAATTTTCTTAAGATTAATTTAAAGCTCTAGAGGTGTTTCCACTTCGTGCCCTCGCTCCTGAAAGTTGCTCAGAATGATGTCTGAGAATCGAAAGCTCTTACTCCTCATGATAATTCTGCTGTGTTAAATATGGATATTTTGTCCATAGTCATGGTCCTTCAACATCTCCAACCCTCCTTGATCTTTATGAACTTGATCAAGGCTGATATCGAGCACTTAGAAACGACTGAAGTTAGTATGAAAGCAGTTATCTCTATGCAAAGAAGGGCCCACTGATCCGCATTGCACTTAGAAGTAAGTGTCTTTCACCTTTCAGTTCAGGCCTTGTTAACAGTAGTCTTAATTATAATGTTATTAAACGGGAAAATGAAATTAAACTTAATACTGACCTAGCTGGTTTTATTAAAACAACCAAAACTGCGAAGCGAGCTATTGCTGCGAAGACTGATATTCCAAAAATCTCCTCCCTAGCCGTACTAAATTTAATATTTTATCGAAAGATAACAGTATTGTGACTCAAAATTTAAGCCAAGAACAAGTCTTGCAGCTTCAGTTGACACTTAACCTTATTACGGGTATTCCACCGATAGTGGTGAAGCTCTGCTCCTTAAATTATTCAGATTTTCTACAAAAATTGGCTTCAAGTACTACTGCCAAATTTATAGGAGTTATGGAACTTACTT
>KK121347.1:171871-208036 GCA_000611955.2 Stegodyphus mimosarum | reverse complement strand
CAAGGATAACCGCATAGAGCACTATGTGATCAAATAAAATATGCGCGACCCATTAAAGTTGAAATAACAGAAACTGATACTTCCAGAATAGTCAACGCTCTCACTGAGCGTGGTTTCGCCATCAGTCGAGCCACTCAACTGACTAAAAAAATATATAGTATGACGAAATAATATGTAGAGGAACATTTACACATGCTCCAGCGTTTCTGCCATTCCTAGAGAAAAATATACTAAGAGAATATCTTTTGGTCTCCATCATAGACTTGTCATCTCATTCTTTCGCCCAGTTTTACTTTTTTGGAAACATTAAGCCTTAGAACTATGTTGATAAGGGAGCCTATCGGGCTCATAAAAGGAGGAAACTGGAAAATAAAGTGGTTACTGCATAGAAGAAAGCTGTTATTAATCGAAGAACCCAAAGTTTCGTTTCTCAAAATATGTCATCGTACCGAATGGTCGACAAGTGTTTTGAGTGCAGTTTCATTACTACACGAATTATATTATCCCGATTTTAGTAAAAAGTCTGTACGTTTGTTTTATAGATGTTGATTCACGTCAGCTAGTGACATGACTTTACCAAGAACTTTTTTAACAAAGGATTATAAAGAAACTTAAACCCTCTTAAATTCAAAATTTATTTCGAATTAATACCTTTTGGCATTGAAATTTCTCAATTGTGTCGAACTCGTATGTAAAGGAACATCCAGATGTATTTGATATTCAATAAATAATAAATTAAGAGCTAAATTCTGTACGAAGTAATTCTAAAATATAAATTCCCATAGAGGAGCCGTAAATAAGCAGATTTTTAATAGAACCTGTGAGCAGAAATGGGGTGCTGAGATGATGGATGCCACTGTTTTGATCGGTATGTGAATAAGGTCCACTTACGTCAAAAACCTGTACACATGGCTGAAGCATGGGAGAAAAATAATCTTGCTTGAATTTTCCTGAAACTTTCAAATAAAAGCTATAACTTACATAGTACATTTTTGTTTTTACAATTGAACTAAAACGATAATGTTTCAACCAGTCGGTTCGACTAGGTTTTTATTATTAGCTGTGATAGAAAATGTAGAAGCAATTCCGCTATATTGGTTTTGATATTAACGTATTAGCAGTGCCATCTACAGGTATAAATTTATGGTGCTGACTTTCTATGATTAACGCTGAACTTCTAATTTTCAGTCTAATAGATTCGCACAATATCGAATGGAAGAAAGAATGCTCTGAATCCAGGTACTAAACATGGCGCCCATGAACTCGTTCTGGATACGATATGCAGCTGTGACATTAACGAGCTTCGTTGTGTTTAGACGAGTTTATGAACTCCGATGCATTGAAGGCGTATGTAACTATGCGGAGAATCTATGCTTAAGAGGTGTGAGGGAGTGAATTTTAATTAAATATCGTTGCAATGTAGTGGCTTTTTCGAAACGAAGAACATATCACATTCATCATCATAGCGGCCATGATATATTGATTTTCATGGTATTCTAGTGACAGCATCTTCTGACTAAGTTACAGATGTCCACGTCTTTTCATGAAGTGTCGAATCACTCTTGTTTAGAATTGTAGGCACGTACCTTTAGGTACTGGTATGCTTTTGGTCTAAATGCGGTATATGCGAAAAGCGAAAAAGCTATCCAGAGAAAATGCTATCCAGCGAAAGAGCAAAATTGCCTGAACGTTTCGCAGGGAAAATACGAAAAGTATTTTCTGTTTCTGTCTCAGCGTTAACATACTTGTGAATATTAGCAAAGTGTTTTCCCTTTTTCTGTTGCAATTAATTTTATTAAAATTGTTATCTTTCATTCGACATCAATTGCATAATTTATAAATATTATGTTATTTAAACGAACAATAACTTTTTGTTTCTGTTTGAACAGAAATAAAGTGCAATTTCACAACCACTTCGGCTTTCCATAACTGGTATTTATATCAAGACAACTGTTACCTGGTAGTTGAGAAAAAGAGATATTCCTGGGACACCGCGCAAACCTTCTGCCAAGACAACGGTGCCCATTTAGCTTCTATCCATTCCTTTCAAGAGACCGATTTCATAATAACAATAGTAAGAATGAATTTGAATAAAATTTACTTTTATTGTTTTAGACATTAAAAAAATTACCTAGTAATCATTTTCAAGAACAGCTCTTCTTCGACATTTTGTTTTCTTTAATATAATAAGTTTTATTTGAAGCTGATACGAAAACTTATACAATTTCATGAAATGATTCATCGCATTTCATGAAAATTCTATTTATATTACTTTGTTTTACTTACATTATAAACTTTGTTTTATTTTGATAACAGTACACAGTAGCAGTTGTTCTTTGCATATCTTTTGCACGAGACATTCGTTCTTAATCTGATACGGAATTTTAACAAATTTTCATCCAGATTTTCTAATTTGATTTTATTCAGTTTAGCATCAAAGATAAAGAAATACAAAATCTTTGAACGTAGAATTCTTCTCTCACAGAGTGAATAAAATATCAAAATCTGCTCGCTTAATGAAATAAAAAAAATTAGAATAATGTACTTTCCGTAATGTATATATTTGGAAATGATGTTCAACGTTCAAATTCTGTCAGATTTCTAGACCAGTGGTTCTCAACCCTTTTTGCTCCAAACACCGCTTTCATCATTGCTGAACGATAATTCTTCCCCCTCCTTTCCAAAACTTGATAAATACACATAGAGTTGGATATCTTTTTAGCTATTATACACCTTAATTAAACTCTTGATAGAAGTTAAGCGACTTATCCCTATATACGACAGAAACTTGGAAAGGGTGTGTAAGACCCTTTATTTAAAAGTAAGATGAACAGAAGGCAATCCTGGTGTTTACAAATCCACCAGCATTTACGGAGAGGAACCTCAAATTATTAAATCAAATGTAAGGCTAGATTTAAATAAATTAATAGCCAAAGGCTACACACAGAAGTTTAAGCGAAGTTGGTTCAGAACTTCACCGACGTGAATTCAACTATCGGAAGTCTAATGCAAGCCCAAAAACAGGAACTTTTACCTAAAATACCAAACCCAGCAACGTGGCCTTTAAGATGCAGAACACGCTCTAACTTAACAATCCCAAAACCTACCTTGAAATACACGAGAACTCACTTGCATTCTGGGGATAAACGGAAAGAGAGAAATGACAGTACAGATTCAAAATATAAAATAACCGGTTTTTCGAATTAAAGAAACCTCAAATTTATTTAAATTTAAGTTATTTTTAATGTGTTTTATAAATTAAACAAGAAAAAGTATAAAAAAGAAGTTTATAAATGTCCATGTTTCAATGAAAGTAGTTTTTTATATTCATAAACTAAAACTAAATATTTAGCTGGTAAATAAAAGGTTGACTGCATTCCCCCCTCAACCTGAAACTGCAAAACTCTCCTCCTCTCCAGTAATAAATTCCTCTCTGGTTGAAAACTTCTGTTTTATTAGATTGTTCGTTGACCTTTAAGAAGGAGGTCGGTGATTTTGGTAAATCAGTGGAAAAGCGCTGCTGGAACGGCCAGGTACAAAGAATCTAGGTTCAGAAAGTCAAACGACTAATAACCTCATCTTAGTCCTCTAGTGAAGTAACACCGAATATAGGTTTAAAATAAACACTTTTATCAGTTCTCTAAGCTGCCAATTTACAATACCTATGTGTGAACATGAAAGTCTCTGCTACTTTCGGGATTAATGGAAGCAAAACTCAAACTAAAATTTAAGAATTAAACTATGAGATTTACAAGTAGAGTGAGTCTACAACTTTTGGTTCAAACCTTCTATTTATCCCAGCCAATAGAAAAAACAAAGGCTAAAGCCGATTCGCATTGGTTCTGAAAGTGAGAAAAAACAGTATCGAGAACGTTAGCGGTAGCTCTGAATCCAAGCTTTCTCTTCACCATGAGAACTCTGCTTTTATATACATTTACATTAATTAATTTAAATTTTGGTGGGAGCCGACAAAAGTAGAAGTGACAGTGGAAATGTAGTAGAAGACAAAATAATGAAATAACTGGTTAATAAGCATAAAACCTTATATCGTACCCTTTTAACAAGTCCTGGATTGTCAACAAAGAAAAACACATTCTGTATGCAGTTCTTCAGTTAGATAATAAACTTTTTCTACTTTAGTCAGCCAATGGCTGCTGTATCCTTTCACATCTCAATAGTAATTTTGGGGAAATGTTTTATGTAATGCACTTTTTAGATTAACGAAGTTAATTTCTACTTAAGTATATTCTTTCCTATTAATAATTGTACGCTAATGGATTTCTCTTGATAAACAAATATTGGTCAATTTTTCGTTTTGATTTAAAGATATTTTTATGTAAATGACTATTTCTCAGTTACCGTTCATATGGAATAGCAAAGGCAACAGTTTTAAAATTTCTAGGAATGACTCTTCCTGATTCTTATTCCAAAAGTTATTCAATAACTGCTTCTTCAATCTTCTATGCAGGTATTCCTTGGATTGCTAAAACAAGGCAAGAAGTTAATGCTTTGAAAAATTCATATCCCCATAAGCAACAAAATTAAACTGCAAGAAAAACATTTTGTCTACTTTTGCATGTAGGAAAAAAACATGGCAAAAATATTTAATTTCTGAAGAAAAGAGACCTTCGAAATCTGCATACAATTTTATTCAAAATCTGCACCAGGAGACCCTTCCTAAAGGTTACTGAGACCATCTATAATTTGAGCATGGACTTAGCAATAATATTGTCGCTATTTAACCTTAAGCTTAGATTTTATTTATTGAAATATTTTGATTCTATATTTTTCTCATACTGTCAAAAATATTTATTTGCTAGTTAACCATCTTTGAGGCTTTCAAACAATGAAAACATGATTTAGTTTCTGGGCAAGTGATATTTTATTGCAACATTTTGAGTAATATTTTCTTTGAACTTAGACGAGTGTTTATCCAGAAACAGACTTTTGGATTGGCCTAAACTCTAGAAATCTTCATTCACCCTTCACTTGGTCAGATGAAACACCCTTGGATTTCCTGTACTGGGCTGATGACTTTGTTGCGAATACAACCGACAGGGTGGACAACTGCGTTACTTTTAACAAAAGAGAAGGTAATTATGGAGCATATTCTTATTTTACTCTCGGTGGGCCTGCCAATATTTTACTCATTAGCTGTTGGACTTAAGTAATTCGTAACAATGCCTAGTGTTCCGATTACGTGAAACATTATTAAGTATCAGGTTGGCACTCCCCCCGGGGGTCGACGTAGAGAATTTTGCGAGGCTACTGTCTAGGATCTGTATCTAGGCAGTCTCGGCCACGGGAGTATACAAATTACGAACCTAGTGGTTCTGGAGGCTCCGGAAAGGTCACCTATTAGACGGCCCGGGGTCTGGTAGGTCTTAGAGCAGGGAGGTACTAGTAGCCACGGGGTAACGTCTCGGGTGTGCTGGGAATGGCCCTCTGCGACGGGCAGCCCGAGCGACTGGTAGGTAGCAAATTAACAACCAGTGACCCTCGTAGATTCGGGTGTGTCACTCCGAACCCTCCAAAGTTCTAGGAAAGGGGTTGAACCCAGGCGCCAGTTCCGAGGGGGGAGGGAAAGACTCTCAGTGCGATTAAGTTTCGTGGCGAGAGGCAGCAATATGTATAGTATCAGGTTGGCAAGAAAGTAATTTCGGTTTTTTAGTATGAAATGAAACTAATAACTAACTTTTCTATGAAAAATATTAATTTTAATTAGTCAAGTATCTTTCATTCTGTTCGATGACTTTTTGCCATTTTTCTGGTAACTTCCTAATTTCACTCTCTTAGGACTTCTCGGCTTTATCAGCCAAAAACCCAACTAAGTGAGGTTTGAAATCAGCGTTATTACGAAACTTTTTTATCATTTAAGAAGTTTTGTAAACTTTGAAATATATGACAATCTGATGGTAGAGCTATGTGGGAGATGCGACATCACTTCTCAAACAAGATCCAATAACTTCGTACGTGTTGCTATAGATGTGTAAGGCCTCGCATTGTCGTGGTGGAACATAAGTCCTTTGCGATTTGCTACTGTGGCCTTTTCTGTTTGATTCTTCCTCCAATTTCATAAGTTGGTAACTTCTAGTATTCTTGGTTAATATAAACTGCAACTAGACCTACTACTTGAAAGTCTGTTAGCGACTTATCGCTTAGACTAGAATATTAATTTAATAGGGGAAAGGTTTAAAAACTCCCTTTTATTGAACTCAATTATCAAGAGACGGCACAGTCTTTGTACTTACAAATCCACCACCCACTTGTAATGTTAAAACTAAAGGTAATGGTAAACGAAGCTAAAGCAGGTTGACTCAGAAACCTACATCGGCATGATATTAAACGGCAAGAATGCGCTTTCTCTAATCTTTTCGCTACTTCAGCTTAAATACTGTTGCGTGCAAAAGGGTTCGTAATAGATTGAATGCAGATGTCTGATGGAATGTTAATAATAATTTGTTCTTCTGACAAGAAATAAAATGCTGAAATTTTTTCTTACAGACATTCCTACAATATCACCATATCGCACAGTAATTATATTTTAAACTACTAAAACTTAAATAGAACACAATTCAAAATATAGAGAAAGTTAATCCGATCTCACCGTGATTCGCTACATTCAGTAACAACAAATAAGTAAACAACTGAACTGACATGTTTCTTACCGGCTTTTTAAAGCTTTTTAATCATGCATGAGACCATTCTAGTAATTTTTATTTTCTCGAGGTTTCTGGAAAGCAAAAGAGTACAATTACGAGATATCTATTTATTAAATGCGCGTGCTCTTGTTGTTTTATTTTTTCGGCGTAGATTTCTCTTAACTCGTCACGGGTTGTTACACGGTGGAATAAAACTATTTTTAATACAATTCTACCAAAAATAGCTAACTAAATATAAAGTTCGTAACACTGCCCCCTTCCCAAGGACTGTACATCCCGGGCAGTACAATTCCTGGGCAAAAACTTAAACTTACAACTAAGGCGAAAAATGCAATTCTGAACATTACATTACAAAAAACATAAACAATAATTGCAATAAGTAACTTAAACAAATCCAAATAGTATCAAATACTAAATGCAAATCAAATCAAATACAAAGTTCGAAACAAAACGGCCCATGGTCTTATACTGTTTACAATACTATTTACAATTATATACACTACGTACTATGGCCATAGTAACGAGCTAACCTGTCGTAATGAACGACTTTATGCTTAGATTTCGATGACTTACGAATCTTAACCACGACGTCGTTCAGCCTGTTTAGGTTTGTGTAAGGACCATCCTAAAGTGACTGTAGTTTCGGACAGAATCCTTTCGTCGAGCCGGATTCCACGTCCACATCTTGTCTCCTTCGTTGAATCCATGTCCAGCAGCTCTGGTGTCATATCGAGCCTTCATCTTCCAGTCGCCAAGTTGACTCGCTCTCGTGCAAAGTTGTGCATCACTTCAAACCGGGCCTGGAGGTCTTGGATCTATTACTCAGGCGAGGAAGGGGCGTCCGGAGGGCGACCAAACAAGAGATCACAAGGCAGACGAATGTCACGACCGAAGAGCATCTGAGTTGACAAATAGCCGGTAGTCTCATGGACAGCATTGCGGTAAGCCGGTAAAAGCAGTGGTAACTTCTCGTCCCAGTCCTGTTGGTTTCTGGAAACCAATGAGAGGTTGTTAAGGATGGTTCAATTGAACCTCTCTACCATGCCGTCGGACTGGGGATAAGGTGTCGTTTGGGTTTTGTCAGTGCCGAGTAGCTTGCAGAATTCTTTGATTACAGCTGAAGTAAAATTCCGTCCCTTATCTTAATGTAACTGAAGAGGCACTCCGAACCTGGAAATTCAGTGCTGTATCCTTACCTCTGCTACTGTGACAGCCTCTTGATCAGGAATAGGATACGCTTCAGGCCACTTGGTGAAGTAATCAATAGCAACGAGGATGTATTTGTTGCCATCAACAGTTCATGACAAAGGTCCCAAGATGTCAAAGGCGATGAGTTTAAAAGGCGCTTCTACGTTGTAACGTTACAGCTTGCCTCCGCTGCGTTTCTTCGGTCCCCTCCGACCCGCACAAACATCGTAAGATCGGCACCACTTTTGCAAATCCTTCTTTGCATTACTCCAGTAAAAGCGCTCTCGAACTCTCTGCAAGGTCTTCATTATTCTGAAGTGGTCTCTTGTAAGGCTGCTGTGTAATTCGGACATCCGGAATCCAGGATCTTAGAAGTATCAGTTGCCATCGGAAAGTCTTTCCATCATATGTGGATAGCTTCAGAGAGGGGCAAACAGGAATGGGTAGAAAATTAAAACCCTCAGAATTGCTCCCTGCTGTCGCTATGCACTTGTTTAAGGTGTCAACTTCGTTGGCGACAGCAGCAGAAACCTTGTCATCAATTTGTAGTTGAACGGCAATTTCTCCAACTCGGTTTTCAACCGTGTTCAATTCTGTCTCATATAGCTTCAAGTTTGTTTTCTATTATGCAGGTGATTTCTCTTTTCATTTCCTCTTGCCTCACTTTCATTTCTTCTTTAACAGAAACTTGACCAGCTTCCATCTTTTCTTTATCGGATTCTTGTCCCGCTTTAATCTCTTCTTTAAAGGATGCTTGGCCAGCTTCCATCTTTTCTTGAAATGCAGAAAAAGCAGTAAGAAGCTGTCTTAATTGTTCTTCCATCGCTCTAGTGACTGGCATTCAACCCACTCCTGACACCAAAACGTGTTGCGTGCGTACGTGTTCGTGATAGATTGAATGCACAAATTAATAAAATTTATTCTTCTGACAAGAAATAAAAGAAAATGCTGAAATTTTTCCTCACAGATATTCGTACGATATCACCATATCACACAGCAGTTATATTTTAAACTACTAAAATGTTAAATAGAACACAATTCAAAACGTAGAGAAAGCTAATCCGATCTCACCGCGAATTCGCTACAGTCAACAGCAACAATAAGTAAACAACTGAACTGAGATGTTTCTTTGCAATTCACGCGAAAACCCAAATATCGAGCTATTTAATGAGCCCAAGATATCGTATGTGATTTTCAGTTCTGTGCGATACATTTAACCCTTTTCCAGTTTCTGTCAGAGTTATATGACGATTCGATTCAATTATGGCTTTAATTTTCCTATCAGCTTTAGAAGGTCGGCCACAACATTGATCAACTTCAAGTGAAAAATCTCCGGAACGAAATTTTTTAAACCAATCCTGAAACATACGTTCTGTTAAGCAGTCAAAACCATAAACTTCACATGTGAGCCTCAGTCATTTTCTTGTCTTTCCAATCCATGTTTAATTGATCATAAACTAACTGTTGTAAACAAAAATACGTTCTGTAGCAATCTAAAATCTGCCATATCTCAAAAGGAAAAAAAAATTATAAGATTGACATAGGACTAACAAAACTATCTATTTGTGCAAACCGAAATTACTTTCTTGCTAACCAAATATAATCACATTTATGTAATTCGTAACAATGTCTGGTATTTAGATTATGCGAAAAATCATTAGATATAATCACATTATTCCCGTTCAAATTCAAACCAATGAACGTTTGGACTGTAGTTGATTTAAAACATGTTTTTGCGCTTATTAGGAAGCTATAGTTTTCACTGTGGATCTGTCATTCTTTGTAGTATCAGTTTAAAATAAAGCATCTTCCCAATCACAATTTTAATTTCTTTTATTTCTATTGTATATTAACTATTAGTACATAAATCGGTACAAAAATTTTAAATCAGTACTACATTTGACACTTTTCATGTCAATGGAGGTTAAGTAAAATAATAATTTTAAGCCTCCATTTACAATGGTTTCATAAAAGTTGACATGGTTTAATTAGAAATTTATTTAGCTGTGTATTAACAGAAAAGGAAGAATAAAAGCGTATTAAACTTCAACTACTAGTAACGAAAGCTAAACGATGATGAAGACACAAACGTATAGGAGAATTATACAATAATTACATTAATTATACATTAATTAAACAAATCTAATAATAAATTTATAATTGCATTTAAAATACATTTTCTAATTGAATTTAAAATACTTGCTACATTATTAGGAAACATGAATATACTAAAAATTGAATACACTTATTTAATGCATAATGTATTAAAAAAATTAGGAATTTTGAGCCTTATTTATCTATCTGAATACACCAAAGAACAATCTATCTGCTAAGAGAAATTTCTTCTGGAGGGCTTCGTAAAGGAAATTGACTCAACAGTAAGGAAAACCACCATAACGTCCAAGCAGCCAATCCTTCCAGAATTTAAGCCGGTTCGAATTCCTCAGCTATCTTAATCCCTTGAAACTCGGATTACATACCATAAGCATTAGATGTATTTAACGAAGTTTGCTTTCAGTTAGTGAAATTCTACAATGGTAAGCTGAATCTACTAGAATTTCTATTAGTTTGCAGCTGATTTAAGAGAAGTTTAATAATGATATTTCGGAATGCTTGTAGTCGTAAGCTGGATTTCAGGAAGCTGTGCTAAACTAATACACGATTATACCGACATACGATTTTCTTCGCATTAAGAAAATAAGCGAGTAAATTCAAATACATTTTATTGTGAAAATATTAATACCAGTATTTCTTGCGGTGATTTCCTCAAGTAATTTTAATTAGCGTTAGTTTTCCCTTGCAGAACAAAAGTATTCACACAGACGGTGTAAACATGTTTGTAATGCATAATTATTTTTACTGAACTCAGAACTGTAGTTTCTTTAATAAATTTGCAAAATTGCTCAGAGAGCTTTTATCAGTTAGTTAACTGATGCTTAATTGATTTTATATATTTTAGATTTTCTGAACGTATTTGAATATTGATTTGGTTTTAATTTTAAATGCTAACTCCATTATCCTCAGGATCTTGGACGTCTGACCACTGCAATCGTCTATATGGGGTGGTGTGCAAGAGAGGTATAAATGACAGCCTTGAATTCACGAGTCCACCGACAACACCTGCTCTTCCTGGGAATTGTCAAAGTGGCTGGTATCCCTTAGGTTTGTTATATGATACTTAATAACATTGATGCTTAATGAAAAATGATTATAAATGCTTATAATCATTTTTCATTTCTTTCCATTTCAGCACAGTTATTGTTTCACGTATTTATTGCAAATTCTGATCTTGGTCCCAAATTCAAGAAATCTTCATCTTCCAGTAAGAAAGAGAATGCTGTCACTGCATTATGAAAGCTTCCTGTAGTTTCCTAATATGTTTCTGAATTTTCATCAATTGACTGCAGCTTAATTATTTATTTTTAACCTGTCGCATACTGGCCGGTATAGCGTTTATAGTAATTTTAGACTTAATTTTATTGTATTCAAAATTACTGCTCCCCTACCTCAAAAGAGAGAAAGTGATTTAAATGTGAGAATTTGTTAATCTCATTCTTGAATTTTGCATGTTTCAACAGTATCTATTTAAAGAGGGAAAAATTTTCTGCGCCTGAAGAATAGAGCATTTCAATTCAGAACTTTCACCAACCGAGGTTGATTTTTTGTCCGATTTTATTTTGCGATTGTATGTTTGTCTTCCAATTTGAATTAACGATACTTTAAGTATATTTCTACATTTGCTTAAAAACGTGCCATAACTAAAACTAACATTTTTTATTCTCTATTTTCCTTCATCAAAGATTCTTTAGGATGAATTTTTTATAGCATTTTCCTCTAACGTAGTTGATGTAATTCAAACGTACTTACTGATTTGTTATGATTTCTTTTAGGCAGCAAATGTTACAAGATTTTTGGACGTCTTTGGTCTCAGAGAGTGAAATGGAATGAAGCAAAAACTGAATGTGAAAAGCATGGCGCAGTTCTAGCTTCTATCCATTCAAACGAAGAGCAAGGTAAGAAAAATAAATTAAAATAATAATTTAAATAAAGAAATAATTTAAATAAAGAATAATATTAAAAATTTCCTTAACATTAATTTAGATTTGAAACACTAATACTCTATGCCTGAAGAAAGGGAACTAAGGAAAACGTATGGAGGCTGTATGCGGCCGATCACAGAAATACGAGTCAAGTAGAAAATCATTAGTGGGGAATAGTTACATAATATTGACAAGTATATTGTGAGATCTAGGTTTGACCATGTACATCAGGACAAAAAGCAGTTCTTCTAAGCAAATTAAACATCTGCTTTTAAACATTTTAATTTGCTGCTGTTGTTGTGACTTATCCTACTCGATCGACAGTAACATCAGATCAGATCTCTGATATCAGAGCAACCCATTAAATTAACCTTGGCAAGGAGTCAATATTGCACCTGTCGTTGGCAAGAGCTTACATACAGGTGACAGTACTTAATCATACAGGTGACAGTACGACTTTGCCAAATTCCGCCTCCAGTTTTGAAGGAGAACCTCCGGAGGAACCGGCCCGAGGGTCTCCCACTCCTTTTTCCCTACCGTCAAGCTCTCGAGAGGACTTTCGGCTAGCCGTACATTTAGAGTGCCCCCATGCGCAAAGGCACTACACATTTACAAACACCCATGCCTTCTCCGGAATTCGAATAGGGCATTTCAGTACGGCAGTCAGCCTCGCTAACCACTATCCTAGTTAACTAACTGGCTAAAGAGGCTGCTATGGGACAAGACGTATAATATATAGATATCCCATGGCCAACCTCTCATCTAAAAAGGAATCTTATATCAATTGTCAAATTAAAATGGCAAGACGAATGGAACAACAGTAAGAAGGGTAAAAGAACACATCAACAATTTGCCAAGGTAAATCCTCAAAGGCTAATTTCAAACCCACAATTAGCACGTTTTGTTTCAAGCCACGGGCCTTTCACCGAATATTTCGAAAGGTTTGTTATTTCAAACACAAATACCTGTATTTGTGGCCAGTTGGTAACGCCTGAACATTACATTACTAACTGTCCACTCACTCAAGATTTTCATATTAAAATGACAACAACAAATATTCAAGCTTTTAGTAAATTCTTAATAAATCAAAAATATATCTTGCAAAAAATCACGAAAATAATGGACATCCTAGCAAAATTGGGCACAGATTTATGTCAAGTAATATAATTTCATATAACAAGTCATAATAAAGATGTAATAATATAATAAATTAAGGAACAAAATAATAAATGCCACCTATAATAGAATAAAGCAAATAACATCAGTGTTCATAATTTACAAAAGTGATTAATTTCTAGCAAAAATATAATACGTATTACATTCAAAATGTAAAAAAGAGGAGGGGACAATTCTATATTTTCCGTTCTACTGGGCCGATTGACAAAACTGAAATTGCGTTTTTCATGTGTCGAAATCGCGACTTAGATTTGACACAATATCGGACTTTTGATGAAATGACATGCCATTTTTTTTCATATTTAGATTCGATAATTCAAATTATGCCAAACTACCAAATTTTGTGAAAATCGCACGAATTGTTGCTAAAACATTAGCTCTCAAAATTTTAGCTCCTCAATGTTAGTTGAATTTCATATATATATTTATTAATATACCTTTTTTTTATTAAACTTGCTCGATTCCTTCTTTCACATTTCGAAATTTAGGTTCATTCCAAATAAAATTCGCCCATTTTTTATGATTTATCTTAAAAATTTATATTTTTAAATAATTTTTATAAATTTTTCGAAAACAGTTTTGAACTATAATCTATAACATTTTTACATCATCTTAAAGTAAATGCATTTCTAGACATACCTGCAAAAAATTAGAGTTTTTTATTCAAAATTTCCTAAGATATACGTGAATTTATATATTGGCGCTTTGAAATTTGTCATATTTCTTAAAAGCAATAACACAGATGTCGATTACGTACTCTATTAAAATTATTTGAAAATATGAACGATAACTTTTTTTCCTCTCGTCTGTAATGAAAAAAAGAAAAGGAAAATAGGTTGCTATAAATTAAGAAGTTCGCCAAGTAAATTATTCTTGGCGAAAACTGAAAAAAATACGCCAAGATAAATAGTTGAATTTCTCAGTACATTTCGCACCAAATTTTACAAAATTTAATACTTAGGCATAATTTGAGTCTTAAAATCGAAATATGGAAAACAATTGGCATATCATTTTAGAAAAAGTCCGATTTTGTGTCAAAATACCAATGTTAGAATGATGCTGTATATAAATCTAATATATATCCTAAGTCCACTTTCGAGACATGGAAAACGCAATTTAAATTTCGTCAATCGGCCCAGTAGAACGGGAGATATAGAACAGTCCCTTTTTTTTCTTCCCTCCCCGCAGTGTACTTGCATTCAAATTACGAAAAGTAAACTACTGACTTTTCGTAATTATGAAGACATGACGCATTGGTAGTTAAACTGTCATAAAGATATTATAGACTTGTAAATCAAGTTGACAAGAAAGCATACCCCTATTGATTCGGTCTGATCGAAGAAAGATAGGACTCAGCGATATACAAAAGGAAAAGACGAAAAACTTTGAAAAGAAAAAAGTACTATTCTGGAAGACATTAGCACAATACATAAGGTACGAGATGAAGAATAAAATATAAGCCTTGAAACTGAAAAACTCAAGGAAGAACTCCAGCAAAATGAAAGGAATATTGCAGGACGAGCTAGACAACATTCTAGTTGAAATGTAGCAAACAACAAGAGAGAAACATAAGGATAAAAAAATAATATGTAGACTGCTTAAAAACAAATAGAAATTATAAAAGGGTTGCTTGAAGTAAGGACGACAGAAGGTGCTAAACTCTGAGAAAATGAAGAAGCCATAAAGATTTAAAAAAATAAACTGATATAGTAATTTACGAATTTGCTAAAACATCAAAGAGGATGAATTATGAATTCCGCTTCGATACTAAATGACAGAAGATAATTCTGAATTCATAAAGCATTTATAAATAGAAACTGTATTAGCAGAATGTAATTAATTTAAATGTATTAGCATAATTACTTACATTGAACTGTCCTATATTTTTACCTATATTTATTATATATTTATCTATTTTTTTTTATTTATTTATTTATTTTATATGTATTTTAATATTAACATGTATTAACAAAATTTATATTATTATGTGTTAGAAGAAATTCTCCAACCCAAAATTTTTATGTAAGTTATATTAATGTGAATAAAATTATTGATGAATTGGAGGATGACGCGGTCCTCCTTGTCTATGAAGACGTTATGACCAATATTAGATCACCTCGATTACGCAAAGCTGAATACAATTATTGTATAGAATTCATCTGTAAACCAGCCACAATATGACCGTGTAAAAATTCAAGGATTAATAATAAATACTAGACAAAGGCGGACGTGGGTAGAACCGACTAACCGTAATGGTAGAGGGATGGTGCCCATGTCCTCCATTACTGCTGCTACTACTATCCCAGTCGGGCGGCATTTTAACTTTGAAGCAATGAATGCTATTATAGCCTGTACATCAGTTTCTTTAAATCCATGGATTCTGAAAATCTCTCAGAAATGCAAGCCATAAGTTGATATCTGCATCTGATACAATTAATACCCATTGTCTTTGTTTACATTCTTTTTTAACTTTTATTAATTTTATAACCCCTTTTTGTAATCTCATGTAATAAAAATATGACTTGCATTAATATTTAGTTTTATATATAATGATACCTCGATTTTACGGTATACTCCGGAACGTTTTTAAACGCTAAATACATGAAAGGTGTTCTTCAAAAATATGCATTTTGAAAACTAAACAAAAAAAATTTAAATATTATTTTACTATTTAACTTAAGATGCCAACATTTTTCATCAAATGAACTAAATATTTTTGCCCATGACTTTTAGTGCAATTATTTATAAATAAACTTTGCCTAAGGAGGAGAAATTCTTCATCCTAAGACAAGTTGACTTAAAAACTGTAACTAAAGGCTTAAGACAAAGACCAGCTGCTGGGGTAATTAGTCATATGTTCAAACAGAACTGAAAGACTTGTATTTAGACTTAAGTATATCGGTTTATAAAATTGGAAGCCCAAGCGAAATCTCTTTGAAAGAACATCTTCTTCAGTCTCCTCCCCCTCCCCGCATCATAGCAAATATTATAGATGCAAGTTTATTAAAATATTTCGGAAAATACCTTAACAGTGCAGTATTTTTAAATGAAAAATAGATTTCTTTTTGTACGTTTGATTTTTATGATTTTAATATTTTATGCGTTGTATAAAATATAAGCTTATAAATTTTAAATCTAGTAATAATTAATAAAATTTTCTATAAAGTTAAATTGAGTTAATTAATTGAAGGCAAAAGGTACAAGAGTTATCTACCTAATTTTTGAAGAGAAATTAAGAAGAGAGACAGCTATGTTATTTACGTCATTTGAATAGGGTAAAGCACTCGAGGGCAATTAGTTTATTGCTTCTGAGTCACTTCGTTTGCTACTCAGTAACTGAAAGATTAAATATGTTACGCTTTTCTAAATGGCAATATGTGATGCGTTGAGATAACATGTATTCTATCTGAGATGATGGCATCACCTTGCTTTCAAATAGCCAATTTTGTGGATTAAATTTGAAAAATAAATATCATGCATTTTCGCTGAAACAACCTTGTATTTGGCGTACATTTACAAAAAGCACTCAATCGATTTCGAGGACAGCAACAGGTCCCTCCTCATCAGGAGAACAAAATATCTAGAAAGGGAAAGAAAGCTGTAGCTGCCCTCGAAATCGATTGATTGTTTTTTGTAAATGTATGCCAAATACAAGGTTGTTTCAGCGAATTTGATTGTCACATTGGCGTGTTTCTCTTCTATTGTATCATGCATTTTGCCGAATGGCAGTGGTCTGACGCGATGGAGATCAGTGTTTCATTTTGAACAGCGTTGACACTGCTCGCTGTCAAGTTGCTGATTTTTTTAATTCATTAAATTTGTGCAAAATATGAAGTAAATAAAAACCAAATTCGAAATTTAAATTTCCGGCTTCGAAATTTATATATAATGAGGTATATTCCGGTGCAAAACTACGCGTATTAAAAATTCGATGGTGCTAAACGCCATTGTTTTCCAACAGCGTGAGAAACTTACATATATATAAATTCTTCATTTTTTATTTTTTTAAATAATACATCGCGATAACATTTGGTAGCAACAATTTGAAAACTGATTCGGATATAAAAGTGACACGGACAAAAAAAAAATATATTCCTGTGAGTATCTCTGGTGTTAAAACCTCAATTATTAACCTCTTTTCCATATTTCTAGTCTTCATTCGTTCATTCCTTCAAGTCTTAATAAAATAGTTTTTAATTATAAAACTCTTCTTAGCTTTCCATATCAAGCATATATACAAGTCAATTTTCTTTAGAATAGAATTCTTCGGAAGGCATTTCAAATTTCAAATGATTCTTTTATGACAGATTTTTTGAATGACTTAATAATGGAAACTGGTACTTCTATTTGGATTGGACTTCAAACCCTTGAACACGGTACTTTATTTCAGTGGACTGACGACACAAGAATTGATTACACAAATTGGAATGCTGATGAACCTCAGTTCAGCGGCGACCCGGTAAGTTAAAAAAACTTTATATCAAATTATCTGTATTTAGTATGCATATCTTCTGAAAAAATTCGCTACTAATTTTTAATGACAATTTTTGAATGTTTTTAGATCACCCATATCAGTGTACTATAATGACTCTAATAACTAGTCTACATTTTTACAGTTTGGTAACATAAAAGTAGCTGAAAATAATGAAATCACTTTTCCATAACATATTAGCAAATCAGTACGACATAGTAATCTGACTGTAACAGATAAAGCAGCTTAACTTATTAATAGGTAACAATACCAGATCACCAGGAAGCTGATAAATCAAAGCATAATTTATATATTTAAGTCAAAACCGAAAGATATTTTTCGCTGAATTGTAAGTACAGGCGAAGATATTACTGACAGAGAAAAGAAGCAAGTAGTCTCAGTCGTACCACCAACTGGTGGTCAATCTACAGTTAAATACTACTATGATTAGGTACGACGGTTATGTCGCATTTCAGGCTTTTTCTCTTGAGGCCTTTTTAAAAGTCGTTCAATTCCAGCATTTCTATTCGGAGTAAAAGTTAAAAAAAGAGAAAAAATGTGACAGTCACTTGACAGTGAAATATGCATGAAACGTCTCAATAGCATTCTGTCTCTTAAACTTCATATTCAGACAATGTTTAGATATAACATTGATGTCATGTAGCGGTAATCTATAGTTTAGTAAACAGACTTTTTTTAAAGACTCGATTACGATTTCTTGTTGTTGGTAGCTGAGATATAATGACGTTGGTATCTAAAAAATAATCGCAACTAAAATATTTTGCGAATTCTATACCTCAGCGAAACCTGGGAGCTTTCGAGAACTGAGCTAATGTTCAATCTTAGTTTAAAATGCTTATTATTACAAAGAATCATGAAATGACAAATGATGCTGCTACTGCAGTTTCATAATAAAACAGGTAGTTTTTTTTAGGGGGGGGATATTACTATTTGGAAAAAAGAGTTACTCTATGCTATTCAAATCCAGAATGCTTCCTTCTTTGTAGGCCGAAATAAGTGTTCTTCACTACCTTAAAAAGGCCCCCTTTTTTATGTTCCTTTTTTAACTGACAGTTTAATTAAAATTATTTAAAATATGTGAACTTTACTTTTGAAATACTAATTCGAAAGCAAACAGCGAAAGTCTTTTCTGACTAATTAACATTTGATGGTTAAGAAGCACAAGAGATTTAGAAAATGGAGTGAGTGAAATCAGCTTGGTATGCACACAATAGAATTTTAAACTCTCTGAAGTGCTTTAAATTTCTTAAGGGTAATTGCTTTAAAAAACAACTTGCGTGACTTGAAAGAGTGGATAAAAAGGTAGAGGTTTTGATATTCTTAGCGTGGATACTTGGAGAAGAAAAGAGAAACTCTGAAGCGTCACTATATTTGTTGCGAACCTGAAGTGGGAAAAGCTGAAACGGGATATGACGGGTATTAATCCGAAAATAATTAACTTGGCATATCCTCTCCCGATAATTACTTAAAAGAGTTAGCAAGCCATTGTATAAAAAATAAAATTTAATTTTGTTCAAAAAATAATGTCTGAGATTATTTTTCAGATTCTGAGGAGCCAGAAAATCGTCTTGACAAAGTTTTTGTGTGAAACGTAATTGTGTCTCGAATACCTTTCAGCTTACATTACAAAAGAAGTAACTTGTTATATTTTAACAAGATGATTCGAAATAAAAGTTAGTGTAAATTAGATTAAAAAATAAGTTTCAAATTCAATGATAGTATTAAATAATTTTCAGTGAAGCATTTACTTCTTTTCTGTATTAATTTATTAGTTGAATGTTTTAGATACCCATCTACAAATTTCTTTTACAGGTTTCAAATGGTTTCTTCGTCTTTAATGTCAAATATAATAGGGAAGGTCACATATAATTTCTTTTAAGATTTCTAACAGGGCTTAAAGATTCACTAGGAGATTCCAAACTGATATGTATATGCAAACTTTTACGTATACTTATATAACTGTATACGTATAATAAAATAAAATGCTCATTCATTAAACAGACATTTTTGTTCAATATTTTATAGCTGCCCTTCTTATCCAATGTTTTATATTAATTCTAATTTATTTTATTTTGATAATATTATTTATTCTCTCAGGATGATGAATTAGAAGGCCTATTCGGAGCAGAGGTATGTAATGCAGATTAATCACTTAGTTTTTTAAAGCTAAGAGGAAAAGTATCTTTCCTTGAGCCATTTGGTTGTGTTCTACCTGAGTTATTAATGTACGCTTTAGTTTACAAAAATAATAAATAAGTAAATAAACATAATAGTTACATATTTAAATTAAATCATCATTTATGTTACTATTTAATTATACTATAATTACATTAGGAATTATGATAAATTATGTATTCTCACCAAATGTGTTTGTGTAATGAGATATAAAGCTCCATAAAACAAATATCCTGTCATTTAACAACTTCTGAAAATTCTTCAGATATACTGGCGTTCAAGAAGCAAACTAAAGCACAATTTGTTTATTATCTCACATTATATCGTATATTCTTATACATATGTAATATATATATGTGTGTAAATATCTATATATGTTTACAAATATATGTCTGTAAATATTTATGTGGACTCGGCGTCTAGGGGATTTTATAGGTTGACCATACATATCTAGGTAACTAAAGTAGTTTATTTAACTATTGGTGAAGGTACATTAGTGGCTATTTACATTGGTGACTATTTACAAATGAAGAAAAGAGTGATAATCAAAAAGATTCATCTTTGTTTTCTAATCATTACGTCTATAACAATTCGTCTCGTCTTCCATCAGCAATCTCTCTCGCGATACCGTTAGCCGAGTTGAGTTGTTGCCGTCCTCCTATTCACACTCGGGCATCCTGACGAGACAGGTCGTCCTGGCGATGACGGAGTTACAGCAAAATCTGAAATGAGTCATTAAAAAAAAAGAAAAAAAATTTGTTCCTTTGGATGCATCGTCTTAAAACGTCCTGAGAATAAAAAAAAAGAAACGTCATTTTCATTGAGTGTCAATGGATCATCTAGGAACGTCTTGAGGGGGGGGGAAATGTTGTTTCTCCAGAACGTCGTAAATGCTCAAGCGTCTTTAGGAGCATATCTGGAATTTCTTGGCAAGGAAAAAAAATTAACATCTTAATACATCTTGTACATATAAAAATTCTATGTGGAGAAAAAAAATTCAACTAATTAAAAAACGAACAAAAAAAGAATGAAAGGTAGTAAATACTAAACAGAATGTCCAAAGAGTTCATTGTTGAAAAGGCCATGGTTTCATCAGATCAGCAGCTGTGGAAGTTTTATTAGAGCCTTCATGTATTCCAACTTTCTCTACCTCATAGCGGTCGTTTGGTTTAACAGCTGACTTTGTAGGGTCCAAAAAATCGGGGACGGAGTTTGATTCCAGTTCCAAATTGAGTGCGTTGAAGTGCGACTTGATCACCATCTTTGTATAACGGTGGTTTTTTGCGGCGTTTGTTATACTGACGTCTGTTTTTCCGCTTCTTTTTTCTTACCTTCTTTAGTTTCATTTGTTCTGTCTTTGCTTTCTGTATCAGCGTGTTTGTCATCAAGTTTTCTAACTGACTTCTGCTTTTCAACCTTCTTCTTCTCGTCTTCTTCGTTGGTCTCTCTAGTTTCTTCGTTTCGCACGGTTTCTCTTGATTGTCTGTTGCAAGGTATGTTACTGAAGTTTTTCTAGTGGAATTAGCAGTTACTTCATCATAAACTGTGAACTGAGATTGCTGTTTGGGAAAATGCTTCTTTTCAGAATATCCGTCTGCAGTGGCGTTGTTCATCGATGACTTCGATTCTACGCGTGTTGTGCTTAAGTTTTCTTTTTGCAGTAATTCACTGTTGACAGCATCATTTTCATTTACAACAGAATTTGCATCACTCAGGACGTCGTCAGAATTCGCAATCAGGGAATCATTGCCACTTGCTTTAATTGTAGGTGAAGTGTCCAGTTTGTTCACATTCTGTACTGTAGCAGGAACTATACTAACAAGATCAATTTCTGGTTTTGGTAGTGAAAAACAAGAATTCACAACTTTTCCGGATCCGTCTTCAGAACCACTTTCAATGCAATGAGCATTTTTGTGCCCTTCAGAATCGCTTTCAGAGTTCTTGTTTTCTGCTTCTATTAGTTTAATGCCATATTTTCCAATAGAAAATTCAGCTTGTTGGATACAATCACTTCCAATAATTGTGTCAACAGATAGTAAATTATCATCAATAACATGAATGTCAGTTTTAAAATTTGTATTTTGAATTTTGAAACAACCGGTGAAATATCCTTTTGGGTGTACAATGCTATCACCAAATCCTGATAACGTTATAGAAGATTTTTGAAGTGCTGGAGAACCAATTTTTTTATGTGTTGATGTGTTAATTATAGTAGCTTGACTGCCAGTGTCAATCAATGAGGGAATAACAACCTCAGAAATATTGATGTGAATCATCATAGAATGTAGGGGATGTGACTGTACGACAACTTGATTGAGAACTGTCTCTGATTTTTGTGAAGATGGAGGTGATGCACGACTTGGTTTCTGAGTACAAGTAGATGATTTATGCCCATATGAATTGCATGAAAAACATTTGGGTTGTTTATGAGAACAATTAGAACTTTTATGGCCCTTAGAACCACAATTGTAGCAAACTATAGGTTGGGTAGGCTTTTGAGAAATTTTGTTCTCTAAGTGATGAGAATTATTTTGTTTAAATTTCAGATCACTAGAAAATTTAGTATGTTTGGAAGCAGACACAAGTTTTTCATAAATTTTTAACTTATCTTTGAATTCACTTACAGTTTTACAACCATATAATAAAATTTTGTTAGGGTTTTCTGGAATACCATTAATCACATAATCAAAAATAGAAGACATATCAATTTGACCTCTAGAACCAATTTCTCTCATAGCAATAAAATAATCGAATAAGGATTCGTTTGGCTTTAGACGTCTTTTAAACATTAGTTTATGCAAATCTGCACTGTTAAGCTTAGAGGAAAATTCTTCTAACAAATATTCTTTTAGCGCAGTAAAAGTTTTGACACCATGTAAAGAATTTACAAAAGTTTTAGCAGAGCCGGATAAGCATTTTTTTGTAAATATAATCTTGTGAACATCATTTGTAATTCTATTCAGTTGAAATAATTCTTCTAGATCATTTAAAAAAGATTCAATTATATTATCAGAAGAACCATCAAAAGGTTTAATACAGTCATATAAATCACGGAAAGTTAAGCTGAATTGCTGTTCATTTACCATTGATGACACTTCCGGTGAATGATTTATTCGATGTGTATGTAAACAAACGTCGGTGCTGGAAGTCTGCGCGTTTTGGCAAGTTGCCAAGTTCGAACCAGAAATTGACTGCGTATTTAGTTGAGACTCCATTTTATTTTCGAAAATTAAATTTTGATGTAGGTTTTCTACTTCACTATCGGAATCAGAATCGGAAATAGTAGTTTGTAATAACAGATCGAAATTAGTTAAAGCATTCACAATTGTAGTATAACATTCATCAGCAGAAATGGCACATTCTAAATTCAGAATATTAAGAATCGAAATTAGATCTGACAGAGTGAAAATATTTAATAAACGTGCTTTAACTTCGGAAGTGTGAAAAGAGTTATCTAGGCCTGTGAATTCGCGAAGTCGTTGGCGATTTCCGCGGTCACCTTCTTGACCAAACACAAATTTATGCAGTAACTTAACTGCTTTTGTAGAAGCTGATTTTAAAGATTTAGCTATATGTGGTATATCATTTAGAGTTGACATTGTCACAATTTAAATATTTCGAAGAACACAAGTGATGAACAAATTAATACAGTAAAATAAAAATTCAGTTTCGAATTCAAAACAAAAGTTCTGGTTTTAATACAAGTTCTGGCCGGAAAAATATAGTTTTACTTCATCAAAATTTAAATTCAAAAGATTCTTTACTTTCACTTCATCTAAACTGAATTCAAAAGATTCTTTACTTTCACTTCATCTAAACTGAATTCAAAAGATTCTTTGATTATTTCTTAAAGAACAGCTTACCTTCACTGAAGAACCGGTCGAGGTCCCATGTGGACTCGGCGTCTAGGGGATTTTATAGGTTGACCATACATATCTAGGTAACTAAAGTAGTTTATTTAACTATTGGTGAAGGTACATTAGTGGCTATTTACATTGGTGACTATTTAGAAATGAAGAAAAGAGTGATAATCAAGAAGATTCATCTTTGTTTTCTAATCATTACGTCTATAACAGTTCGTCTCGTCTTCCATCAGCAATCTCTCTCGCGATACGTTTAGTCGAGTTGAGTTGTTGCCGTCCTCCTATTCACATTTATATGTAACAGAGAAATGATATGGATGATTATTTCTTCTGAAGTAGTCTCGAAATCTATATTAGTTTTTCCAAACTTATCGCTGCACTGATGAGAAAAAGAAGAAAGGTTTTTTATTTATTTATTATGCGAGAAATTACGTTATTTATTTATTGTGACATTGATTTATTACATTTATTTATTATGAGGGAAAGATTATTTATTTCTTAGTTTACGCTTTGCTTCTTAGATTCGTTTACCGTATATGGAATCTGAATAAGGTTTGGGAAGATTCGATATTCTAAGAAAGAACAAGTCTGAATCCTAACTCAAAATATTCTAAGAAAAATGTTTTTCATAATTTCTAATTTCAAGACTTTATACTGGGAGTAAATTATTTCTGTGTATGTAATCACATATATATTTATATTTATACTTTTAAGGAAAAAAATTAGATTAAATATTTAATTCAAAACAACTGTTTAATAAGGTTTGATACAAATATATGAATAAATATGCATATCAATTAATTATCGCAGAAATTCTGTACCACATTATTATATAAAATTGAAGATGATTAATTAATTACAAATGTAATTAATTGCATTATAATCTCATTCAAAACGAATTATTAAAGATTAAAGAAAACTTATTAATAGAAATTATTTAAAAAATGAAAAAAAAGGCATTCCGTGAAAGTTCACGTAATTTTGAAGCATTTTAGCACAACATTTAGGGTGATGATGATTCATTTGTCAATTTCTCGTATAGGTTAAATTATCAATAATACTAGACTTTGTTCAGTTGTTCAATTTTTCAAATCTTTTTTGCATTTAACAGACAAAATAAATTAAGTCTTACGAAGGTTTCCAGCTTTTCCTCTAATTATATTCATTTTTTCCTTCCACTGTCATGATCTATACATTTTGCTAGACATTCTCGTAAGAAGTGGTTATTACTTACTAAACTGGCTATTTCATTTGGAAAAACTCTTGATCGTTACTTTTAACTGGGAACTCTATAAGCCGTTTCAGTAGAGTCCCAGAAAATTTTGAATGAATGAAAATACAAAATAAACTTAAATATTTTATTTATACGAGATTTAATTTTTGACTAAACTTTTAATTTTTCAATGCAATTTAAAATTTTTAATTTAATTGTTAAATGCATTAAAAAGCAAGGAAGACCAGCTTTCTTCTTTTTATTCAGACAAAATCCAAATGTTCAGCAAATTTAATTTCTGTTGAATTTAATATAAGCTTTAAAACTATTCAAAACATAAGACACAGACTTGTCGAAGTTCAAACCCAGTTTTGAGTTTGAGTAATTCATGAAAGTTTTGTGTCCAGGTTCAAATTGGTGCCAAGTGTCTTTAAATTCTAAGTAAAACCTGATGAACGTATGAGTGAAAATATTAACGCCTTATCTATTCTTCCTTATTCTAAGGTATTAATATTACCTTCTAGAATGAAAATATTTATTGTTTTTCCGAAATATATGCATTTTCCTAAATAATCTCACTATTTCGTGTCTTCAATGAATGAATGATACTTGTATTTTAATTAATCTCATGAATGTATGTAAACATTTAATTTGAAATTCTGAATGTAATTAATGAATGATACAGAATTTCCGAGTAAGAGCTGGTAATTAGTCAGACTCCTTAACCAGCTCTTATACCAAAACTCGAAAGGAAAATATAAATTAGTCGAGTTTTGAGCTAAAATGTACTAATTCAATCACTCTTTCGTTTCCAGCTACCTGTGCCTTTCAGCTGTAGAAATTTATGTTCTTTTTAGAAAGCAAACGGAACTGCCTTGAAACAATCCTTGTACAACAAATCGAACGAGAACTTGAATATCTGTCTTAGGTGTACGTAAATGATTCGTAATACTACGAAATCATTACAGGGCGTTTTGCGACATTTGCACAAAGTTCAGAAGGCAGATTTTAAGAAAACACATAATTAAATTTATTCAATAATGCTTCAGCAGAAAATTTAAGTTTTATACGAGTAGATTATTATTGGCAGTTATGAAATTAGTTGTAAATTATGAAAGCCCAGTTTTTTCCTAAATGCGTAAATTTCTTATTCATGTAATGTTAAATATGCTAATAATATTAAGAATATCGTTAGAAATATCCCTTTCTTTAGTTTTAAACATGGCCTGTTTCAAATCATTATAAGCAAGAAGTAATACTCTGAAGTAATATAAAGTTAAACCTTCGAAGGTTATGCGCAAAATGTAGTTTATATAGTAAACATTTCATAATGGTTTCTGAAAAATACTGAGACTGATAGAGATAGGAATGTTCCATCTTACTTTCATACTCCAACAGAAATGAAATTTCATTTTTTTTTTTTTTTTTTTAGAAAAGACTGAAATTTTGATTTAATCATAAGGTACATTGTGGGGAAAAGAAAAAAAGGGGGACAGTTCTATATCTCCCGTTCCACTCGGCCGATTGAGGAAATTCAAATTGTGTTTTCCATGTGTCGAAAGCGCAACTTAATATGAAGTAGATTTATATATAGCATTGTTCTAATATAGATATTTTGACACAAAATCGGACTTTTTCTGAAATGGCATGCCACTTTTTTTCCATATTTCGGTTCTAGGGCTCAAATTATGCCAAGCTGCCAAGTGTTGTAAAAATCGCATGAGTAGTTTTTGAAAAATCAGCTCTCAAAGTTTTAGCTCCTCAATGTTAATACAATTTGGTGTGTATTTGTTGATATCTCTTTTTTTATTACACTTACTTGATTCCTCCTTTCACAGTTCAAACTTTAGGTTCACTCCAAATAATATTCGCCCATTTTTTTATGATTTATTTTTTAATTTCCTATTTTTAAATATTTTTTATAAATTTTTGGAAAGAAATTTTGAATTAGAAACTATAGCCTATAAAATGTTTACCATCAACTTAAAGTAGATGTACACTGGTGAAGTAAATTAAGAGAATTTGGGGATTTTATTGAATTGCATGAAAAGAACTGAACTGAAGGAAAAACCGTTTGCTTCTAAGTTAAAATGCAAATCTTGTACGGCAAATACGTAAGCGTACGCTTGTGTGTAGGAGAAGCCAGCAGAAAAACAGGCTTTATAAGCGCGTGCGGCGTAAGACGAATTGCGTTCGCTGGCACACCTCGGCGAATTGCTTGGTGTTATCTTGTAGCAATCTGCTAAATTCACATCGGAACAGTAAAAATGAGTAACCATCAACGTTTAGATCATGGAATGAGTTGCCGAATTTGGGGAGGCTAGAAGCAGGCCAATCGCAAGTCCAGATATGCAGAGTTTAATTTAACGTCCAGCGGCGTGTGTAACCTATGGAAACAGTTCCAGGATACTGGATCCATCGAGAGAAAGCCTGGGCAAGGTCGTCCAAGAGCCACGACGGCCAAAGAAGATCGCTATTTGTCCATTTTAGCGAGGCGTAACAGAGCGGCCAAAGCTTCTCAGTTCGTTCGGGACCTGTATGCAGCCACAGGAACCCGTGTAACGAGGATGACTGTTTCCAAAAGACTGAATGAGAGAGTGTTGTTTGCCAGAAGACCGGCTGTTTGTGTCCTGTTCGTACGTACGGGAGAGCCCGACAAGAATGGGGCAGGCAGCATAGTGATTGGTATATGGAGCAATGGGCGTCCGTTCTGTTCACCGACGAGTCCTGTTTTAGCCCAAACACCGATTCTCTCCGTACTTTCATATGGAGAGAGCCAGGGACCCGCTACCTACCCTCCAATGTCCACGAAATCAACAATTATGGCGGTGGCGGTGTAATGGTCTGGGCAGACATCATGTTGGATGGCCGCACACCTCTCCACGTCTTTGACAGAGGCTCTTTGACTGATGTGAGGTATAGGGATGAAGTCTTGGAGGCCTATGTTCGCCTTTTCAGGGGTACAGTGGGCCCCGAGTTCATCTTACAGGATCATAAAGCTCTTCTGGTCGACGAATTTCAAGAGAGTGAGGATATTCGACGCATGGATTGGCCAGCCACCAGACCTCAACCCTATAGAGCATGCCTGGGACGCTCTAGAGAGGGCAATTGCAACTCTCAACTCCCCTCCGAGAATCACCCAGGAACTGGAAACAGCGGTGCTAAATGAGTGGGACCAGTTGCCACAGGCACTGACAAACTGCCGTATTTCCAGTATGACATCACGCTGCGAAGCTTGTATGGCTGTAAGAGGGGACCATACCCCCTATTAACCCATTTCTTTTTCTGTCTTCTGCAACCGCTGTTTCAGACCTTCAGACTCCCATGAGTGTTACACCCGAACATGCGTGTCTATTGTAACTGTTGGATGTTTATTTTGTTTGTTATTATATCAACCTATCTTCACACCAGATTTTATTAAAATCTGTCCAATAGTTCTGGAGATCGTAGATCGAAAATGAATATTCTCGTAATTTATTTCACCAGTGTATTTCTAAGTATACCTCCAAAAAATTAAAGCCTTTTTATTCAAAATTATTGAAGAAATACGTGAATTTATATGTTGGCTCGTTTTGAAATTTGGCATATTTGTTGAAAGCGGTAATAACATCTAATGTGGTTTACGCGCTTTTCTAAAATTATTTGAAAATAGGAACGATGTGACTCTCCCGCTCATGCACAATGTATAAGGTAGGTGTGACTATTTTCCTCCCCTTCAAAATGGAACGGATAGGAAAATAGATTCCCATGTATTAAGAAGTTCGCCAAGTGAATTATTCTTGGCGCAAACTGAAAAAAATTCGCCAAGTTAAATTTTTGAATTTCTCCGTAAATTCCACACCAAATTTTAATATTTAGGCATAATTTGAGTCGTAGAATCGAAATATGGAAAAACATTGCATGTTATCTCAGAAAAAGACCCATTTTGTGTCAAAAATACCTATGTTAGAACAATTCTATATATAAATCTAATATATATCCTAAGTCGCGCTTTCGAGACATGGAAGTCGCAATTTGAATTTCGCCAATCGGCCCAGCAGAACGGGAGATATGGAACTGTACCTTTTTTTTTTATGCGCAGTGTACATATATTAGAATCATGCACACATCCCATAAACGTCCTTCTTAGCTTTGCTAGAATATTTGCTTTTTAACGTAATTTTCAACCACGGCATGGCATAACTGTGACTAGATTTCAGTGATACTGCTCTTAAATTCCTCTTTCAAGGACTGGGTGATCATGAGCTTGCTGATATAAACGTTTGACTTCAAAAAACCCACAGAAAGAATACCCAAGGCATTAAGTCGCACTAACTACTCGCCAATACTAGTTGTTCAAACCGAAGATTAGACGACCGTGGAATATAGCAGGCAATAATGCTATTGTTTATCGTGATGTATGGAAGTTGCATCGTCCTATTGGAACTACATGTCTTCGAGATCCATACCATATATCTGAGGTACAAAAAAACTTATATCAATCCCCATTATCGTTTTCTATTGATTCTTTGTGCATTTTCAGCAGCTCTAAGAAACATAATCCAGTTATGCCTACCACCTAAAATCCACAACAAAGAACGACTCATTTGGGATATATTTCCTTCTCATGAAACACATCAGGCTTTTGTCATTTGCCATGCGTCAATTTTGCTTGTTTATGAAGCCATTAACATGAAAATGGACCTCATCGATGAAAATGATTTTGCTGCAAATTCACTATTCATGTTTTGCTATTTAGTGACCCAACTGATGAACTCTCTTCCCTCTGCGTGTCTTAGACTTGAGTTGTTGTTTGCATGGTCTTAGACTTGAGTTTAACTTCGTAGACATGAAGACAAATCTTTTGTAACAATACTCTGCATAGAGCTTCTTGAAATGTTCAGCTCTTGAGCATGTCGAGTGGATATTCCCGAATTCTTGGCCATATTCTGGCACAGAACCCTGATACTTTCTGTTGAGCGACCTGGATGAATACGTCTCGATGGTCTGACACAGTTCCCTCAAATTTTTCCACATGCACTTCGAACTGTTTACTAAACATTTGACACAATTTGCGAATCAGAGCAGTCAAATTTTCACCATTTTTTAAATAATATTTAACAATAAGAACACGTTGTTAAGTTGAATAGTGACTCATTCTTAATAACGGAGAACTGTCTACTAATGAAATGTTATAACGGTTTTTCTATCAAAGCAAAACAGCATTAAAATTTTCCGCTCTTATTGGGGTCCCGCCAGGGGCCGAATAGTAAAGTCGCTGAATACTGGTAGTTCGACCTAAACGAACGGACTGGCTGCATGGGTGTTTAAATGGCTTTTCCAATGTGTAATGTGAATAACAGCCAATTTCCATCTACGAAGGCATCTCTTGCCTTAGGCGAATAGCTGTAGAGTATTTTGCCGCAATTAAGTAATGCTGACCGCTCTTGTTAAGGTGTTCTTTAATTAGTTTGTAAAGAAGTATAAAGGAATTAAATACGCCACAGCAAATGAGCATAAGATAAGAATTTGATAACTTTACTTGCTCTTGGTGGAATTATATGGAAAAAAATAGGAGTTTTTTCCCTGAATATCAAAACTAAATTTCGATTCATAATACGAATTAGTGGATATTTTAAATCCAAGTTACACTCACTTCCAAAAGTTAAGCACGAAGAGGTAAAATGCAAAAAAATCAACAAATACTGCTTTGATTGACACAAAATTTGGCAGGAAAGTTGCATATATATTTATGCATAAAACAAAATCAATAATTATATACAGAAATGAAACAATATTAAATTTTTGTAAGATATCAGATAATGACATACTGGAGACTTAAACAGAATTATGTATAAAGTGAAAATAAACAGCATAAAATGAAAAAAGGACATTAATAGGGTATGTGATCCACCCTCATCTGTATACAAAGTTTACACCTTGTGACCGTGCTTTCAATTAGGTGGTCAACCACCACAGAATTAAGCAATCGCCGTTCTTCTTGTAGAGCAGTTTCCAGCTCAATAAGAGTGGCTGGAGGTGGGAAACGTCAAGATACAGCACGGCCGAGAACATCCCAAAGATTTTCAATGGGATTAAGGTCGGGCGAATATGCTCGCCACGCCATACGCGCAATCTCTTCACTCTCCAGGTAGTCATCGACGATGTCAGCTCTATGGGGACGTGCGTTATCGTCCGTTAAAATAAAAGTAGGGCCAACTGCTGCAGCGTACAATCTCACAATGGGTTCTAGAACTTCATCTCGATAACGGACAGTCCTCAAAGAACCCCGTTTAAAGACGTGCAGGTCGGGGCGATATCCTAATAAAATCCCTGCCCACACCATAATGCTTCCGCCTCGGAATGCGTGATGTTCGGTGATGTTTTGGGACTGATTGCGTGTTCGTTGTTCACGCCCTATCCATATACGCTTGTCATCTGGCTCCAGAGCAAATCTTGACTCATCAGTAAACATGACATTGCCCCAGTCAGATACATTCCAATTGACATGTTCCCGTCACCACTGTAACCGTGCCCCTCTTGATTGGACGGATAGAGGAACACAAACTTGAGGTACCCTGGCGTACAGTCCACTCATATGTAATCTTCGGTGAACCGCAGCTGCAGATATCGCCTTACCAATGGACGCTGTAACCATGGATGTGATACATGTGGAGGTCTCTCTGCGGTTCCGATTGGCTACAATAGCAATATATCGATCTTCGCGGGGGTCGTAACCCTTGGGCGACCGGCTACGGGCCTTCGGACAACTGTCTGTGTGGTTTGGAATTGTTTCCATAAACGTGAAATTACAGAATGATGAATGCCGAAGAAAAGAGCAACATCTGTGATTCACTGTCCTGCTTCAATGCGCCCCACAGCTCGTCAGAGCTCAGAATCTTCCATTTGTCTTCTGGAAGTCATAGAAACACGTATGTCTTCAAAAAAAAATTGTATGAAAGTTTTAAACACCTTCTATCAGCATTTACAATCAACTTCTGTAACCCTTCATAAAGCTGGCTTCTTATAAGACTGTCTTTTTTGAAATTTGCTTGACATGAAGGCGCGATTGGCTGTTACCTAAGATATTTGCATACTTCCATTTGCCTTTGCAGCGAATTGCATCCTCTTCAATTCTGATTGACTTCCGGAAATTAGCATTTTCCTCTCCGTGCTTAACTTTTGGAAGTGAGTGTAGTTATCCAAATGCTCTTTTGAATTCATATGTATATACACATGTGTGTGTGTATGAATTGTTATATTTTTATCATTATGAACTCTTCTTGTTCGTTTTTAGAACGCCTGTGTTGAAGTTTTGCACGAAGTTGAAGCGATGGGAAAATGGAATAGCTGCGGATGTTTCAGAAAGAATGCTTATGTATGCCAGAAATCTAAAGGTGATAAGTTATACTCATCATACAAGTGAAGGAAAGTGTACTTAGCATAAGAAGCATCCAATTAATAATTAAGATAAATTGCACAGAAATTCTATAAAAATGTCTTGAAAATTCTTCTGACTAATATTCAACAGTAAAATCAATTAAAAAGTTAAGAAATAGGAATATGAAACATATTCTTTATAATTATATATTTTATAATTAAATATACACGGCTTTAAGTTTCGCAACCATTGGTCACAGATGTGTATTCTTCCATTTATAAAAATAATTTAAATGACTCAAAGATTCATGTTTCCATATTTTTAAATTTTAAAACCTTAATTTTATATAAAATACGAAATGTAACTTTTTATACGTTTTCTCAGTTCCTGTGCTTATGTTTGGAAATATTCTACACTCATCGTAAAAATTTAAACAGAAAAAATTTGACGACAAAATTCATCAAGATATTTAACTTTAAAATATGTGATTTGTGACATCATTTCCAATTTGGTTTTGTTGGTTTCTGGAATCCACCAACAAGAGGTTATTACGGATGGTTCGATTAAACATCTCTATCATGCCGTCTGACTGGTGATGTAAAGGTGTCGTTTATGCTTTGTCAATGCCGAGTAGATTGAAGAGTTCTTTTATTACAGCCGATTCAAAATTTCTTCCTTTGTCAGAATGCAACTCAAGAGGCACTCCGAACCCAGAAATCCAATGCTGTATCATTACCTCTGCTACCGTGACAGCCTTTTGATCAGGAATAGCTCATAGCGCTTTAGGCCTCTTGGTGAAGTAATCAATGATATTATGGGTGTTTTTGTTGCCATCAGCAGTTCGTAACAGATGTCGAGGATGTCAGAGGCGATGAGTTCAAAAGCAGCTCCAACATTGCAACGTTGCAGCTTGCATCAGCTATATTTCTTCGGTCCTTTCCGGCTCGTACAGTCATCACAAGATTGGCCTCAGTTTCACACGTTTTCACTTTCATTACCCCAGAAGAAGCGTTTCTTAAACTCTATGCAACCTCTTCATTATTCCGAAGTGGCCTTCTGTTGGACTGCTGCGTAATTCTTCAAGGACATCCGGAATCTTCAAAGTATCAGCTGCCATCGGAATGCTTTTCCATCATCGCTGGTTCCGGTACAAGACGCCGTTTCAAATAAGATTCCCAAGAGCTCAATATTGTTTTGCTGTAGGATTACAAATTGAAATGTCCTGCCAGGTAATTTTCCCGTTTGAAGATTCCATTATATCAATTACTGGTCTAATGTCGTCGTCTGCTAACTGCTCCTTCCTTACTTCTTCGTCATTCCATCGGTCTCGATCAGCCGATGTTGAAGTTGTAACTTGCTGTGCAATTGAAGTAAGCAGCTCGTATTTTCCTTCGACCCTGGAACAATATTGGCAGCTTTTCGGGCAATGTCCTCTAGACCAGCGATTCTCAACTGGTCGCACGCGGGGAAACAAAGTAGTATTTTAACTAGCTTAGTTCAAGGTCAATAGCCGCTCATAGACTTTAACAAAATAATACATTTTTACTTTCACAAATATTCTTTTAGCCGTAGTTCTTTAGCCGTAAATTTGTTATCAATGATGTTTGTAAAAGGATTATTAGAAATGCATGTTGTATTTAATAGGAAATAAAAATACCTTCTTATAAAAAGAAAATAGTATTTCAATAATTCTTTTAGAGTTGATCGATTTATTAGTATATCTACACATTATTCGCCACCATTTCCGGGCTCATATTGCTCTATTTTCAATTAGAATAATTTTTTATGCCCATTTGCTGTCTCTAACAGCAGGTCTTCTTTCTTCTCGTTGCCTTGTAATCCTTACCTTTCTACGCGATTTGAAAATATCGTTGTTTGATTTTGAAGAACTCGTAATATATTGTGCATTTAAATATTTGTGAAAAAATAATAAAACAAACGTAGATTTTCAAAATTGAAAAATGGCTGGAATTGACTAAGCGGAAAAGTGATGATTCACAGGTGATAGGTCCAGGACAATCTACTAGCATTAAGAATATTGAACAGAAAGAAAAATTGCTTTTAGGAAATGTAATGAAAATTATTTATTATTTCGGTTTAATTGGAATGGATATGAAATGAATCCTCAACCTCAATGTGTCACTTGCAGTGAACTATTATCCAATCAAAGTATAAAACCATCGTTTCTTAGAACACATCTTGAAAGGTTTTGTTACTTCAAGTGAGAAAGCTTTGGAAGCTAGTTACCTAGTAAGCCTAAGAATTGCCAAACTGGGCAAACGCATACTATTGGAGAAAACGTTATATTACCAACAGCTCAAAATATAAAATGTCCTTTTTACATTATACAACGAAAAAGCGGCTCATGAATTTAATAATACTCCGTTATCAAATGATACAGTAAGTTGATGAATTCATGAAATAGCAAATTCCATAAAAGAGATACTTATTCAGAAAAATAAAACACTGTGAGTCTTTCGCATTGCAGTTATATGAAAGTATTGATATAACGAACTGTGTTCAATTTTTAGTTTACATACGTTTCGAAGAAGGTAAAGAAATTGCCGAAGAGTATTTATTTTGTGAATAGAGCTTCTGCAAATGAAATTTTCAGAGTAAATGACAATTCTTTGTCTGAGAACGATATTCCTTGGAATGAGTGCATTGCTGTGTTTACTGTGTACGCAGTAACGGAGCTCGGGCTTTGACAGGAATACATTCCTGTGTTATATCTCAAATAAAAGAATTCGCAGCTGGAACTAAACTTGCTCAGTGCTCTATTCATCGTGAAGCTTTAGTAGTTAAAACAATCCCAGAAAACCTAAAAATCGTTTTGAATCAAGCTGTGAAAATTGTTAATTTTATTAAAAGCCGAATTTTATATTCAAGAGTATTTTCAGGGAACATGAAAAGCTTTTGTTACATTCCAAAGTAAGGTGGCTATCCAGAGGCAAAGTTTCAAATCGTCTTTTTGAGCTTCGATCAAAAATTCAGATTTTCCTCTGTGATTCAAAATTTGGAATTGCAAACATATCTATTTAGTGAATTATTGTTGGCGCGTTCAGCGTATTTAGCTAATATTTTTGTAAAAATAAATGAATTAAATTCAGGATTACAAGGACAAAGTGTTAGTTTGTTTACCATTGAAGATAAAATAAATGCAACGATACAAAACTCGAGTTAATAATGAAAAACATTGGATAGTAATATTTTAAGCCTTTTACCACTTTTAGGAAGTTTTCTAACCGAAAATAATTTGAAAATAATAATCATGGTTAAAAATCATTGTTTTTCATTTACAAATAATTTCAACATGTATTTTCCGGAGGTTTATGTAAAAGAAAATTGGATTAGAAATTCATTTTGTTCAAATGTACCTGAGATTTTATCTCGTGAAGAAAGGGAACTATTGATAGAAACTTCCTGTGATCGAACTCTAACTGAAGATTTCAAAAATAATGCACTTGTTAACTTCTAATTTTTTTTTCTTTTGCTGTTGTTTTTGGCTGAACCCAAAAAAGGAATTTAAAGGCGTTTTAAATAAAGCTATTAAATGTTTCCTTTTTTTCACAACCTATTTGAGTCGACAAGTGTTTTCTTCTACGTTTTATTTGAAAAAGCAATACAGAACAAAATTAAAATTGCGTCCTAATTTACGGTTAAAGTTAAGTGAAATATGACCAGGCATAAAGAAACTGATCTTTCTTAATCAGGCCTAAATTTTACACTAAATTTTAGAATTAAAGTATTATAACTTATATTTTGAAAATTAAAATGGTAACCAATTTTTAATGTAATATTTTTATGCGTGCATATTTAACGCAAATAGCCAATAGTTTGTGCAAATAGCAAAATATGATTTTTTTAGTATTTCTATTGAGAAATTGAAAAATAATCACCGTAAAATGTAGTGGTGGTTCTAAGGTTTTTCAGTTTTTGTTTAGTTGGTACGCATTAGTCAAAAGGTTGAGAACCGCTGCTCTAGACAAAGCGCCA
>KK121347.1:156492-171843 GCA_000611955.2 Stegodyphus mimosarum | reverse complement strand
GGATGGTTATGTCCTCAGAGGCCGAATGCAGTTCGTTATTTTTTAATTCAAAGGGAAGGTTATATTTCCTTAGAAAGTAAATCCAAATATGCAAGGATCTGTAATATCTGCCACATATGCCATGTGATGGTAGGCGGCACTTCCAAACGTGATGTTTACGTTTAACGTCCATCAGTTTCGATTTTAATACCAGACGCAGTCTAGTACACGATGGCTCCAAATGAGCTCATCTTTAAACTCTTTCTAACTTAATATTCAAACGTAGCTATTCATATTGTTAAGTTTACGGAGCTTTTGTAAATCCTAAAAGATAGAATCTAACTAGAAATTATTTTTCATAAAAGAATTTTCATTATATTTAGATAAGCATCTATTCATACTACAAGTTAATAGTAAGTTTTTATATTTGAGCGAAATAACTCTCGTTTTTATATTTCTCAATATCTATTCCCTGGTCTTTATATAGCTATATCTAGCCCACTCTTAATTTCTTGCCATTTGCAGTGGTTTAAACTCCAGTTTAATCAATGGATCTATTTGTTAGTGAATCACTGAGTGAGAGGAATTTATAATATATCAGAAAGAAAAATAAAATTAATTTCTTGCAATATATGTGGCAAAAATGAAAGATTTTGCAAGACAGTTTAAAATAAATATTTTGAAGACCGCAATTTTAATTCACTAAATTTATAATTTCAATTTAGGCACTATTTTCTGCCTATTTCCATTTACTTTTTACATAGAGATTCGTGAAAAATATATGAAGAGCCCCTAAGAAAGCAAGTTTCTAAATTTTAAATGTCTTGTATATCACCGGCATTATATGAAACGCAAGTACTGTGTAAAATACGCAGGCTCTACAGAATATACCCAATGCGTCTACAAAGTATTGATAAAAAGTAAATACGTACAGAATTAAAAGCTGAAGAAAACAACGTGCTTGCTTCTTAGCCTTCAATATATAGTTCTTGTATACTGAAGGATAACCACTAATTAGGCGAGTTGAAGATCAGGACCATATGTTTCATGTTGATCAATTGACGTTCTTTACGGATCTTGATAAGCCTGGCAACGTAGACATTTAGATCGGTTAGCTCGAAAAGGAACTCTTCTTCAGAAACAAACAGAAGGTTGACTTCCTAGATTATGCCTCTACAAAAATTGTGTTTTATCCACGTAATTGCTTGATTCTTTCCCAAACCTCATCTTTTGGTACAATGTTATGTCTCTTTTTACGGTTTTCTGAATCACTTCAGTGCTCTTCATAAGACTTCAATTTAGGGAAGAAAATATAGTACATAGATCAAATCTGGTAATAACGATGTGTTTGGGAAGTGTGACATTTTTTTTTGTTCAAAACTGCTTGAGAAAAATACTAGAATTATGTGATAGCGGTTGTCATGCAGCAGAAACCAATTATTCGATTGAGCTTTTTGAGGTCTAACACGCTGAATTCTTTTCAACATTTGTTCATTACCTGTTTATGAAATATGGGATTCATCATCTGTCCCTCAGACACAATTTTTTTCAGATGTTTCTCTTTCTAATCAAAAAATGTCGCCAATATCGCCGTTATTCGAGATTTTCGAAACCGAAGTCTCAATGGTGAACCTCCCAATGGCTGTGGTGAACCTAACCCAAGTAAACTCTCACAATTTTGGCTCAAGATTATAATTAAAGCACTAAGTTTGATCTCGTGTCACAGATTGTTTCAAAGATTTTGTTATTTTCCTCACTTTAAAGCAAAACTTTACTGCTATTCTTTGTTTAACTTTCAAATTCACGACAACAGATGCTCTCTGGATCAAAATAAACGAGTGTCTGCACAGAAAATTTTGTCCGTAAGCAAAAAATATTTTATGTAAAGCAAATTAAGCTACCTTAATAATAAACGTTTTCAGTTATCGCTTGGCAGGTTTGAAGGAATTTATTAAAACAATTATTCTAAAACTTTGTAGATGAACCGTGTATTTCAATTTTGGGAAAAATTTAAATATATCTATTTCATTTTAATCTCCATTATTTAATTTAGAAATTTGATATTTTACCTTGATTTTCAATATTCTTTGAAAAAATATAATAAATTTCTGATACTCTGTAATGACCAGTCATTGTATTAGTAAACTGAAATCTATAAAATTTATAATTATAATAAATAATGTAAAGGAGATTGAATGACTAATAGTCATACAGCTCAAGTGTTCAGAGTAATGAATTTTTTAAATCACTAATTATGAGGTAATATTTTTCAGGTCATTGGTAACATTAACTCAATTTTTAATAGATCCTCGAATAACACAGCCTTCCGAAGATCCTTTCGCATGTGAGACTGTTAAAGGCTGGAGTCGATTAGGTTCGTCTTGCTATAAAGTATTCAATAAAAACTCAACGTGGATCGATGCTCAGTCAGAATGCCGGACCTACAAAGCAAATCTTGTTTCCTTTAGAATTACTACTGTTGGTTTGTTTCTGAGAAGAAGATACACATTCGACGATGGATATTATTGGACAGGCATGAGAGAAATGGTAACGATCTGAAGTCATTTATCTGTCTTTCAAGACTACTGATGACATAACAGGAAGTTTTTATTAAATGATTAATAACCAGATTTAGTTTTATTTCTTAATTGCATTTAAAGTTTCCTTTAAGTAATATTTATCTTTTATAAATGTAATTCAATTTAAAAAATCATTTTGTTCAAAATTTAACTCTATTTTAAACAGAAAGAGGATACATATGTAATGGTAACAGGTCAGCGTTTGGTAAATAGTAACTGGATACCAGGTCAACCTCAGAAAGCTTCTGCACCCATGGATAACTGTGTCGTCATCAATAACAATAACCGCTGGCTCGTTAGGAGTTGTCAAGAAAAACATCCTTTCATTTGCGAATGGAATACAGGTTCGTTTACTTTTCAAAATTTATCTTCAGTTTCCTTATCAAAATATAGTTACTATTCAATAGGAAATCTCTAAAATCCTTAGTCTAGCATTTTCTCGTGTTTTTATTTCGAAATACGAAGTTAATGTTTCTTTACATTTGCACTTTAAAATATTGCCTCCACATGTTGTCAGAACAAATCAGATATTTTATCACGTCTGTAGTTTTCCAAGCCAGAGCGTCACATGTATTCATAGTAAAGAAACTTAAACGAAGTAAAAGAATGAAGAGATTAGAAACCCTGCAAAAGACGCACACTAAATAAATGTTAACAATTAAGGAAATTAATCTTTTAATTTTATTTAGATTTCAATAAAAAAAAGATTCAGTGTAATCCAAATGATGCCGTCATCTTTCTCGATGTACTTGTTTCTGCTAAAAAAGATGACCTGCCAATTCTCTGAAATGTCTTGACCTGCTGCTTTTGCATTGAGGACATACGAAAGAAGATAAGTGTTAAATTTAATAACACTGTTAAAATTTACATTCGTTAAATTTAATAGCATTGTTAAATATTTGTTAAATTTAACAACAAATGTTTTGTTTAGCTTAAAGTACTTCCATTATACAGACAAAAGGGGAAAAAATATTATGTTCCATTTAATTGAATTCTGGTTAATTAATTTATACCCAGGTTTATTTTTTTAAATAATGCTGGAATTTTAGAAAATAAAGAATGAAAATAATTTTTTAAGGCAAGAAGGTTCTGAATTTTGACAAATTTAATCGATCTTCTAAGTGTCATCTACGGTAATTTTTGTCAATAAATTATACATTTTGCAAGAACAGTAAGTACACAGTCCAGTCACATTAATGTGACCACCACGTACTTTCCATGTCAGAGTTAAATAACCAATCACAGAAGGCAGGTGGCAGCACAATGCAGTTGAGTGTATATAAAGGGTGTGTGAGGGCTTCGGAAAACATTTCAATCGTTGGCGTAATGCAGAAACGAAGCGATTTATCCGACTTCCAAAAGGGCATGATCATTGGCTTTCGGGCCAAGGGTGGAAGCATTTCCGAAACGGCTGAGTTTGTGAACTGTTCGCGTGCCGCCGTGGTAAAAGTGTACCGTGCATGGCAAAATGGGACTGTCCAAAATCAGCGACGTGGCAAATGTGGTGCACCACGGGCCATAGATGACAGAGGCGAACGACGGTTGCGGAGATGCGTTCGGGCAGATAGACGGGCTACCGTTGAGCAACTGACCACCAAAATGAACCAAGGGGCTACCAAAAGTGTCTCCCAAAGTACTATTCAGCGAACATTGCTGCGTCTGGGCCTCCGAAGCAGACGCCTGGTTCGTGCACCTATGCTGACTGCTGTTCATCGACGGCGAAGGCTAGAATTTGCACGCCAGTACAGCAGCTGGACGTCCACTGAGTGGCGACAGGTTGCGTTTTCGGATGAATCGCGTTTTATGCTCCATCGGACAGATGGACGTTGGCGTATAAGGCGTGAAACCTCTGAAAGGAACCACCCTGCAACCATTGCCGGAACGGTCCAAGCTGGAGGCGGGAGCATTATGGTCTGGGGAATGTTTTCCTGGCATTCTCTAGGTTCACTGATCATTGTGGAAGGCACAATGGATCAATACAAGTACGCATCTGTCCTTGCGGACCATGTTCACCCCTACATGCGCATTGTTTTTCCTCAGGATGATGGCATCTTCCAGCAGGACAATGCGAGGTGCCATACAGCTGCCAGTGTACGTGCGTGGTTCGAAGAGCACCAGGATGAGTTTACCGTCCTCCCCTGGCCAGCAAACTCACCTGACTTAAACCCAATCGAGCATCTGTGGCACCATCTCGATCGAGTTGTTCGCGCCATGGATCCTCAACCGCGTAATCTAGCGCAGCTGGCCACGGCATTAGAGTCGGCATGGCTCAACATCCCAGAGAACACCTTCAGGGACCTATGTGACTCTCTTCCTGCACGTCTCGCAGCAGTCCGCTCTGCGAAAGGTGGTTATTCTGGCTTTTGACAGATGGTCACATTAATGTGACTGGACTGTGTATTTTCGACAACCTCTGCACTATCCTGGACTTTTACACATTAACATATAGGGGATATAAATGATTGCTTGCTTCACGAGTGGCAAAGTAGTTAAGAGAGCTGAACACTGTCAGTGTGATTCGAGTTCGAATCCTTCAAACAGGCTTTCTACATGAGCGTTTTGCTTTATTTTCTCCAAGTATAATATAAATGCAAGACAGTTTCCGTCTGAAAGTTCTCCATGAAGATCTCTTTTGAGATCAATAGCCTTTACATGCGCTGTCGTAATTGATTAAACAGAAAATTATCGGTTACTATTTCTTTCACCAAATAGCCAAATACTTGTAAATTCGTGCATTCGTCGGGAACTAACTATCTGTCATTCAGCCTTTCATTATCGAAAGCGCTTCTCATGGTGCACAGAATGCAACTGATATCATACCCGCGAAAAGAGAGGAAAGGACATACACCAGAAGCCAAACCTTAAGCGTGATTTGAACTCGCGCTCTCAAATTCAGATCAGCAGTTAGCCTCCATTAATTACTAAAGCGCCCAGTGAGGGTTGCTTCTAAATGACGCGTAACAAAGAGCGTTATACTGTCTACTGTTATTTGTAGAAAAGTGATACCTTATTTATGTAATAAAATAGCATTTGTCTTACGTACATACAATATTCATTTCTGCTAAAACATACAATTTCATTTCTTCTTTTTACGTACATACAATATTCATTTCTGCTAAAACAAGACTATCCCTTCTTATGCCATCCGTTCCCATCTTATCTTGACTTATCTCAAAGTGGACAGGCCTCAAACTATCATAATTTATTTAACCGGCGTACATAGTCAGGTTTCATTTAACGTTAGCTTGAAATGAGCTAATTCGTTTCAAAGAGACTTTTTAAAATTTCAGAAGAGTATTATATCATAGGTTTCCAAAGTGGTCAGTATTTGACTTCCTGGCCGTCGATGAAATTTTTAGAAAGTGTCAGTGATGATGAAGAAGTTGATTGAGGATCGGTAGGAGAATATGATGCGACACCTGATAGGTATAATGAAGTTCCTAATGATTACATAGGAAAAAAAAAAGAAAGAAAAGAAAAAATTCTGAAAGCTTTCAGATTTTACATTACGCCCATAGGGGCGTTTTGTGTGTTACCTTTATTTATTAAATATCATGTTCTTCGCACTTAAACCGTAAAATTCAGTTCAACAGCAATATCGCAAAATAATTTTAAAATAAGAATAGCTTTAGAATTCCGATACACAGTCTCGCGCTCTGGAGATAAAAATATTTTCTCTATACAGTGTTGTCGTTGCTCGTTTTAAAATCGGTGAGCTTGTTAATCAAAAATTCGTTAAAGTTTTACAAAGTATGAAATAGATAATGAAACAGATTCCAAATTCGGGCTTCCAGATGTCCATATTCAGGTGGAAACGTTCAATATTCAAACTTTGATGGCTCTAAGCACCGTTTTTTTATCACAATGGGAGAAACGTACATACATTTATGCAGATTCTTCGTTATTTAATTTCACTAAATATAATACCGAGCTCTAATATTTGGTGGCAGCAATTTGAAAAGTGAACCGACATTTATAGTGAATAAACGCAAAATTCCGAAACGAAATTAATAGGATATTTTTTGTTTGTTTGTTTCTGAAAGCTTCTTAATATTTGTAAAATTAAAAATAATATTGATGCAAAAAGTAATAACACATAAAGTACTTCTCTCCGAACTTGTTTTGATATTTGTAATCGAATTAAATTCGTATCTTTAACTATTTGTGAGCAATTATTTGTACTATGACCATGCCGTATGTCGTATAATATACAGAAAAATGTAAGGCATCGATTAAGAAAACGATTTTTTTAAAAGAGGTCGATTCAAGGAAAGGGTTAAGAATTTTCTGTACTATAATATATTTATCTGATTCTTTGCTATCCATTACGATCGTAATTATCAATTGATTTCCGCTGTCAGGGAAATATAACTGAAACAGTTTGTACTATCGAATGAATCCTTTCGACTAGGCACTTTCCAGTTATCATACTAAATACATTAAAACTCTGGCTGGAAGTTAATTAACCAAACTGTCAGTGAGCCAATATGGAAAACTTAGAAGATATAAATGAACCGGGTATTGAAAAGATATTGGTTTTCCAGTGACAACAGCCCCAACAACGATGCTTTTGGAGAAACTAAATTCATATTCGCCTATAGAAGAAATTCATGTAGAACGTGAAGATAATCATATTGAAGTATGTAAAGAAGTTCTTGAAAATCTCATTGATAAAAATTAGCCACTGTGACCGAAATTACGGTCAGTTTGTAAAAAATGTCCCGCAGAGAGAAGTTCAAGGACAATATACTAAAATGTTATGCACACTACATACTGTTGCTGAGAGCTGCCTCTCGAGCAAACTTGAAGATGACGAATGATACTAAACGATTTTACCACTAAAATATGAAGAATTTGGAAAAACCCTAAAAAGTATTTTAACAATATTTAGCTTAACATTTTATTTATTAAAAAGGTACTCTGTATGTTAATTTGGTACTAGTGCATTCAAATAATTTTCTAAAGTTTAAATAAGCAAATAGATTTCTAACAAAGTCTTTATTTTTATATTCTGAAATATTTTTCTTTTAGCTTATAACTTTTCATAATGATATTTTTGCCTCAAAAAAGTTTGTTTTCGTAATTTTTATTTTATGAATGACGTTTTCACAGATCTTGACAAAGAGATTGCACCGACGAAAAAACATGAGTGTACAAACAGGTCTGGTGGATGGGAAGATATAGGAGGCAGCAGCTGTTATTTATTTAAAGAAGATGAGCCATTAACTTGGAATGAGGCTATGGCTTATTGCTTCAGACATGGTTCGTGATATTAAAATAATATTTAATTTTTTGTAAATTATGCTTACATTTATGTGTTATTCTGAATTTTATTGTTTGCTGTGTTTGTAAAGACAAAAAAATACTATAACAAGGCTTAATGGAAGCGTTTTTATTTCAGACAGGAAGAAATCGAAGTATATGATGTATAGTGATTTCGATATGCCTATTGTGACATTTTATTAATAAGTAACTGTATCAAAATATGTACACTATCATTTATAAAAATGTAGGTTTATTGTAGTCCTTATCCGTAAAGAAATCTCGTCATTGATACTACTTCCTTGATTTATTTTGAAACCATTATTTCTCTGAAATATTTTAACAAACTTATTTAAAACGTTATAAATAAATGTTTAAAAATTATTATGTGTAATATGCCAGTATTAGTACGTTAATAGAAAAGAAAAGTATTCCTCGTTATTTTACTATAGTAGAGACAGAATTCTGATATAAGTTAATTACTGAACAGGGAAAATCTGTATAGGTTCATAAAACAGCACAATCAAATTTCAAAGCATGTTGAAAGTTCCTGCAAAGTGTTCAAGACCCAAAAATTAATATTCTTTTTAATTTAATAAAAGGATAGTATTTAAAGTGACATTGAAGGCAAAGCAATATAAAATTAATTTCACTCTCTATTAATCTATTCGATGTAGAATTAAATTCCTGTTTTCGTACCCTTCATGTATCAGTTCTAAAACTTCAAGTGTTCCATTAATTTTACTCTAAGTCTTCTAAAACGAGAATTTCTCATCTGAATGTGATTTTGTCAGCACAAAAAAATTAAATTTTTTTATACTTTCTTACAGTTTAAATAGCATCATTTTAATGCTTTTAAACTTTAATATAAAACCTTTTAAATTTAATATAACCTTTTAACTTCATATTAATATAAAGTTAATATTATTATTTAATATTAATTTAATATAAAGTTTACCTTTAAAGTTAACTTTAACATAACCTTTTATAATACGCCCAATGGTGCGTTTTTTTAACAGTTTGTGTGTTACCTTTATTTATTATATATTATGTTCTTCGCACTTAAATCGCATAAATTCAATTCAACAGCTATCACAAAATATTTAAAAACAGCACATCTTTAGAATTTCCAGTAGACAGTCTCGCGCGCTGGAGACAAAAATGTATTTTTTCCTAGTGTATTGCCATTGCTTTCTTTGAAATCGTCAAGTTTGTTAATCAAAAATTCGTTAAAGTTTTACAAAATATGAAAGAGGTAATAAAACAAATTCAAAGTATGGGTTTCCAGTTACGCATGTTCGGGTTGAGAATTAATTACATTATTCAAATTTTATGGGTCTAGGTATCGTCGTTTTTTTACAGTGTGAGAAATATACGGGGCGATAATATTTGGTGGCAACAATTTGAAAAGTGATTCAATGCAAAATGCTATTTTGAGACTAATAGCCCTTCTAAGCTAACGCCCATTTGTGCTAAAAACTTTTACAAATTATTGCTACTATTGTTTAACTTTTAATATTTTTCATTATCAGTCCTTGACATATCGATTTGATTTTAAATAAGAATTTCTATTATATAGATTCTTCCATTTGCGCATTTTTCTTAGTTTTAAACATATATAATGAATGTGAAAAAAAACTTGGTTTGTTTAATTCGCAGCATTACTCTAAACGCTTCTGAAATTATTCCTTTTATGAATTAACTCCTGTTAGTATATACATTCTTTTATGTTCAAAGACCTTTTTTTAATCCTCTCTTTGTATACGTTAGATGTTTCTTATAGTTTTCATTCTGCTGAATCCAAACATAGCATTTATTTTTGTTATTACTCATTTACTGTAAAGAAAAAAAGAAATCTAAGAAATTAAATTATTATTTAAAAATTAGTGGGCATTCATTTTTTATTAAAACACAGAAAATTGATGAATCATAAATCTTTACCTAGTTATAAAAATGATTATATTAAATGAGTTATAAAAATTCAAACCTTTATTTAGTTTATCTTCTTTCCTAGGCTTTAACTCGTATAAGTATCCAACAATAGTAGTCACAGACAAGTTCCATTTCTCGAGTATTGTACTTTAATTGCACATTAATTTTAAGTAATATCTTGTTGAGATGTTTCCTCTGAAAGCAACAACTAAATTTTTATATGCATTCAAATAGGAATGAAACTGTTCAAATCGGGGCAAGATATAGCAACACAAGCAATTCTATCATATATTATCTAACGTATTATTATAAAATAATAATACCTTAGATAAAATATGATAGAATTTTATGTATTATTGGAACTTTATCTAATGTCTTATTAATCTCTGAAACTTTGCTATGTTGCAACCATTCTGAGAACCTTTACAGACCGAGTTACATACTTTAAGATTCGATAAAAATGTCTTCTTCTACCTTAGGTTCACTTCTTCTACCTTAAGTTCATCAATATAAGGATTGTATTGATGATCTTTGTAGTTTAATTTAATGTAATGCTCAAACATTTTCCTTCTATTTTATGATTACAGCACATACCGAAGACGCATTGCATTAAGATTACCCTGTCTAATAAAATGTAATCTTCTTTAATCTGCGAATGAATACTTGCTTCCCGAGGATCTACTTTAGAGATGGCAAAATATATCTTAGAATATTTGGTACCATAATATCAATAGCAAGTCTTTAAGCTGTCATATCTGCGCAATACCATGACTTTGAAAATTTTTCTCTGGACAACATTTCGTTTTTTCAGAGTGACATTTTATAAATTTTTCTCTTAAAGACTAGCTTTTTGTTTCCGCTTTGCTTTTCTTAAGAGTATGTAATTCAAACCAGCTGGTAATCTTTCCTTTAGGCGATCAGTAGTTTATCTGAAGTAATATTTTTGCTGCTAATTTCATTGGTGGTACTCCTGTCTCTTTTTTCCTTTTCAAGATCCCAAATTGTTTGTGAAGGAATGTGGAGCTCTTCTGCATTAAAGTATATGTTGGGGACTTCAGGCAGAACTTATACAAGCTAGATGAGCCGAAAATTGACATTTAGGTTTTCCTTCCTTTTTTTAGTTTACACCTATAGCTCCAGTAAGAACTTGTCCATTTACCTCAACATTCTGGATTCTAACTGATTATACTGCTAAAATGTTTAGTGGATAAGACTGTTCCAGGCTTTGTGTCACTAAATAATAATTCTCCAATTAAGACTATATTATGAGCAATTGCAGGTTGCTTTGCCTTCAAGCTGTCCCAGGGAATTCTGGAAAGCAATTTGGGATTAATGACTTTTCCGTTAATTTTTTCAACTCCAGAATTTTATCATTAGGATTTCTTTTGGAATGTCTCTCAATAGCACTCACACAATAACTACCGTTACTGGCTTCGTCGCTTGCATAAGGTAAATGTGATACGGCAATTTTACATCTTTCAAATAAATATCTGGTAATCTTAGAATAATCAGCTGGAAAACCAAACATATGTCTTAATCTCCTGTGTTAATTTCCATTTTTGTACATAATTCTCGCCCCACAAGCATTCAATTGAATGAATTCATTCAAATTCTGTAAAGTCTGTTCGGCAAAAGCTTTTCCTTTCGGGCCATTGGTTCTGTCTTGGTTTGTTTCCTCATGTCGTCATCTTAGTCTTCTGATGACAATGAACAATAATTGTTGATGGTTTTGATGTCTACGCACTGCATTTTTTTCTACCATTAAATATTTTCCTTCATTTAGTCTATTCCGGTCTTTTGCTTTACTCGTAGTCATCTTTTATTAGTACTTACGCCTTTATTATTTAGTTAATTAGCTCAGTCCTGTGTAATTCGGTAGCTTCATGTTTTGTTAAACTTACATTTTTCTTCCTTACTAGTCTCTGACTTTGTCATTATAGTTCTTCATTACAGATATGCCAAGATTAGTTTGCTTAGAGAATTACTAGGCCTCATTTTCTGATTAGCCTTCTTCTTCCAAGTTGCATTATTCCAGTTCGTGATATCGTTAATTACCTTTCAGTTTGAATAATTCCTTCGCAATTTTATTAATTAATGTTTCAGTCAGCTTTTCAGTCTTAGGCTATTGAAATTCCGGATTACTATCTTCTTCAATATTCTCAGTATCCGTATAATAGACTTCTTGATCCATACCAATTATGGCTTTATAAGAGTTTCGAAGTCCCCTACACTAATGAAGTCACCCTACATATGACACATCCAAAACAAACTTTTAGTTGTTCCAAAAACAAAAGTAGTTTCAGCACTTGTACATATGCTGTTGTTGAATTTGATATGCTCTTTTTGCAAACACGATTCTGTGGGTTAGGGATGACAATAAGCAATGAGTTTTTCGAAGTAAACTGTGGAAATGGAAAGAAATTCACATATTTCATATGAGACGATGAAAAATCTGTATATTTTTCAATTAGATGGCAGCTTAAGTTCAGTCATAAAAATTTGACCATTATGACAGTCATGTTTTCATTCATAGCTACTGAAATCCCGCTTATTTCTCATTTCATATGGGTATAATATTTTGAAATATTTGTATAACCTGTAAGCAGATAAGTATCATAGATTTGTAATTCGCCTATGATTTAGAAAAAGTCACTTCATACAGTTTTTTTATTTAATTTTAAAATATCCCCCACACATACAATAAAAAAGGTGGTGGATTTCAAAAGTGGTGGATTATAGAGCATTTTTGAAACCAATTTCGAGGCATAAGTGTCTTAAATGGCGCAATTAATCTGTCAGTTTTATAGATGGGATTTTTGTTGTAAGAGTGAATCGATTGAGTGATTTCCTACTTTTCCAGATTTTGATGCAAGTGATTCGGATTATCAATTCTTAGGAAGAGACACTATCCACAAAATCCTAATGTGACATTTATTTTCGCAACAGTTAGTCGTGCACATATAACTTTAATTACAAAAATATTTTTTAAGTAGCACACATATTGAGTTTTGGCATTTTTAAATTTAAAAAAAAAGTTCTTTAAAAATGATAAAATCAAACACGTTATATGATTATCGATCCCTACAGATATATTTAGGACAATTTTATATAAAAATAAAACACAGAAATTTTGATTCCCTTACGAAAAAATTTACCGAGATACTTGGTTTTAAAATTTCGAATTTTGGACGTCATTTTCAGTTTACCTTGGTTTAAAGTAAATCAGAATAATTCGAATTGATTCCTTTTCGCTTAAATGTCATTCAGTAACCTGCTTTTGTGATTTACTAGTACGGAACATTCTTTAATTAAAAATTTTGTTTTAGGTGCTGCGCCCAAAACGTTTTTCATATAAGTAATTTATAAAAATGTTCAAGGTCTAAAAATGCCTCATTAATATTTTCGTGAAATTTTACTATTTTAGAATAATTATCTAATACTACAAAAAATTTATTAAATTAGAAAAGCTTTAATGTTTAATTTATGTCAGTGGCGAAGCTTAAAGTACAGGATGTTTATAATTAAAGGACCCTATTTCAAAGCTGCCTACAAGTGAAACCAGTGATCAGAAAATTCTGAAATTTTGTGGCGGACTTAATGAAGAGATGAGAATTTCTTTCAGAAAAAAAAAATGTTACAAATAGCGTCACCAGTGGGTGTTAAATTAATAAATTATACATATAGCCACATCTCTGCAATAATTTTACAATTTTACAAATTTTGTTACAAAGAAAAAAACATGTTCCAAATGATGGCCATTATTTTCAGTTACCATCTGAAATCGCAAGATGGCATGTTCCACGATTGACCGAACTGTTGGTAAATGTGGCGTGAAATGCTGGCTTTAAGATCAGGTAAAGTTCTTGGGTGTTCACGACTAACTATATGTTTCAAATGCGCCAAAAATCGCATGGATTGAGGTCGGGAGATCGGGGAGGCCGCACATTACGAAAGTGCTGGTTAGTGATACTTTTTTCTGTAAAATGACATTTAGGAGCATTCGTAAATCACCGTGCAATGTGCAGAGGAGCTCCATCTTCCACAAAAATTGTGCGTTCAAGGCACTGACGTGCTTACAGAATTTCATTCTCTAACAGAGATGCGTATCGCTACCCGATGATGTAGCACGTCGCTGGACCTGTGGAACTTAGTTCCTTGAAGAAGTACAGGCCGAGAATAAATGACTCAGAAAATCCACACTATTTTGATGAATGCAATGGAACCTCTATAAGACAGGGCACGGATGCAGTTGAGTATCACTACACTGTCCAAATGGAAATGCACTTCGTCTGCCCAGAGGATATTCCAAGGCCATTCTCTATTAACTCCAAAGCGAGCAAAAAACTGAAGTGTAAACCGGAGTCAGCGTCATGTGCAAGCAACCGATGCACTAGTTCAAGCTTGCGATAATAATATCGGAGGAATCTCCGAAGATCTTATGGACAGCTGAACGCGGTCTATCCAGCGCCTTTGTTATACGCCGGACACTTGTGCTAGCCTGAAAGTTTGAAGCTGTGTCCTCTGCGACCTGAAGCGCAACCTCCATATACTGCTTCTGCAGACAAGTTTCTTTCCTCTTCCAGGACGAATAGAAAACGATCCTTTTTCTTCAAATTTCGTTTGCGTTTTCCGAAGGGTTTTAACATTCATTGGACCTCTTAGAATCCTCTTCAAAGTCCGAAATTTCCGTAGAGCAGCTACTGCGGAATTGCTGTTTTAGTAAAATAATTTTACTAACAAAGCGAAGTCTAGTGATGAAAGTATGGTCATTGTGAGCAATAAGCACATTGAAAACAAAGTCTAGTGTTTCTAGGTTTCTAGGTTTAGTGTTTCTAGTCTAGTGTTTCGAGTGTTTCTAGGATTTATAACAGCTGTTGCGTGGTGTCGACAATGAGTTACATCTTTACTACAGGTTTTTCATTTTTACTACAAGTAAAAAGCCCTCTGACGGCGCTATTTGTAACTCATTTTTTTTTTTAGCTGGAAGAAATTCTCATCCCTTCATTAAGTCCGCCACAAAATTTCACAATTCTCTGAAGACTGGTTTCTCTTGTAGGCAGATTTGAAATAGTGTCCTTTATTATAGACACCCTGTATTTTCTAGAGCAAGAATTCCATAAAATTCTATGAACAAGATCTTTTTTTGAAGAAATTTTATACTTTCATAGCATAATATTTTATAATTGCATAATTTTTTATAATCCTTTTTAAGAAAATTTTGCATAGCAATGCTCTTCACTAAATCTCTTCTCGTCAGAAACCTTTTTTCTAAACTGACATTTCTTAAGTTATAACGTTACAGATGCAAACATTAATTTTTACGAATGGATTTTTGAAATTAAAAAAATGCCGAAACATGAACGTTTGTTTCATTTCAAGAGTATGTTTCTGCGACCAACAAAAAAAAAATAATAATAAAGGCTGCAGAAGGACTTCTGTAAACACGGTAAACGGATATAAAATGTAATCTACGCGCAAAATAAGATTTTTGACCAACTGTATTTACTTTATAAGAAATTTTTGAGTATTACTCAAAATATTTCGGACAAATGTGTCCAGTTTTGATAACATTAATCTTCAGTATTTATTTTCTGAAGTT
>KK121347.1:134305-156449 GCA_000611955.2 Stegodyphus mimosarum | reverse complement strand
ACAGGTGGCCATTTAGCGAGCTTCCACTCAATCGACGATGTCAAACTCGTGCAAGAATATCTGACTCGTAATATCCAGTCACGTTTCTTCCACATTGGACTTGGAAGGCGCAAAGATGGTAAGATTTTGGGGTTTTCATTAATATCTCTTAATCCTTAAATGCATCATTCGAATTTTAAAAAAACATTCATTTAAAAATTATTGTATAATGTAGCATATTCTTAAAAATAATTCATTTTTGGTCTTCATGATGAAATGATGCGTTTCATCATGTATATTTCATATAAAATATCTATATTTTTTCTTTTCAATTTATTGATGTGTAATGTGTAATTCATGTGTAATTCATTATATGTAATGAAGTCAGTTTTTTTCATTCATAAAATTTATTTCCACTATTAAAAAATTATTGTCGATCTTATGACCTCATATTAATAATTAAAATACAAAAACTGACAATTTGTAGCTGTTCAGGAACAGGAACATTTTATAATAGCCATTCTGTTCGATTTCATAAAGCCTGCAACAGAATAAAAAAAATTAATTTTTGGCGACGGGAAACACATTATTACAGAGATTTGAACTGTCGATAGGGCTTGCTCAAATTTATTTTAAAGCAAAAACACTTACTTAATTGAATCTAATGATTTGATTTCTGTATTTTGAACCTATAAAATCCATACCATAACCTATTAGATATTTCATAAAATAACATGAAGTATCTAACAAGTTATCAGAAAAGAAAATCAATTGGGGCTTCATACATATTTCAAAAAAAAAAAAAAGGTAGAGAGAAGCAAAAATTCCAAATATCGGGAGTAAAACTATGTTTAAGTCCAAAATAAATCTGTTTGAATAAAGCTAGTTGGAGAATTCAGGAGAAAAAAGGAAAACATCACGAAGAAATTAAATAAAATCGAAAACAAGAAGGCAGAAATTTCGCAAATAACAATCCTCCATATGGCAAAAAAGGGAAAATCATTACGAAATTATAATGATACTATCGTCTGGTAGTCGTATAGCTATTAAATAGTTATAAGGAATAAAGTCATTAGATTCGTTCACACCTGTGGAACAGAGGTTAAGTTCTAGCTAGTCAGAGAAGGTAAATTTGCTCGTGCATGAATTCGCAGATGACTCAGGGAAATCGTCGAACACATGTTTGCGTTTTCTTCGTTAGGGCTGGTCGGTTTTTATGCGAGGCTTGCATAGAGATTTATATTTAGAATTTAAACTAAAATCTTAAATCCGTTTCTGTGACAGAGCTATGCCTGGCTGTTCAACAACTAAAATTCGGGGTACGGAAACTGAATAGTTTTACCATCGTTTGAAAGCTGCCTAATTTTACAAAAATAGTTTATTAACTCTTTATAACGAAATGCATTAAAAAAATATTTGCCTTTATGCGGTGATAAATACGTTTGTGTAAAAAGGTATTTTATGTTACATATACCAGTGGTCTCAAACTCCAATTGCGTGCGGGCAGCACAATATGAAAACTACTGAAAGCCAGTACTTCCCTCCCACACACAAAATGAAAAATTTTACTAACAAAATAAAAAATATTTTAAATATTTTTTTTAATTCTGATTACTAAACATTTATCAAAACATGAACTAAACAACAATAATAATAGCATCATTAATGAAAAATACTCAAATTTATATTTATTTTTCTACCTGAAATATCGAGTACCTACAAAACATGTTGGTTGGATACACTTGTAAAGTCATTAGGTATTTTTGGAGGCAGAAGACATGAAACATGAGCAACGCCTTCGCCGGGAATCGAATCACGGACATCTCGATTACGCGTCGGGCGTGCTGACTCCTACACCACGAAGCCATGCGAAGAAGGCGGGAGAAATACCTTATATACTCCCCCTTTTAAAGGGCGACTGAGGTTTGGGAGACCTAATCGCCAAAGCGTGGTGGTGGAGAATCATCATCCACCACCTTTTAGTTCGGCCGCCACTTGTAGAGACATTAGGTTTTTTGAAAGCAGGAGCGATGAAAAATGAGCAACGCTTTCGCCGGGACTCGAACCACGGACCTCTGCAATACGCGCCCAGCGTGCTGACCACTACATCACGAAGGCATGAGAAGAAGGTGGGAGAAATACCTTATATACTCCCCCTTTTAAAGGGCGACTGGGATTTTGAGGACCCAATCGCCAAATCCTGGTGGTGGAGAATCATCATTGTAGATTTGTTAGGTATTTTTTTTTGAAGCAGGAGAAGTGAAAAATGAGCAACACCTACGCCGGGCATCGAACCACGGACCTCTCGGTTACGCTTCGAGCGCGCTGACCACTACACCACAAAGGCATGCGAAGAAGGCGGGTGAAATACCTTACACACTTTGCAATTCAAGTGTATTGACTGCTAAATTAATTGGTATTAAAGTGATAGACTGGCATTTCATTCAAATAATTCTAGCATGTTTAATTAATCATTAAATAATTTACTTTATTTTAAACTAAATAAATTATAAAAACATTCTAAAATTTCAGAGAAACGTAGTTTTCCAAGTACGACAAAACTTGAGAACTTGCAACCTAGTTTCATTCTGTTATTTTTAAAATTTTCCTTTGACGCATAGATAAATATCTGATGTGGGCACCACATGACTTCCTTGTACAGCCTATTAAATTATACACATTTTTTGTTGCATTTCATTTAACTTATTTTCTGAAATTTTCTTAGAGGTGTATTTTTCATTCAATCAATTCAGTTCTCACTTCGCGACAAGGCAAAAATGCATAAAAACTGAAAGCAGTTTCAAAAAACACCAAACACAAACAGTTTCTTAAACAATTTTTACAATTAAAAGTAGAGTTTCTACCCAAAAATAAGCAATTCAGCCAGTGGGTAGAAAGAAAGATATTTCGGTACACAACATTGAAAGCTTACTCTTGTACCCACTCGGCAAAAAGACGCTGAATTTGGTGCACAAAGTGAATTAATTCACTATTCGCTGTTTCAAATGCAAACAAATGGGCATCATTAGATTTATCACCACTTTTAAATTGTTGATAATTCAGCAACTATAGCATATTGATTAACTAAATGCATAAAAACTTTAACCGGAACATAAGAGTAACATAATTCAACCACTTTTAAAGCAAAAAACCCCACAATTTACCAACATGTAAAAATAAAAAATAAAGCTCACCGAGTTGGGTAAGAGGGTGGGTTTAAAAACGTATATATATATATGCGTTTTGTGTAACGGATTGTAATAAATAAGAGAGGGGCACAACTGCACGTTATAGCAGTCACATATACAAAATTTCAGTCTTCTAAGGCTACTCGTTTTTGAGTTATGCGAGATATATACATACATACGTATGCGCAAGTGTCACGAAAAAAAAAAATCTCTTCTGAATCGATTTTAAACCCAATTTACAATCCGTTTTGGTAAAAAAAAAGTCCTTCAGTCTGTCCGTAAGTACGGATGTCACGCAAAAACATCGTTCAAATGGATTCGAGAACGGTCAAAATAGATATTTTCGTTCAAATATGATACCTGAAATTTTTCGTAATTCCGATACTTTCTTTACTTCGTACAAGGAAGTAAAAATGTATATGATTGTGTGTAAATGATTATAAATTTCTTTTTTCTTGGCACTTGCTGGCGTTTTTGATAAAATTTGTAGCCTTGGAAAGAAATATTGTGAATACGGTTGCTTGATGCTCATCGAAGAATCGGATTCTTTTCTCATTCACTTTTAAATATGGAGAAAAAAAGCTATTAACATATTCCCAAAGAGAGCGATCATTCTTAGTGAAAAAATTCATCAGTCAGCTTATTTATTTTGACAAGTTCAAATAAAATTTAATAAAATCTGTATCTTCACATCTTTGAATGAGATTTATATGACAGTATAAATCAATTATCTCCATTTATAGATTTTGTTTGATTAGTCATGTTTGTTTTTAATGTAAATTAAAGTAACATAAACTCGAACTTCAGATAATTAAAATCTTGAAATCTCTGCAACACCATAATTGCACAAAGTATGGAACTGAAATGCCTTAAAATTGATTCGGGAACCGCATGCGGCCCGAGGGCTGTCTGTTTCGTCATTGTTCTAGACTGTTATAAGTCTATCTACCTCCTTCTACCTAACCTATCTAATACTTTTTCAGATTTAATAAAAACTTGGATATTTACCTTAATTTCAATTATGTTTAGGAAGCTATGCGTGGGTTGATAACAGCCCATTTGATTTCACAAACTGGGGAATTGGAGAGCCTGATCACAGTGATCATAACTGTGTGGAGATGATGGTAATTGATGGCAAATGGAATGATATTGGTTGCGATGAGATGCGCAGAGGATTCATATGTTCTATCTCTAAAGGAACAGGTAAATTTTACTATGAATTCTTCAGAAAGTTCGAAATTTCAGTCAATACATCATTAAAGTATATTATATTCATTTTTATACCGTTTTTACAATGCACCTTTTGGTTCATCACAGGACTCTTAATAATCTTGAGTGAAGCATTTTAGCGATTCTGGTAATTTTGTCAAATAAACAGCAGTTTTGAATTAAGAGATGTTTTCTAAAACTGGACATTATAAAACAGACATTTATTAATATAGTATTCCAAATAGTAATATATTTTCAAAAAACAGCATTTTATTTATTAATGTAGATATAATAATTAAATTTTTAATACACATAAATAATTATAGAAAGACTCTTTAAATAAGACTAACAAAAATGTACGTATCTTAGAAGTAAATATTAAATTTTAATCATTTTATTTATATTTTCTTTTTTAAATTTATTTTAATTTATTTTCAGGCAGCTTTTTAGAACCAATGGCAGTCAATACTACAAAACAAGGAGAAAGTAAGTAAAATATTTTTTAATTCCAAAATACCTTATTTTCCAATTCTGAAAATGAGTTGTTACACTTAAAGCATTTTCATTTCGTTATCTTCCAATGTTGATTTTGTAACAAATATTTTCTTCCTGTCTTTAAATTTAAAAACAATCGGTTACCAAGAGTATTTACTTTTTTTAAAAAGATCTTTTTGGAAAGCACAAACTGCGTCTCTAAATAATTTTATTTTTCCTCGTGTGGAATTCATGTAAACATAAAAGCACATAGTACTTTTTTTTACTCGTTTAATGCAGTTTCGAATATAAAACATAAAACGCTTTCTGCAAAAATCCTCCTCTTTTTTTTTTTTGGCTTGATAAGAAAGAGCTTAAAATACGTTTCAGAAGCATCTTGGGGTAATTACCTCTTATGTTGTCTTCTTTGGCGGGGGGAAGGTTTATTAATTTCCTTTGCCATGTTTTCAAGAAGGCCCACTAATTTTTGGCCACTATGTCAAAAGAAAAGTTATATTAGGCCAACGAAATATCGCTTCCGAAGTTTCGCACCGTTCTACGTCTACTAAAATCATCTTATAACGGGAAAGGCGTCACATTACTCAAGCTTCGTATAAACTTGACAATTCAACTTTCGCATAAACTTCAGTTGACTGTATTAGAAATATTGCTGATATTTATATGCATTGTTTTCATATGCAATTTTAACGGAATGTAATTTTATTCTGAAAATTTTATCGAGAATCTAATTGAGAAATATGAAATAATGTATTCATTTAGATATTCAATAAATATTTTTTATTCTTTTTCAGTTATAAGCCAGAAGTTAAGAGTTGGCGGCATTTTCGGCATCGTAATTTGCATATTAGTAATACTAGCAGTAGTAGGAGTTACGATTTATTACTTGTATCCATCCAAGAAGATGAAACCTTATTTGCTAGAAACTGAGGCATCATTTTAAAGACCTATAAATTCAACTATAGTGCATTTTGCCTTTTATAAATAAATCCTATTTATTACAAACCTTCCTGTTTCACTTTATTTATTTTATAAACATTTGCTGGTTTAATAGCTTTTCCAAAATAATGCACCCTTTCATAAATAATTAAAAATATGCACTTCTTAAATGAAAATTATGCAAGAAAAGTACGTAAAATTTGAATGTATAAATTTTAAAATGAAAACGACAGAAATATATGCACTTTTAACAAATAATATCAACCATCTTACGTTTAAGTTCCTTCTTTTCGGTCTATATGTGGTTACTCTTAGCAATTTGTTTGCAGTTTTCTTGGAAATATTTCAATGATATTTTCTTTGAGGAGCAACAAGTTATATAACTAACTTTCATAAAAACACAGACTCAACCTGCAATATCATGCGATAAATTTATTCGTATCTTTTTAAACTTTACAATCGCTATGAAAAAGTGGAAACCTGTCATTATAAAATCTGTCTGAAACAGCGATACTTAATATACACTGGTGTCCAAAAATTAAGGACGAGACGGTTTTTTCAATATAACTTTGTACAAAAGCTTTCCAAATCAACACATTTAATACCGTAAGATCCCCAATACGTAAGGACATGAGTAATGTAAGCAACACTTACTAAAAGAGAAATCAGAGAGACAAAAAGAAGCTTTATTGAAAAAGTAGCATGGAGCGCAATGCGACTGAAGGCCGAAACATCCCTGTAATGGGTGTCCAGCAAGAAACATCCGGTCTTTAATAGGGGATATGATCTCCCCTGACTGCTAGGCAGGTTTCACATCATTTGTGCATGCTGGATATGTGGTTGTTAATGAGCTGTTGAGACACTGCTGCTCGTTCCTCTTGTAGCACCAATCGCAGTTTCGGAATCGTTACTGGCGATAAGTTACGTGCTGCCACGGGTCTCCCTAGTAAGTTCCGTACATGCTTGACGGGATTTAGATCCAGAGACCTTGCCGACCAATCCATGTGTTCAATATCTTCACTCTCCAACAGCTCTTCGACAGTAACTGTGCGATGAGGTGGAGCGTTGTCGTCCATGAAGAGGAACTGAGGACCCATAGCCCTTGTGAAAAGACGCATGTAAGGAAGAAGAACCTCGTTACAATAGCAGTCCCAGGTGACGAACCTCCTTGGGAGATATGAAGGTCGGTCCGGCTACCAAGCATTATGTCTGCTCGAACGAGAACTCCGCGACCTCCAAAACAGTCCCTTTTGATGATGTTGAAGGGGTTATTGCGTGTTCCCCGCTCTGTCCAGATGTGTATGTGTCTAGAATCGCAACTCAGACTAAATCTGCTCTCATCTGTAAAGAGTACTCGTCCCCATTCATTGTCTCTCCAATTCCGGTGTTCCCGGCACCACAGAGAACGCCTTCTCCGATGGGCAGGCGTTAGAGGTACACACCGTACAGGGCGTCGTGCAAACAGACCACCACCGTGCAGTCTTCTGGCCACGGTAAAACGCGATATCGGTCGTCCAGTCGCCTGTGTCGTGTGTCTAGCGATTTCTCCCGCTGTCTGCCGCCTGTTTCTTCTGGCCTGTAAGGCAATATACCGGTCATCTGCGGGTGTGGTTCCTCGTGGACGACCACTACTAAACCCCCGGATAGCTGTTCCTGTAGTTTGAAATTGTCTCCAAAGTCGTGAAACGATGCTGTGAGCAATTCCGAACTCTGCAGCCACTGCGGCCTTCCTCCAACTTCTCAATGATTCGACCTCGGGTAAAAGCATCCAGATGTCGTGTAACAAATTGATTATTCGCCATTTCTCGCTGAGGCAGAAACTCGGTGTGATTTTAACTGCTATACGGCGTGCAATCTCTTTGCCAAAAATACTGATCTTACTCCGACAACATGCTTTATACTACTCAGACACTCCCCCATTACGTCTACCTGCATATCTGCGCATGTGCTACCGTACATCACCTTACTTAATCTCCTGATTGGTCTTTCTGTCCGCTCTGCCTCTTCGTTCAGCTGATATGCTAATTTTTCGACTTCGTCCTTAATTTTTGCTCACCAGTGTACAATGGCATTACGACTACCTTCTATAAATTATACAATCCGGATAACTCCCAAAGATTGAATTCTCTGTTTCCTCCTCCCTTCCGGCATTCCAAATAACTATTTTTTAAACTTGTTTGACGCCTTTTGAGCATGATGATTAAAGAATTATCATGCATCTGAATGCAGAACAAATGCCGTAGATATCGACTACAGGATATAGAGGCAATTTTTTATTAACTCAGATTATTCTTAATTCCAGTTCTGCTTTTTTACATCGATCCAGAAGTCCTCATCAAAGATGGAGTTCATTCTCAGCATTACAATTAACTGAGATGAAAATAAATCTTTAACAAAAAACTTCAGCAGTCACTTCAGTACTTTCATTTTAATTAAGGGGACTGTGCACCTTTTGGTGGATTTTTTTTTATTTAGGAACTTTCATCTTCTTTTACGAATATTATCAAATGGTTTTGTAACAGAAAATGATTTTAAGATGAGAAAAATGTCTTCGCCTGTAATTTTTTTTAAATTTAAATATTTTGAAGAAAAATTTAACAATTAAAATTTCTTTCTCCTTCTACGATTTTCAATATTTTTACCCAAGCTTTTTATTGTATTTATTGCATGCTTTTAATAATTTTAAGCATCGATTTTGCAATTATTAGTTTCTGAGGGAAAAAAATACAGTAATAGCTAGGCAGCAATCAAACTCTTTATCACTGTTTTACAGCTGCCAACCTTAAATATGAAAAACGGAGAATTCCCAGCAGGTTTTTCGAGTCGCGAGGTGACACAAATTCAAAATAGTTTTAAATGGACTTCACTTTATATTGCACGATTCCAGTTACTCAAACTGTTCTTAATATGATTCTGTGAAAATAATAATAATATTCAATTAGATATTCTATATTTTATATTCTTTGTTTAATTTTGTTTTATAATTTGCCTAAATTTTTATACTAAGAAAATGTTAATATTTTTTCCTTTTAGTTAATTAAGAAAAGCTTTTGTTTATTAAATTACTTTTAAACATGATGAAAATAAAATAAATAATTAGTTTAAGTATTGAGTGGATAAACTTAGTAATGCACCATATATTAATCTAAAATAAAATTAAATATAAATTTTAACTGATTAAACATAGGTTGAATCTTCATAAAAAATTCTATAGTCTACAGAAGATTAAAATAATTCAGGTCATACAAAATTTAATAAGAGAAATTATCCTGAAACTAGGGATGGAGGGAACTAGGAAACTGCGGTCGTGGAATGGAATTTGCACAATTAAGTTTCATTAAATCAATGAATTTTTTAATTTGTTAGAGAACATTATCTTTAGCAAAGGCTAAAAATTAAAAAACGGAAGATTTGTTGAACAACTGGGAGACCAGGAGGTGTGATGAAAAATCGGAAATCTCTTGGTAAAACCGCGAGATTTCGCAGAAAGAAATATAGAATAAAGAAAGATTTCATAAAGAAAGATTTATAGCAGTTATTTTAATGTAACAAATTTTATGCAGATAAGATTATAGAGTCTCTGTCTTTTGAAAGCATAAATTGTAGACTCTGCGTAGAAGACGAAGAAGTGAATTCTCGCTATGGTTTTGAAGAAAAGAACTATAAGAGAGTTTAAATAAACTTGTGGCTAAACTAAATTGAAAAGAAAATAAAAATGTAAAAATGTCACAATAAATTGGGATGGCTAATGACTGACTCCTTAGTTATCTAACCGCTAAATAGGCGGCACACAGCAAAGCCGAGCCTAGAATATCAGTATAATCTGAAGGGAGTCTAACACCAACTAGAGAGCTAATTTCGAGCAAGCAGCATAAACTCGAAACTAACTCCACTACTACTCTTACGAACTCTTGAAAAGTAGTTTAATTACTGCATCCGAACACACTTAGATTTTGCATACTCATCAGTAAAATTTACACTCCGGCAGGAAACTGAAATCAGTATGAAAAGGAAAGCTGAACTAAAAATAATTGGTTAGAATAAATTAAAGTATTTACAAGACATACATTTAGATTTTTAATTTAACATATTTAAGCGGTGCGACTATGTAGCAATCTATGACACTTCCTCCAAGAAAGAATCAACCCTTTAAAAAAAATATTAAAAAAAAAAAAAAAAGAGATTCTCAGCGGAACCGTTATCGCCCCACAATCAGCGCTGGATCCTTCCGTGGGGGAGGGGGGATAGCGAGTCCAGAGGCAAATGGGGATTGTTAAGACGTTCAAAAGGGGCGGCCGTGGGGTATCTACCTATTTAGGAAACTTCTCTGATAAAATGCTTTGAAAATACCTACTGTTTAGGTAATAAACCTTTTATTTATCTAAAATTTTTAACTATACCTTAAAAATTTTAATTAGCATTAAGTATGTGGATAACTAACTCCGTTTAGTTTTATCGGTGACAAATCTTTGCAAGCTGATAAGCAATGATGCAATTCACGCAACGAAGCATATTTCGTCAAAAATATGGCATTTTGCAGTGTCTGTTTACAAACAAAGATATACAAGTTGATACGTGCAGGTAATCAAACCTGCAAAAAGTGGAGGTAGCTGCAGCAATGTATTTACCTACGCCGCTTGGGAACCATGAATTCCAGTTCTCCGCGGATCAAACTCCGTCAGTGAACTAGCTTTTCAGCAAACATCCGAACTGGCTAAGAAGAACACATGACTATCCCAACTCAGATCTTCATGCCTAATGAAAAACATTTACTCCTTTAAGGTAATGCACAATTCAACGGAAGGGAACTCGGACTATTTCTTTCATGGAGCTTTGACGCAAATGATAGTCATCCCTTTCCCATCCGTTCCTACGGAAACTCCATTCCAGAGCAAGTCCTGTCATCTGCCCATTGTGGCGGTATCTCATGAAAGCTGGTAAAACCGCATTTCATGCAATAATTAAGCTATACGTATAGTATCGTATCTGTAAGAGTGTCTTACTTTTGTGCGTTTCACCAATAATCCATATTTGAATGAAAGTGATAGAAGTCATTTTCATAGCTATTTTATAATAATCTATAAATCTGTTAAAAAGTTAACATATTTAAATCATGGCAAGTTTTGTATTTCAAAATATCTGACTCCAGAAATGCCAGCAGTGCAGCATTGGGTACTCGAAACGTGGATTCACATACTTTCTTAAAAACCAATCATCACCTATGTGTTTAATTTGCCGAAACTTTTTTTTCCAAAATGAAGCCATGAAGCTTTCTAGGCTTCAAGAGCATTTGAATAAAATGTATGCTTATAAATAGGACAAAAATTTATTCTTTCTTCAAGGAATGGACATAAAACATTTAAAGTAGCAAACTATATCACATCTAAACAAGATGATGCACTCCGATCCTCATATAATAGTTATTGTTACTTCCGAAAGCGCAAAACACACACACAACTGGTGAGTTAAAGAAGTAATAGAAGTGTTAAAGAAAATACAAACTGTTCTTCATCATAATAATGCTGTCAGATATCATCAGATATATTTTTTCTTGTAATAATTCGGTGCAAGCCGCCTAGCCAGTGGTTAGCGACTCTGACTGCCGTACCGAAGTGCTCGGGTTCGAATCTCGGGGAAGACATGGATGCAAATTGTCTGTACCTTCATAGGAGGTAAGTTAGGTGCCTCTATAATAAAATTACAAATGCTTCTGGCCTTAGTAGTGGCTAAAGCTAAACTGGCTAGTGCCCGCCATAAGAACTAAAAATTAAGAACAATTAGCGTTTTAGGCGCCACAATAATAAAATGGCCATCGCTTCTGGCTTTAGTAGTAGCCAAAGCCAGAACTGGCTAGTGCCCGCCATAAAATTTTTTTTTAATTAAAAAAAAATAATTCGGTGAAAAGAAGAGTAGCTGAAAGCCTAAAGATATTAAAATAACATTATGTAATTACTCGCAGAGTTTCCATTCAGCTCAATGAATCAACTCTTAAAATATATAGAAGCACTAATGTTATCATGCAATCTATTCATAAAAGAAGAAAAAGTTGGTGAAGAATTATTAGTTGCCAAAATTTTAAGACACTAGTACAGAAAAAGAATCAATATTTAATACTATGAAAAACTTTTTTCAAAAGAAAGAAATTCCTATTCGTAATACATTTTCAGCTACTACTGATGGTACTTCAGCAATGACAAGGTACCATAACGGTTTCATAGGGCATCTGGAATACGCTATACCAAATGTACTCGATGTACACTGCGCTATTCATCATAAGCATTTGGTTCAGGGTTGCCACTCAAACAGGAGAAGGAAATTTCCTGACTTTTCCAGGTTTCAGAGGTGTGTTTTATGGTACAACTTGAAAACACAAAAATTTGCAATTACACATGACCAACATATAACTCTCAAAGCATTATTATTATAACTATCATAGGACTTGTTTCCTCCACTGAAAATTTGGATTAAAATCTGCCCAACCTGGATTAAAAAATGTCTTTTTTTACAGACATTCTGCACTTAAATGAAAAAAAGAAATTTATTTAATAATATTTTTAAATAGATTCATGTATTTTATACTTATTTAGCAGCATACATATGCAAAAGGTATGGGCATTAAATTTTTTAATGATGTGCCATCGTACTGCTAGAATTAGTTTCAGGGCCAGAGAAACCTGCCTGAAATTTGAAAGTATCATTAACTAATAATAAAAAGTTAGAAGGATGAAGCCTAATTAAATGATAGGAATAACATTAAATAAAGTTAAAGTTAATTACTTAATGATTAAAAACTGAAATATAATAATCAACGATATTTTGACAAATATAAATTATGTAAATGGTTAGCCTAGAAACTAGATGACTGATAACTATTTTTTTATTTTACTGCAAAATGACAAATAAGGCATCTATTAAAAAGAAAAAAAAGGTTTAAAATTTAATTTTGCGGTAAAATTCTACATAGTTTAAAGTACGGCCTTGGCGCGATTTTCAAAATTGTTGCCAACACCAAAATGACCTGTTTACTGCTCATCGTAAATGTCGCCAAATCCCATGTATACCGTATAATAGGATTAAACCAATTTTATTTTATACGGGAATGGGAAGATATTCTCTTTCATTCAACATGCACTGAACATGCGCATGCAAATCTCTCGATTCTTGAGGTTACTGGAAACCAAAAAAGTTGCTGGAAACTTGCTTTGCCTTTCTAAAAGACAATCTGATTGGATCTACGAAAATTGGCTGTACTCCAGCTCACGAATGACTCTCACGCGGTACATAACTCGCCAAGAAAGTGATCAGTTCCAACGTTGGCGTAAAAATCACTTTTTTGGGAGATCGCCGTATGAAATTCCCTGACTTTTCCAAATTTTGACTAAAATATTTGTAATGGCCATAGTCCGATGAGGGGATGGAAAAAATTGGCGAGAGAAATAATTAGTCCGATGGACCAATCACTAGCCATCGCCGGTTGGTTTGTTGGACGGAAGCAATAAGAAAAGTAAAGGAAAAGAACGAAAAGGAGAATGACAGCAACTCTTTTTTTCAATGAAAAGGACAATGACAATGACAGTAACTCTTTTTTTCTGGATGTCGGAGGGGACGCTCAGATTTTTGTTGGAGGACCGTCGCCATTTTTTTTATGCGGGGATTGTTTCTTGTCCGGGGGGGTGGACAGAGCTGGACTTATATCCCAAATGATTGTAACCTATGTTGTTATCTAATCATGAATTGTACATTTCTTATTAAAGTTTATTACTAAACAAAAAAAAAAGGTGTCATCCATGCGTTGACTGAAGAAACCATGTATAGAAAAAATTAACCTTACACTGCAGGAAGGAATATAATAATTCGCTTCCCATATCTCCAACAATGAAAGGGGAGCTATCAACTCACATTCTGGTGGCAGCAACAACATCACATGGGTGAGTACTGATTTTTTTTTCGGGGGGGGATTAATGCTAAAAGGTACAAGATTCTAAAGCAAACGGTAGGCAAATATATGATCTGATGTTAAATTACTTTTCATTAAATTTTAAATTATTCTGCGTCAGGTTACAAAAGTTTCGGGGAATTTTAACAGGATCCATTTGAAATTCTGGTTTGGGAGCTTTAGAAATGGTGAAAGCTCAGTAGTATTATATATATATATATAAATTTTTGTACGTGTTTTTGGCTTATGGATAATTGAGGGAACTGTGTATTTAGTGAAGAGTAACTTTCAGTGGTATTTTCCTTACAAGAGGTGCTGTTTACTGTTGTTTTAGTACTGTTTCATATAAAATGTAAACTTATTTTGGGTTAAAGTACCAAAATTTGTTAAAATGATTTTTATAACATTTAACTGACAAATGTCACGATTTTTTTAAATCAGCTTTTAAAATGTGTAAAAGCTCAAATAATTGATTACAGTGCATAAGTGTTATGTGTATTTAAATTGTCGTATGTAAAAGAGTTTTTTAAGAATAACTGGTTGAATTTGTGCATTTATTTTGCAAGAATAAGTGGTTACATCTGTATATTTATTTTATAGTAATTATAAGTGTCCGTTTCTATTGCTTTGTACATTACGTTTGATATTTCATCATGGCATATTTAATGAAAGGGAAGAAGGCCGATCTTGTACTTCTGGCCGATGAGTTAGCGGAAGAGGTCTCGAACGATTTAAAAATGTTAACTAAAAAATATCATTCTTGTAAGTAAGAACTATGAAGAAAATTCAGTCAAAGAACTAGTAATTTCAATTATTTCCGAAAGGAAAGAGAAGAAAAATGTGGAGTTAGCCTAGGGGAAGTTTCGGATAGAATTAGAAAGATTAAGACTTGAAGCGGAAAACCGGAGTTTAAATTCTGAAAGTTCAGTAGATTTAGCAATGAGTCCAAAAGTGAAAAGTTTAGACGAAAATGTTAAAGCGATAAAATTGCTGACTGTGAAAGTTCCGAGAAGACCAGAAGGGTGGAATTATTTTTAAGGTAGCGGATAACTTAAATACTAAGGTGCTAATGTGTTTATTAGGAGACAAGGCCGAGTACCTTTCAACTTATTTAGAGAACGAATAGTATGAGGATTATGAAGCATTGGAAACTATAGTAATTCGGGAATATGAACCATCACCACTCTAAGGCTTGTCTGGAAAATTTTAAACGGACTAAAAGGAACCCGGGAGAAAATTTCACTACAAGATGTTTGCTACAAGATTAAATTCTATGTAGATTTATTACTGCAAGTTGAGAGGAACAACGGATTTGGAAACTGTCAATCAGTTAGTAGTTGCGGACAGATTAATGGAAACGCTCGATATGGAATCTACTACTCATATTAGTATTAAGCAGGGAAAAAATGAGTGGAAACCAAAGGATTTAACCAGAGAATGCGATACCTTTTTCTCGAGAACAGGGAAATCTTACGCTAAGGGTTATGAATGAGATTTAAGGGATTATTATATCATAGGATTAAAGTAAAGCTAAAAGAAAGCTATAAACTTAGCTCAGACAAACAAGCTTAAACTTTGTCAAACAGAGGCAAAATAGACTCTCCTCAGAAATATTTCGCATGTTACAAGTGCGGGTTAAGGGAATAAATATTTTAAACGTGATTACATTTTGCGAAAGTGAATAGAGCAACTGCGGTAGATGGAGGGGAAGATAGCGAAACTCAAGGAAATAGAGTTATTGTTGCCAAAGCGGAATGTTTTGCAAAGAAAATTTCTAAATACTCAATAGAAGAGGAATGATGCAAATTGGATAGAGTGCAGGTTAGTGTAAACGGTGGGGTAAGCAATGCATTAATCGATTCTGGCAGTGAGGTAACGGTTGTAAAGGAAAGTATAATCCCAGACTTTCCGAAAGATATTTTTCAGATCTGGAAGTGGATCGGCAATTTATTTGAAGGGGATTTCATGGCAAAATCTTTAGTTGAAGATGTTTTAATACCCTCATGTTAAGAGACATGTTAAGAGGCGAAAACGGTTGTAAAGATCGTCAGTTTAGCAGAGAAGACAGAAGCAGTGGCTTGTCCTACGAATCGAAGGATTCCTCGGACGTAAGGAGGCAGAAACACCCCAGGGTAAGTTAAAAACGGACATTCAAAGCCACGCAACTGCTGCTCACTTAGAGGGTAAAACAATCTCAGACAGCGGAGTTTCGTCAGCAACAGAAAGACTGCACTCACTTGTCTAAATTGTGGGAAGAAGCGAAAGCGGATAAAGGAAATTATTTTGTGAGGAACAGTTTTCTTTTTCATCGAAACAAAGTTCTGGGGCAAAGTGCAGAGAAATTAGTTGCCCTAAATGCAGAAGGAATGAAATTCTAAAGCTCCCGCATGCATCGGTGTTTAAAGGACACATGGGAATTAAAAAGCATTAGAGAGGATTCGTTATTCCTTTTATTGGGAAAACGTACAAAGAGATGTCCAGAAATTTTGCGAATCATGTGAAAGCTGTGAACTAACAAAGCTAGTGAAAGTAAAAGCTAGGGCGCCGATTACTCCAATGGCAAGACCACAGTTACCTTTTCAGGTTTTCAATGTAGATTTAATCGGACCTATAGATCTTCCAAATTCGAAGGTGCATACACATATTTTGTGCTTGGTGCACCAGCATACTAGGTGGGCGAGGCAGTGCCATTAACCAGTCTGACGGCAAAAACTAACTGCGACACGTTGCTGAAGATTTTCTGCAGGACCGGAATCCCTAATGTTTTATTGCGTCAGATACTAGTACTTATTTTAACGCAGACTGAACACAAAATTTGAGAAAAGATTAGGGTCCAGTCAGAGATCTTCGACACTGATGTACCCTCAGTCAAATGATTTAGTCGAAAGATTTATTCAGACTTTGAAACGTATGTTGCATCATACAGAGAGGAAGGTCGCGCTTGGCATGTCCAAATACCTTACTTATTATGAGCATACAGGGAAATACCTAACAGTACTACAGGGGTATCACCTTTCCAACTATTGTATGGTAGACTGGCACAAGGACTGTTATCTATTTTAAAATCTACATGGTTAGGCATAGCGAACTGAAATTCTGGTAGACCGGCACAAGGACCGTTATCTATTTTAAAATCTACATGGTGAGGCATAACGAATTGAAATTCCACCTAAAACCAATTCATAAATATTTGTAAAATTTGAAGACATGGGCCGCTGAGCAAGTTGATCTTACGAGCGAAATTCAACAAGGTAAGATGGCGCAATGTTATAATTTGCGCTCTTCAAGTGAAACTTTTGAAACAGAAGAAAAGGTTGTAGGCCTCATACCGATTCATGCAACAGATTATATGATCGATGGCAGGATCCTGCAGTGATAAAGGAAAGGAAGACCCACACTCGTTTTTGCAGACGGAGCATTAAGCATGTACAACAAAATAAAATAAGAAAATTCATTGTGCGGTCAAATGCTATCAGTGTAATATTGACGGGAAGGTAGACAATATTCCCTCTACTTTAGATCAGGATAGTAGTTTTGAAGGTATGTTAAATAATCTAAAATCCACTAATCTTAACATCAAGCAGATTGATGAGTTAAAACTACTGTTGGGGAAGTACAAGAACTTATTTCTGAGACATTTTCAACTCGCTAGAGTAAGACAACAGAAGGTTGAACTTATGCCTTGCGTAGACAGAAAAAAAAACTCGTTGTTATGGCATTCCGATGGCATATCGCAAGGAGGTAGACAAACAAGTCAAACAATTTCGAGAGATGGGCCTCATTGAACCATCGGAAGCGAACATAGACCACCCGGTTGTGTGTGTGGCCAAGAAAGACGCGACAATCAGGATGTGCGTAGATTTCAGGGCTTTGAATTCGGTCACTAAAATGTAGGCATTTCCTATGAAGGATATGCATGAATATGTGGCTGTATGTATATATGTGGCTGGGCATTCAAAATGACTATCTAGTTTAGATATGCGCAGAGGATACTGGCAAAAAGAAATGGATGAATCAAGTAAACCGCTGACAGCGTTTTCAATTCATAACAGGACGTTTCAGGGGAGCGTCAGGTACTTTTCAAAGAGAAATGAATAAGGTTCTTTTCCGGTACAGTGATTTCGAATAAGCATATAATCGACGATATTATAAATTTTTCAAATACATTTGAGGAACACCTGGAAGCATCTAGAAACGATCTTTAAGATACTGGAAGAGTTAATGTTTCCTGTCAGGCTCAGTAAGTGTGATTTTGCAGCTAAGGAAATAGATTACTGACGCCATAAGATAGGAAATGGCAAATACTACCAGATCCTAGTAAGATTGCAGCAATTAAAGTGCTAGAAAGAAGGCCCACGAATAAAAAACGTGTCAGTTCGGTGTTGGATCTCATGGAATTTTATCGCACAATATATCCCGAACTATGCCGAGATAGCTGGGCCTTTGACGGATTTGACGAAAAAGAATGCCCCGAATATTGTGCAGCGGGGTTAAGTCGAAGACGCGGCCTTGCGAAAATTGGAAGATATGCTGTGTCAGGTGATGTCTTTACCATGCCTGATTTACCATTTCAGGTGCATCAGATGTGGCTATCATCTCTTGTCTAACTCACAAGCGCATTTTCAACCAATAGTCTCTGCATCTCAAAATTTTTTTGGTGCTCAGAAGAATTGGGCAGGCATAGAAAAGGAGGCCTGGGCAGTTTTATTCGGGCTCAAGAAATTTCATACGTGGATTTTCTTGGACACGGTGGAGATCATTACGGAGCACAGTCCCTTAAAATATCTCACAGAAATTAAACCTAGGTGTCCAAAATTAACGCGTTGAACTCTCTCTCTCTGCAAAGATGGAATTTGAAAATTACATATCGTCCAGGAGTACAACATCGGGCTGCAGATGCGTTGTGACGATTAGTATTAATAATAATAAAAAAAAACCACAGATGTTCCGAAGTTCGTAATTCATGTCTTTAAATATCTCTGGAGATAATATTTTTAAATGGTGTTTGTAAATAAAATGGTTTATCTAATGCAGAAATGTATTTGTATAGTTATGTTTAGTGTATTCTTGTCTATTGCTAAACGAGAGAAAAAAAAATACTAGAAAGTAGACTTTTGTATCCTGATCAGATAATGGTTTCTATGTACAGGTAAGGTTGTTTTTCAGTATGTTAAATATGTAGCTACTAGTTATGCCTCCCTCTGGGTTGCCACTCAAACTGGAGATTGAAATTCCCTGACTTTCCTAGGTGTGTTTTAAGAAAATTCCAGTCTATTCGCGTAATGCACGTTGACTGTGCTAAGAGGTAAATTAATTACGGTACCACTTGAAAACACAAAAAATTTGTCAATGGCTTACATATATATAATCCCCAAAGCATTACTATTAATACTATAATATTTGTTGTTTTCTCCACTGAAGACTGAGATTAGAATCTGCCCAATCTGGATTTAAAATGTCTTTTTTGAAGACATTTTGCAGCTAAACGAAAGAAAGAAATCTATTTAATGATATTTATAAATAAATGCAGGTGTTTTATATTTATTTAGCAGCACACATAAGCAAAATAAATTTCGTGATGGTGTGTCATCATACTGCTAGAATTAGTCTCAGGATTATGCCAGAGAAAATTTCCTGAAATTTCAAAGTATTAATTACTACTAATAAATAAATTTAGAGGGAAGAAGCAACATTAAATACACGAATAACATAAAAATAATTCAAAACTGAATTGCAATAATCAACGAAATTTTGGCGAATATAGTTATATTAAATGGTCAGCCTAGATGACTGATTACTTTTTTTTTTTTTTTATTTTACCGTAAAATGACAAGTAAGGCATTTATTAAACAGAAAATAAAAAGGTTTAAAAGATTTTGTGATAAAATCCTAGTATACACTACGGCCTTGGCATGATTTTGAAAATTGCCGCCAACACCATAGTGACCCGTTTACTGCTCATCATAATGTCGCCAGATCCTGTGTATACCCTACATGCAAGCTATTCTAACCTCCATGGTACCATATACTAGGTGAATTGGCAGTGAATTATCGTGAGTGGGAGTATTCGGCCTAACAGCCTTTACTCAGCAATTATTAACCCCACTGGGTATTCTTTGTGGAACTTGTAAACAAATACACTCATGTCCAAAATTATGTTTACATGCATAAATTCACGGATTTCTCAGAGACTAATAATTTAATGAATTTTCGTGGAATCATACATAACATGATGACACATAAATGCAAAAGAAAAAATTGAAGATCACCTCATATGATATAAAATTGTAGCATGAAACAATAAAAATGGTAATAAAGTGTGACAAAGAGAGTTAAGAAAAAAAGGAATGATTCAGAAAAAGAATTAAGTCTTACGAATTTAATATGGAATATGATCTCCCCTGACTTGTACACACATATCACAACGTGTTTTAAGGCTGGAAATAATGTTGTTAACCACAGTTTGGGGAATTAATCACCACTCTTCCAGCAATGCGGTCTTCAGAGCATTTAAATCTCTAGGAGGAGGATGTATACGTGCAATTGCTCTTCCAAGGTAGTCCCATAAGTTCTCTATCGGGTTAAGGTCAGGAGAGTTTGGTGGCCAAGGTATTCGCTTAATGTCTTCACTTTCAAGGAATTCATCAACGAGGTTTGCTCGATGTGGACGGGCATTATCATCCATAAATAAAAAGTCAGGTCCATATGCACCCCTGAAAAGTCTTACATAAGGATCTAAGACCTCATCCCGATATATCTGGCCTGTCACAGATCCGCTGCTGAACACGTGTAGGGGCGTACGTCCATCGATCATTATTCCACCCCATACCATCACACCTCCACTACCGAAACGGTCACGTTCCACAATGTTCGAGGGATCATTTCGTGTTCCTGACTCCCTCCAGATGTAAACACGTTTAGAATCACCAGTTAAACTAAACCGCGACTCATCAGTAAAGAGAACATGGGACCATTGATGTTCAGTCCAGTTTTGATGTTCTTTACACCAATTAAAGCGATCCCTCTTTTTCTGTGAAGACAGTAAAACACATACCCTTGGCTTTCTGGCATAAAGGCCTTTTTCATTAAGCCTTCTGTATATTGTTTGCCGTGATGCAACAGTTCCAGTGGCGGCTGCAAGCTCTGAACTTAACTGGCGAGCAGTAGCCTTTCTGTTACGACGGGCAGTTAATGCCAGATACCGATCTTCAGAAGCAGTTGTCATTCGTTTCCGACCTTGTCCAGGCCTCCTTACAACACTTCCATCATTTTGAAACTGTTTACATAGCTTAGAGACTGTCTGTCTTGAAATATTCAGACATGTGGCTGTTTCCATGATTGACTGCCCTGCTTCTAAACGGCCGATAATTCGCCACTTTACAGATTCTTCCAAATGATACTTCGAAGCCATAAGAAACCACTTTTGAGTCCCTACACACTGAAATCAAACGCTATGTTGCAGAAATTCACTCAAATATTCAGTTTGCGCAAAGCGCTTGATTCACCCTTGGATGACGTAACGCCTAGAGTTGCATATCACAAACCGTTTGATTACTTTTGATTGGATAATGCTAATTAGGCTTGGTTTTCACACATTCCCTGCAAATACGGATCACATTGATTCGATATTTCATTAAATATAATCATTTTTGGGTATGTAAAGATAATTTTGGACATGAGTGTATTTACATGATGCACAATTTTTTTTTTCTATTTCCAATTGTTGTTATAGAATATTGTTCTGGGTCTTGAAGGGCTGGATAGTTTTCTTATATACTAGAATTAAACCGATTTTGTTTTTATACGAGAATACGTATTTTCTTTGATTCTCGAGTTTACTGGAAACTTCCTTTGCCGTTCTAAAAGACAATCTGATTGGAGCTGCTAAAATTGGCTCTATGCCAGCTGCCCGAATGACGCTCACGAGATACATAATTCGCCAAGAAAGTGATCGCTTCCAACATCGGCGCAAAACTTGCTTTTTTTTTGCAGGGGGGGAAGCTGAATGAAATTCCCTAACTTTTCCAGATTTTGACTAAAATGCTTAAATTACGTGACTTTTTCCGGTTTTCCAGGTAGCGTAGCAACCCTGCTCCCTGCACCAGGTCGGGTAGGGGGGCTGAAAAATTTCAGTATCCCTGTCAGCCATCAGGAACTTTGAAATTTCCGATGAAATCAAGTGTGTCAACTAATAAACTTATGATCTCTGATTCTGACGAAGTCTGCTTGGTCTTTGATGAACTCTGGACTGCTTCTGACGAATTCGGAACTGCTTATGATGAATGCTCTTTTGTTTTTGATGAACTCTACATTCTTTCTAATGAATGCTGAACGGTTTCTGATAAACCTGTTGTAAAATTAGCTTTAAGAAGCAAATCTCCATCTTAGTGGGGGGGGGGGG
>KK121347.1:108020-124401 GCA_000611955.2 Stegodyphus mimosarum | reverse complement strand
TGATGTCAATGATGCAATATACATGGTTTAAACAGAGTTGTACTTAGATTAAAATTAGGACTTTAAAGGAATACTGCCAACTTGTTCCAATTAAGTTTAATTTGTTAGTAAATTACTGTCATATATTTATACCTTATTTATATATGGGGTAAGGTGTGTGAGGCAGAAAATGTAGTTTACAGTAGAGTTATATAATAAATTGTACTGCCTCACTCAGTTTCCCTGATGTATATTTAAGGGAAACTGAGTAAGGCAGAAAGTATAGTATACAATATTCATATAATATAGCATGCAGTGTGTTTTATTATTATTTGTCAAATGTTGGTAATGTCTTATTTGTACACAGTTTATGTATCAAAATTTGTAACACAAAATTTGCTGTTTTTTTTTTATTTATTTATTTATTTTTTGTTTGTATGTTAGATGAACATCCAACTATCCCTGCCATTTCATTTTATCTGAAATATTACAAAAATAGACAACATCTAGATGAATTTAACATACATTAATTCCATGTTAAATTTTACTTTTTTGATTACTATCTCATCAATATGTTAATGCAATGGCTAAAGTAAGTTCTTGTCAGAAATTTGTCTCTCACAAGAATTGCGCAAGAAAATGCATAACTAATTTTACACAATATTTTTTCTCAGCTGAAGGTATGTAATTACATTAATTACATTTAATCACACTGAAACATTAGAATAAACACTTATAATTTCTAGAAAACTTAACACCAGCAACAATAAAGTAAAGATATACAAGCACTAGAGGAAGAAATAAACATATATTCACCTCAGGAGAATTCGTTGTAGTATTAACAGTTGTAGAACCATTTGAGGTATTTGTGACTGTTGTAGTTTCAACAACTACTTCTGGTTGCACAACTATCTCATGTGAGGAATGACAAGAACTAGATTCTTCAGTAATAGTAGACAGTGAGATCTCAGAAGCCATTCGAGGATATATCCTTCTAGTGAATGGACGAGCATGTTTCACTCTATGAATGATGGGTGAAGGTTCTGGTGAGGGTGTTGGTATCCTATCTGGATCATCAAGAGGAATAACCTTTGAAGGAAAAAGGGAAAAAAAAACTTTATTACTAAAAAAGGCAATAAATAATGATGAAATATGCAAAACAGAAAAACCTATACTGACACAGACAGCATAAATTTGTCTTTTCATTTTACAAAAATAAGCAGTCTTAATATTGCATATAAATAAATAAGTTTTGCAATCAGCAGATAAAATCTGGATTGCAGAGTCTATCGATTTATTTTCTTATAAATGGCCTAATGTTCTTACATGTGAAAGTAAATTTCTCTGAATTATATGAATCTGATCTTAGCATAAAACATTCAAATAAATAAGAAACATACCAGTATAGCCTTTCTATTTCCCTAATTTCTTCTTATTTGAGAAGAAATTGTCACTTGTAGATAGAGTAAGGCAAAATTTGTTTTCAAAATAGACAACATAAATATCACCCTCTTTCATATTTATTTTTCAACTTGCAAAAAAAATTTACAGAATTTTCACATTTGCATAATTTGTGATAAATTACAAAACTACCATCATAACTCGTGATTATAAGGTCAGTTTTGAATATTTAAATATTTTTATCATTGCTCATGATATAATTGTTTTAGAAAAATAAAAATATCAAACTTGTTTTCTTCGAAATGTCATCATATTACACTAACCACATTTTGTCAACAAAAATAATTTTATATTAAAAATTGCTTGTTAAGAAATTAAAAATATAAAAATCATGTCAGTAAAACATATGAATGTAAGGAAAACTTTAGATAAAATATAATCTAGAAGAAGTGATTCTAGCAAAATTTTACAGAATTATCATGATTGTAGTATAGTAATTTTAAGTTGAAACTGAATATTTTTTGCACTGCTTTTTTAACTATACACATTGAAAGAAGGGTATGAAAATAGAGGCTTTCATAAACACGTGAATATTTATAACAGTTTTAATAATCCTTTAAAAAATTTTATAATAACAAATATGTCACTCACAAATGCATACACAAAACTGCAAATAAAATTATAAAAGTGCTATCATGCATAAAATATTGCACAATAATTAAGTTTTTGACCAAAAAAAAATTTCTAAAACATTCATTATGAGAAAAATTTAAGAATTAGGTTAATTTTATTATACATAATATATCAGCTTTATATTATGTAAGATATATGATTTATAAAAGAAAGTCGGACACTAACAATAAAAGAAGGAAGGTTTCTTACCTCTCCAGGTGGTCCTATAATTGAAAGAACTACTGGAAACAAGATAAGTCCATTTGATAACCCAAGTACAACTAAGACACAAAGAACAGCAAAAAAATACCTAAAAAATAAATCAATAAATATTAGACATTAAAAAAAAGGCTCTTCTCTTATTCTTAGCTACTTATTATATTTGTATAAGTAGCATTCATTTTTGAAACAAGGGAAGGGGGTAATAATAAATAAATTAAAATTCTTTTACCAGAATATTAGTATGAAACTGAGGCACAATTCTTAACTGAATTTTAGAAAGAGTAGGTGCCATTTAATTTAATCACATGTGTCTAGTGTTGTTTTGATAATACTGGCCAAATGATAACACTAAATGGTGAGAAAAAATCTCTCTCAATGTTAATGCAATATAAATAATTTAATAAAAATATACTGAAAACACAAATTTATATCTTCCCAGAATTTTCATTATAAATATAAGCTAGAAAATTCACAGATAAAAGATAGACAACAGTAATTACATCATATTTCAACTATAAGATGCTAGTACTCTTAATAAAATTAATCTAATCAATACTATATATCTTGATTAGTGGAGCACCTCCTCAAATCCCAGTTCTAATAGGAAATTCTTTATTAATTTCATCATCAACATCTTTAGAATTTATTCCACATACTGGGCCAGTTGCATTTGAGAAAGCAATAACTTTTGTCGTTAAAAAAGCAACTTGAACTTTTTTAACAATGCCCCCGATTTTTATTTATCTTAATTACAGATGCTGCATTTTCCTTTCAAACTGCCTTTGTTTATCATATATTGAACAAATTGCAAGGCACTTGGACATCTGAGTTTTTCTTGTTACTGTGAGAAGTATGGTCTGCACTAGCTAAGGAGAGTTCTTCCTGTTCTTGCCTGAGATGTCCGCATACCTCTATAGGTTGCTGATCTAAGAAATGACTCCCTAATTCTTGACGGATGATGCCACGCAGCCAAGAGGAAGCAAGACTTCGTTCTGATTAGTGTGCGAAATGTACTCCCGAATCTTCATGCATCGTGAGTGTGAGCTTGGCGAATCTTCTAGAACTTTGTCAGCTGAGCCCCACCTTTCCATAAGGAGAAAATACATCATTTTGATGAATGTGGTATCATAGACCTTATTGCCATTTTCATTTGTGAAGACCTACCACACGTTCTCAAGCACCAGCTATGGGCTACACACCTTAGACAAGTAAAATTTTTCCTTTTCCTATACTCATGCTTAGGATTTTAAAGTGTTTTCTTGATTCATCATAATTGTGCAGGAGCCTGAGTAATGTATAGCTTAATAATCTAATAAAAAAATTAAACGATTTGAACTTTAGTATGCCTGGTCTTAAAAAATAATGAAATAACCTAAAATATTGTATTGGGCTGAAATATCGGTATATGTAATAGACAAAATTATTTGGAATTTAAATTCTTATTAAAGAGGAAATGCCTCAGTAATGTTAACTATGAGAATGTTACAAATATAAATTTTGATGTACCCCTGCCTTATTTATGCATAATAGTAAATTTTTCAATATGTGTAAAATTCTTGTTCATTGTTTTTTGGCATATCATTAATTAACCTTTCAAGTTTAAAGGCAAATACTTAAAATATTGATAAGGTGCTATTTATTGGTACTCTAGATGTTTGCTAAGGGTAATATACATCAGCTTAGTCCATAGCATGAATAAATTAGGATTTAAGAGGTAAAAATGCTCTGTGTATGTTTTTTTTTTTTTTTTCCTTTCTTTAAATTGATCATTCACATGCTTGGTCCTGGAAAGGTACAAAACACAACACAATGTGAAATTAATTACGATGATAAAAATGTTAACTTTGTTTGAACTTGAATTTAGGGTTAAATTAGAAACTAAACATATGTTTCTTTTTGATTAGATAATTTCTTACCCCATGAGTTTTACGAAAATAAGTCAGCACCGTGGTGGTACTTTACTTTGGTACTGTACGCAAAACTAAACACGACTTTTGGCAATGACAAAAATGAGTTGCCAAAGCCATCGCCAGTTGGTGACATCTCGCTAATTTAGCAAGGTACCTCAGTGTTAAATAGACTTGCCTCTGTAATCTTATTTTTCCAGCAGAACTTCATCTCCTGAGGCATTTCATGTTATATTATACAAAAGATACAATTTTACTTATAATTTGACTAAAAATATTAACAAAATTCATAATAATAACTTCAAAGTGTAACTTTGCAATGCCATTTATTACTTTTATGACTTCATTAGAGTTAAAAGAAAGAAATTCAAATCAGATTAAATGATTACAGTAAAATATGCATTTCCTTCATTTTTCTATACAAACAATTAATAATAATCAGTAACAATGAATGAGTAATAACATTAACTGCTATCATGTTATACAGTAACTATTGTTAAAATCAACAATAAAGTAATTATTAATTAAATTATTTTTAAAAACAGTTTAAAAATCTATACTAACCTATAAATAAAATCAAACTCAGAGAAAAACAACATAGCCACACCAATAAAAGTAGCTATAGCTCCATGTATAATAGGGCTAGACATCTGCTCTAGAGCCATAACCATCCTACGATCTCTATTACCAATACTAGTGAGAAAACCCTAAAATAAATTTCAAAAAAATTAGCAGACAGATTCAAAACAAAGTGAACTTTTGCTTTAAATGCTAATATAAAAATTAATTTAAAAATTACATTTCACAGAAAATACACAACATACTTAAACAGTAATCATACAATTTTTAATTTATTCTTTATAAAAGATATGCCATTGATAGGTTTGATTCTTATTAAGCAGAAACTGATGGCATTTAGTATTAACATACATTCTACAGAAACTACGTGTACATTTTGAGATAATGGAAAACATATAGGTAAGAAAGAAAAAAAAAAGTTCACTGTCCTCATATAAAACAAGATTTTTTATAGTATAGCTATTTTATTATAATGGCTTACAGTAAGTATGTGTACATGTTTTCCTACATAGGGTTAAACAGTAACATAGAAAGCTGAGATTTATGGAAATTTCATAATATTGCATTTTAATAAAGTTCTTAAAAAATAACCTACACTGTGAACCTTCATAGTCAAAATGTCTGTTTCTCTGCTTTATCCATTTAAAAAACGATAAAAAAAATATCCATGAGTAATATTACTTAATAAACTACCTTTGAAAGTAATCATAGCATTATGCATAAATAGTTTCTTAGAATGCTTATTCAAGTGAATTTAATCCTTACTCTGTAATAATCTATATTGCACATACAATGTTAAGGAAGAAAAATTTTGTTAAGAAGACTTTTTTAAATACAGATTTCATATTTAGTATATTATCATATTATTATTATTATTGTTATTATTATTATAATTATTATTTATTAAGTACTAAAATTCTTGAAATTCTAAATTTAACAACGGAGACAAAAATACTAAGAGACTGTTAGCATCAGTACATACAAGGAAAGAAAAAAATAATAAATTAATTAAGACAAAAGAATATAAATAAAAAAGCCTAAATTTTTATTTACCATCATTATATGCACAACATATTCAACACTAAATCCAACCGCAGCAATTAGAATTACAGCAGGAACTGCACTAAGTTTTATTCCCATCAATCCCATAAATCCAAATAATTCTATAATTATCACAGCTAAAGGGAATACCTGAAAGTAAAACAGAAGTTGGAAAAAAATACATAAAAATTTAAACATTTTTTTTTATATTTTAAACACTAGCACAATTAATTATGAAATATATTTACCATTATGAATGCTGCCCAAGGATTACACAAAACTGTTGCTATCACAAGAAAGATGACAATAAATATGCAGGCCATAGCAAGCCAAAAATAGTATCTCAATCCAAGATACTGCTCCCAGTAAATAAAAGGCAAGCCAGTAGGAAAATTCGGAAGTCCTCTCTCTTCAAATTTCTCACAAACTAATCGTACATCACGTATGGTTTCTGTGATTTCTTCAGTTGTTCCCATGTTATTGAGGAAAAATGGAATTTGAGCATATACAAGAGGCTGAGCTTTAGGCATTTTAAGTTCTACATCCTGAGGATCATGCACCCAGCGACGAGGCTCAGGCACAAAATTGGCTTGTGAAGCAGAGTAGGCCAGTGCATCATTTGAGACCCAAGCTGTCAGATAATTATAAAAAGCTTTTGTATTTATGATTCCACTGTTGTCAACAAGTCTGACTGTTTTAACCTAAAAAAAAAACAGTTTCACTAAAAGCCAAAATGTGAAGTAAATCAATTTGCACAAAATACTATGACAAAATCAAATTTTTAGTCAAATTTACTGAGATTTGGATCTGTAATGATCTGATTGTATTTTCGTAGGAATAAATTAAATTTTTATGTGATAAATTTTCTTCCCCAATATGTTTGGAACACCAAGTCTGAATACAAATAAAATAAGACAAAAGCTTATCTACACTTTTCTTGATCATAAAAAAATTAAAGGCATTTCAAAATCCATGATTATTCATAATTCCACAAAACATTTTTTATTTATTAAAATCTATAATATTAACAATGCAATAAATTACTATTAAATCACACCAAAATAGAGGCAAACTCATTAAGATTTTTTCATACATATTTGACAAATGCTTAATGTGTCCATCTTAACAGATGTCTATCGATAATCATTTGGTGCTAACATTAACTACTTATTTGAGCTACTTACATTCTGTGCTGAGTAAATTATGGTTAACCATAGATACAGCATCAGTGATAATAGTGGTAAGGGTCCTGGATATCATTGAGGAGTTGAGGCACAAAGATAACTCCCAAAAGAAAAAGTAACAAGAGATTAAATGTGAAGACAGGCGATAATCACCTACTAACAAATTATCTTATCATCCTATGTATCTTATCTACATGGTAAATTTTGATAGAGATGATGTGGTGCCAATTTTTGACTCCTGCAAATGGCCTTAGTTTTAGTGAGTGAGACAACTGTCAAGTTGAAAGAAGTAAGTATCACTGTTTTAATTTAACTGTGACCAGTTTCCCAACAGTCCAATCAAATCATCTCAATGTCATCAAAGTAGAACACTCAGCACTTGTGAAAAATGTAGAGAAAAAATTATCAAATTTATTCTATATATCAGTATGAAAAAAAATGGGTATTATAGACATTTGTCCTACATTCTTAAAATATTCAAGTAATTATTAATAGTCTTATATTTAGAATATATTTACAGCAAAATACATTACTATTATTAGATTTCAAAAGCATAATAGTCTTGACATATGTGAATTTACAACAATTCTGAAAAAAATATTTTATGCACTGATAAAATTGGACCTTAAAGGATCATCTAAGGCTTAAATTCTAAAACCTTTTGAATTTGTTAATGATACAAGAGTACATATTCATCAACTCACAAGAGATTTATCAACAGGATTATCAATACGTCCAGTCTGAACCAAAAGCTTATAAGCTAAGATGGAATCATCAGATGCATTAGAACACCAGCCTTCTTGAGTAATACATCCACTGTTCCAGTCTTCATCAAATGATTTTTGTAAACCTGCAATGACATATCATATATAAGTGGAGTTCCATTATGAATAAATGATACACAATGAATAATATAATCATTGCAATTTCTTTTAATGCTGACTTTTGCAATGAGTCATTACAACCTGGCATCATTCATCAGGAAATCATTCAATATACTGACTTTATCAGTCGAGGTCAACCTATCTGCAGAAAGAATACTCTGGCTCAATATACAATATTATCAACACTACTATATTCAGTTAATTATATTCAGGCAATCAACAATAATATATTTAGTTAATTCTTACTAGTCTGAAATGGTATAGCACTTGGCCAGTGGAAACGGGACTACGAGACCTGAACAGCAGACAGCCTCACACAGTCACACCATTTTTATTAACTTTTAATGATAATCATGAAACTAAAGAAATAATACAGAAAAACTTAGAAAAAATGTAATTATATAAAGCATACTTTTCACCATGAAGTTGAGCTCTACTATGCATCAAATATTGTGAGAAATTCAAAGTTTAGAATTCAGAGATTTTATATACTATGTTACACTGCTTCTGCACTGAATCACACCAGAGACTGACAATTAATTTTTGAAAATCTCAAGATGCTGTACTGTCCCATCCTGAAAAAAGGCATTCTGAGGGTAGTTGGAGGATTAACTAATGTGTTAGTAATCACTGTTCTAATTTTAATAATTTATGTTAATTGAAGTATTAATAATTCTGTTTTTCAGTATTAAAAGGCAAAAATTTATTTGCATATTACTCAATAAGATACCAATTATTTAGAAAGTTTCAAAAATTTCGGAAAAACAGTGAAGGAAAAAATTTGGATCTTAAAGGATCATCTTAGGCTTAAATTTTAAAACCTAACTTGGAAAAAAAGAACATACTTCAAACAGAGCGATATCAGTTTAAAATTGGCTGTGCTAAATATGATTTAAAAAACTGCCAAGTAGGTAGCTTTTGCATTAAAAAATTAATTTCCTGAATAAACCTTAGCAACATTTTGACATTCTAGTAAGTGACTTCTTTGCCAAAGCTAGTTGTTTTTACAAAGTTTAACAAAAAGTCTATTTAGTCTAGTTAGTAACAAAAAGTCTATGTTATGTACACTCACGTTTGTGAAAATTGCAACACCATGAAGGACTTACGCGAGTGAGCTGAAATTTTCAGGAAATGCAAAGTAGCGCATGATATGCAAATGATTAGAATTGCAAATCCGTAGCGCATGCGTCTGCTGAGCAGCGCCCTCTGAACGGCTGATGGATCCGAATAAATAGACGGCTGTAGCGAGGCGTGTATGGTTATCGGTGGTTATCTGCTAGTGGTAAACGTTAACTCAATCTGTACTTATGCCTCGTCGACGAAAGAGAGCGAGATTTGAACAACTTACAGAGTTTGAACGAGGGAGAATCATCGGCCTTCGTGAAGCTGGATTGTCGTATCGTGCAGTAGCCTCTCGTGTGCAGCGTAACAGCAGCACAGTGATGCGCGTTTGGAAGCAGTGGACGGACGAGTGTCGGACAACTCGGAAATCCGGGAGTGGACCCCGAAATGTGACGTCAGCTCGCGATGATAGACACCTGGTCCGCATGGCGCGGACGGACCGTACAGCTTCCTCTAGACAATTGGCAGCACTGTGGTCAATAGCTACAGGTGTTTCATTGTGTGCTTCATCAATTCGTAGACGTCTGCTGCAGTGTGGACTGCGCGCACGGACTCCTTTATACAGGATCCCCCTAACGCACGACCATCGCCGCCTGCGGCTACAATGGGCCAATCAGCATAGAGACTGGCGTGCTGATTGGCAGCATGTCGTGTTTTCTGACGAATCCCGCTTTAATTTGTGGTACCATGATGGCCGCATTCGTGTCAGACGCTATGCCGGTGAACGCCACCTTCCGGAGTGCATTATCGAACGCCACAGTGGACGAACACCCGGAGTTATGGTCTGGGGCGCCATAGCATATCATAGACGATCTCAATTGCTACGAATTGTGGGCAATCTGAACAGCAACCGGTATATCCGTGAAGTTCTACAGCCCGAAGCTGTTCCCTTCCTTCAAAGCTTGCCAGGCGCTGTATTTCAACAGGACAATGCCCGCCCTCATACTGCTCGGATTGTTAAATCCTTCTTTGCAGCGCAGCAGGTACAGCTTCTTCCTTGGCCTGCGTGTTCCCCGGATATGTCGCCAATTGAACATGTGTGGGATGTCATTGGTCGGCGTCTTGCTCGTGATCCTCGTCCTGTTGCGTCTGCAGACGAACTTTGGGTACGCGTACAAACGATATGGAATGCTCTTCCTCAGTCAGACATTCAAACTTTGTTTGACTCCATGCCACGTCGTGTAGCAGCACTTATTGCGGCGCGTGGTGGCCACACAAAATACTGATTCTGATCTCTTGTTCTTGTTTGTTTGCTTTGAACATTTAATCATTTATTTGTACCACTACCACTCAACTGTGTATTAAATTGCATTCAATTATGACGATTCCTTCTTGGTGTTGCAATTTTCACAAACGTGAGTGTATGTATGTGTTTTACAAAGTCTATGTTAGTAACTAAATTTTAACACTAGTGATTTATAGCAGTTTATTTACACAAAAATTATGAAAATGCATCAACATTTCTTTGGTTATTAACCTCTCTAATAAGACTCCTTATAAATGTGAAATATTTCTGAGAACTTAAATACATACCACTACTCAATATTCCTTCTTGAACACAACCCCATCCATAGGAAATCAAAATCATTTATAACCATGGATGGATATTTTAATACTGCAGATTTTTAGTATGCTTCAATCCTTAATTAAATATAATTTCTTAAAAATAAATACTATTAGCTTATTGCTTAATATTGAAATCTGAATGAAAAATTAATGTATTATGTATTCAAAATTCAGAGCTTATTTTTGAAATCTTAAGGCTGTAAAGAAAGCCTGTAATCAAGTAAATTTGATTGAGGAAAAGCATATGAGGTAATCTGCTTGAGGAAGAAGAGCCTTTATATATTGACTTCAAAAAAATAATAAATATAAAATAAAAATAACAAATACAACAAAGCATACTAAGGCTATTAGTCTAAGTGAAGGGATGCCTTCATGGAGAACATTCTAACGGAAAATCTTTCACATTAACTTTACACTTGGGAAAAACAATAAAAAACAGAAATGCTGAAGGGCCATTTATTTTACAATTTCACCCAAGTTCAAACAAATTTCAGTCTTTGACAGACTTTTAAAAATCAAAAAGTCTAATCTTCTAGCATAGTAATCAAATTACTGTTAGGCTGATAACTACTGCTTTGTACTTCACTATTAAAAGTCAAATTCCCTTAACACATAATTTCAATATTCACAATATAAGTTGAAAAATTAAAATGATAACAAAAATTATTATTTATAGAATAATATATATGTACATTTACAATTTTAAATTTTATAACAAACTTACCCAAAAGCCAATCTCGAAACATAGTAAGCCAAAAATCCGGCAATCCACCATCATCATTCTTTAATATCTTGTCTATTCTTGTGAATGCATAATGGTACTCATACAACAGTCTCTGGTTTGTTGGATATTCAAAATTACCCTGAGTCACAGCAAACATATTAAAAAAGCCAAAATATTTGGCTCTTTGGCTGAGAAATTTATATTCGTTTGTATTCCTGGGAACAATATCAGTCAAATCAAGACCATCTTTCACATGAAAAATTCCCCAAATTCCAAAACAAAGTAGAATAACACATGACACAATTGTAACAAACTGTAAAAGAAGAAAGGGGGAAAAAATGTTAACCTAAAAACTGAAACCAATTTATGGCAGTACAGGTATATATTTATGCATATTGATCTATTGATATGCATAATACATTGAGCAAGTTAGTTACATATCTCATCATTCAACATAAAATAATGGTTTACTTAAAAAATACACTTCTATAAAGTTAAAAAAAATACAAACAGTATAAATATACATACAAAATCAGAAAATTTTATAGAACATGAAATGATAGATGAAATGTGATTGGAAGACTTGATTTTTAACGATAATAATTGTGGGAAATGCTTAAAAACTTGCATAAACAAAAAATTTGGGGCCAAGAGTATTTTACATATTACCAGTCAAAACTAATTAAATTTAAAACTTCAGAAAGAGATATTGGGTGCATTTATTATAATGTGCCTGTGTGTATTTGAATATGATGTATGTATACATAGTAAAATCTTGAAAACAACTCACGAAACTGTAGAGATACATATACTGTTGAGTATAGAATACTTGTTAAGTGATATTAGTAAAATACTGTGGGAAATATCTTTTAGTGACTTCTGAAGAAAAATTTATACTAAAGAGGTATTTAGTACCAAAAAGAAAGGGGAAAAGTAGTAACCCATATCAAAAATGCTAAGATTTTGTCTTCTTACATGTCGTAACATATGTTCTCCTACACAACATGTAACTAACTTATTCAATGCATTAGGTATATTTGTGTGTGCGTGCGTGTGTGCGTGCGTGCGTGCATATATCCAAAAAACATACATCTGAAATAAACATTTAATGCTAAGGAAATTAATGATTTCATACATTCTTCCTCTCTCCATTCGGATGTTAATAATTCATAATATAAAATACCTTTATGGAATATGTTATAATAAATTATAGTGAGAGATACTGTATTCAGAGCATGAGACTTTCATTTTTACAAATAATTTTTACATAAATTTAGAATTAAAAGAAAAATATTAATAATAATCACCTTCACTGTAGTTCTTTGCAATGATGGAGCAATATAGTTATTCACAATCCATGTTAATGAAGATAATTCTAAACACTTTTTTGTATGAAAAATATCAATACAATGGTCTTGCATTCTTCTATTCTTTGTCAATAAGTCTTTTGATGAAGAGCCAGAAGATAAATTTTCAATGGATGAACCTAAAAATAAAACTAAAACTTAGCCCCAAATCAAATAAAAAAAAATTTATATATGTGTTAAAAATTAGCATATAAAATTACAAACTCAAAAAAATTGACCCCATGACCACATGTATACAACATGACTTCCTTGTACAGAATATTAAATTATATACATTTTTCCTGCACTGCATTAAACATATTTCCTCAAATTTCATTAGAGATATAGTTCTAATTCAATTCAGTTCTCACTTCGCAGCAAGTCAAAAATGCATAAAAGCTAAAAATATCTTTACGAAAAAAATAAAAAAATAAAAATACAGAAAAATAAAAAGCACCAAATACAGTTAAAACAAATGGGGGAAAAAACTATTTTTACAATTAAAATTAGAGTTTCTACACAAAAACAAGCAAGTCAGCCAGCGGGTTTTTTCGGTACACAAAACTGAAAGTTACTTTTGGTCTAACTCAGCAAAAAGACACTGAAGGTGCAGAAGCTGACTTAATTCACTATTCTGCTAAGTTTCAAATGTAAACAGATATGGCAGCTATGGTAAAAACATTAGGCTTAGCCACATTTAAATAACTTTTAAATTGTTGATAATTCTACAACTATTGTATGCATATTGACCAGAAGATAAGAACAAGATAATTCAATTATTTTAATGCCAGAAAAAATAATAATAAAATAAAATGCGCAACTTACCAGCATATAAGGATTAAAAAAAAACTGAGCTCACGAAGCCGAGTAACTAGACTGGTTATATATGTATATATATATATTTGGTGTGGCTGATTGCAATAAAAAAGGGATATGCATAACTAAATGTTACAGCAGTCCCATATATAAAATTTCAACATTCTGAGGCTACTTGTTTTTGAGTTATGCGAGCTATATATGTACATACAGACGTCACGAAAAAGTCTCTTCTGAATTCATTTTAAATCAGTTTTGTAATCCTTTTCGGAAAAATGAGTTCTTTATTTTGTCCTTGCGTACATGTCCTAATGTACATGTCAAGCAAAAACATCATTAAATTGCATTCAATAGTGATAAAAATGGATATTTTCATTGAAATATTATACGCAAAAATTTTCCCGATTACAATACTTCCTTTACTTCACACAAGGAAGTAAAAAGGGCAGTTTACAGAATTCAGAAACTAGCGCACATTCATGGGAACACAATACATATAAGCCTTTACTTGAGACAAATCTATCTCTGATAGTTTAAACTAAAAAATAAATAAATAAATAAATAAATAAAAATAAGCCTGCATTACCATAACATAAACAATGCTTAATCTACAACAAAATTCTTTTGCTCAGAATATGAAAAAACTAATTCTAACAAAAATTTATTTTAACTGCTTCTTCACAATTATCATCTTGGTAAATATAACAAATTAAGAGATTTATAAGATAGCCAGCACTGCAGAACTTCCTTATAATACTAAAACACTATAGCTACTGAATTTGTTAAAAAAATTTACTGCTCAAAAATTTATTTAATCTATTTTAGAATATAATAAAACCCAAGGGAATTTAATTTATGATCTCCTACCAGACTGAATGTTGCAAATGAAAATAATAAACATACATAAAACAACATATTTAGAAAGCTGGTAATGTTACAACGCATTGTATGGTAAGTGCTTTTTACTGGACAAGCATCATTCACAAAATATAATAAAAAATAGCTGGCCGTTTTCCTAAAGAGCTTTCGGACAGATATTTCATTTCACATAAATGATATTATTATGTGAGGAATGCTAATGCACAGCAGGTGTAGAATATCTATTCAAATGTGAGCATTAGAATCTTCATTGACATTTTTAACAAGTGATCTTTTGCATAACAATTTGCAATATGTACGCAGAAAACACACATATCAGTTTGTTATGAAAAAAACTATCAAAGCATAAAAGCACTTTACAATCATAACTGAGATTTAATTCATTTTATATACATTAGAAATGCAGTTCATTCAAGAGCAAAAGTAATTTAAAGCAGTTTGCCAATTTAATACAATGAACTAATTAAGACTACATACCTTGTTTTATTCCTGTGCCATGTAAACGATTTTTCCGTTGTTGGTTAACAGAAGGAGCAAGGACAGTAACAACATGACTTCCATCAGGTGGTAATGCATGAGTAACAGCCTGGCGAATTGGAATTACTACAGATGGGCTACTTTGAGAATGTTTAAGAGATTGCATTTGCTGCCTGTCATACTCTGTTGGTGTTTGACTCTTCCTAAACAAGAAAATGAATTGTATTTATATTTCAATATAAAGCAAATAATTCCTCATTAAATGAAAGGACCAAGGGAAACAAAATCTGAAAAAGTACTCATTTTAATACCAAACCAGAGGATTTGTCAAGGTAAGGTTTCTTATACTGTCACTGAGCTCACAGCTCACCAGCTTTTACTCTTAAACTCACTCCTGCCCATAGTTTTTTTTTTTTTTAAAGCTTTATAATTAAGCATTGCCTTTGCAGGTATGCCACATAAAATCCAAGAACAAAATCCTAAAATATTTAAAAACAGCATATATTTAAAATTACCACTTAGTCTTAGGTATTTCCACACATTTTTTAGCTTAGAAGGGCTATTATTCTTGAAATAATCAGGAACCTTGAATTATCAGTAATCAGAACCTGAACTATGTATTAGCAAACTTAACTCTACAAAATCAACAATTATTGAACTCGCACTGTGAAGAGTTGAGCAATGGCAATTATGTCAGCTCAATCAACAGACAGCATAATTATTGAACTCGCACTGTGAAGAGTTGAACAATAGCAATTACATAAAGTCAATTAGTAGAAAACATATGTAGATTTATATGTCATTTATATACTTCATATATATGACATATAACATATGTCATTTATATACTTCTCATTTAAACATTATTTCATCTTGGTTCTGATTCAATTATATTTACTTTAAAAGTAAAATATTTCTGTCATACATTGCTTAATTCAGTTCTACATTATTTTTGCTCAACTTACTGCACTGGTTTTACCTTTCACAATCAAATCATTCAAATACTTTTCCAAGAATTAAGGATGAGGGAAGGAAACAAAGACACGAGATATCACAGGTCTGAAGAAGGAGTTGAAAACCCACTCATGAATAGAAGGGATACTTGAATGGAAAAACGGATATGGTTTTTCTTCAGAACAGAATACTGTGTTAAGCAAACTAGCCGGAGCAGAATTGATTGATACAAAATGTTTTGAAAGTGAAGGCACTCTCATTAAAAGATAAAATTCAAATCTTTAAAGAATTTGATGAGACTATTAGTTTGACAGAAATTGGTTAGTAAAGAAACTGGGTATTCCTGAGATAACACTAAAAACAACTGTTCATGATAGAAAGGAAAAAAAAGCTGAACAAAGAGCAGAAATTTGTGGACAGTCATTTCAAAGAAATAGCATGTTCAATATGGAAAGTTTCTTGAAGTTGAAGCTATTTTGCTAAAATTTTTAATCCAGAGTTCATGCATCCAAGCAAATTCTGAATTCCAATGAATGGTTCTAATCAAAAAGTAAAAGAAAATATTACTTCGACTTAATGTCAAGAAAGGTTGTTTTTTAACTGCTTGGCTAAATTTTAGTGGCATGGA
>KK121347.1:63181-107961 GCA_000611955.2 Stegodyphus mimosarum | reverse complement strand
GCTGAGTCAGTTGAAGGGTGTTTATCCACCAAAATATATGGATTTCATTAAAAGACATTTTTTATTGTAGCTGAAACTATTCCTTTTCTTTAAACTTATACCTGGAAGAACTCTAGCTTTCAATGGTGACCAGTATCATAGAGCTAAGCAAAATAAAGAAAGTCTCACTGTTTTACTATGTGGAAATGCTGATGGTATGGAAAATGACCCCTTTAGTTATAGAAAAACAAATTCTGTCATTCAAATATAAGACAAATAAGAATGCAAGGAATGGTTCCATGAAGGATGACTATGCACATTTTTACATAATGGCTCAAGAAAACAGACAAACCTATGAGGAGACAAGATACCTAGTGCTGACCCTGATATTATTTTAATGAAAATAGATTGTTGTGTACATGGGGAGAACAACAGCATAAAAGGAGGATTTCTCAAAAAAGGTGAGCATTTTATTATTGATGCTTTTTATTTTTATTTTATTAATTAATAAATATTAATATATAATTGCTTTTTATTTTATTAATTAATAGTTTTTGTATAGAATTTTTAGAACATCACTATTTTGAAAATGGCTGTTGCCTTTCATGTATTAGTTTGATGTAAAAGTTCACAAATCGTCACCAATAAAATTGTGAATGCTTTCGAGAGTTGTCAACTTTCCAGTGAGGTAGGATGTAGATAATCAGAAAATACCAAAAACAGGATAACACTAATAATAACACTAAAAATAAGAAATTAGCATTCTAGTGTTCAAATCAAATGTTTAAAAGATTAAAAACAGTACACATTTTTTAAAAATATTTTTCTATAAATTAAGTGTTTTATTACAGTTTTGTTACATTTACATGACAACATTTTTTAAAACTGAAAGACAATCAAGGGGAGAAAATATATAAAAAAAAAACTTACCAACTAAAACAACAAAGTATATCCACCCGTTTGAACCTCCTACGTTTGACATCTATACTGATGATTGCAGGAAAGATGAGCAATAGAGTAACAGTATTAAATACAACAATTATTGCAGCTTGCAGAACAAAAGTTCTTAAAGCAGGTATAGGAATAATAGCAGCAGCAAGAAGAGCACACATACTACAGAAGGATGTCAATGCAACATTCACACCAGTTCTTTTAAGAACTTCTCCAGTTAGTAGCTCCTATAATTGAAATATATTCATTATAGCTAATAAAGTGTTATGAATTAAAGTAAAATCTCATTTATGCTAATTTACAGAGAATTTGTTCCCTGCTTGGGAATAATTAACATATGCAAATTAAATTTCAAATAAAGAAAAATAATCATTTTTATCAACATCTGAATAGCATCGTCACCTACATTCTGATGTTAAAACCTACTTTAATTGAATCTTTCTAAGTTAAATCGAATCTCCACAGAAGAAAACTTGTTGTGAAATCATCTCAGATTTTTTTCAAGTCATTTTAAAAAATTGCTAACTCGATTAAACTACATGTTCTTCTCTCATATTCACAAAACTGGTATTCCGTTTCTTTCTATTGTTTCTACTCCAGCACTGATTATATCTATTAGCCAAATATATTTTCACCATATATCCTCTATTGTTCCTCAATAAACATTAAATATTAAAAGTTAATTAAAATATTATTTAAAAAAAGAAAGAAAAAAAACTCTCTGAAGGTTTTATATTAATACTTTGTGTCCGCTTTACTACTTCATGGCCAGGCTGATAAGCAAATCTGCATAGTTACAATCATCTTTTCTTACAGTGCACTAATATTCTCAGCATCCTGTCACTGACCAAAAGAGATCACATGTCTGAGATTTATCCCATTTCTAACAATATTCAAATTTTTTAAATAATGGGAACTCAATGCTTTCTTGCTGAAACTAATATTTCATGAATTTTTACCATTATAATCCAATTTTTTCATGTTTACCAAAAAAAAATCTCTATTTTTGATCAATATGTGATCATGCTACCCTGATTGGTATGTTTGTTAGCTGTCCTGGTTACTGTATTGTTGGATCCATGTATATTTAAATGTTTGTAAAAGTATAGTGTCTTTGTACTGTATACTGTCACTTAAAATTACAAGGTGAGCTGAAAGTCCTCTCAAATGGTTTGGTGGTAAAGTAAGAAAGGTAGAAGATCTTTGAACCTGTCCCTCAGGAGATTCTTCTTCAAAACGATGAAGGAACTTGGCAAAGTTTACTTACAGTGTCACTTAGACAAGGTGCAATAGGCATAATCCTTCACTTCTTGCCAGAATAAAATAAACTTCTTCAAAATGATGATGGAACTCGGCAAAGTTTACTTATAGTGTCACTTAGACAAGGCACAATATGCATATTCTTTCACATCTTGCCAGAATAAAATTTGTGGATTTGATTTGATGTTACTGACAGACAAGTCATTAAGTAAAAGCAAGAAGTGATTACACTCAGTTTCATCATGCTGAAACAAGAATTATAATTATTTTGATGAAATTTATTAAAAATCTCATCGTCAAATTCATGAATACTTGGATGAATAATGTCTGTGGATAGTTTACTTCCTCTTTTTAGTCTAAATATCAAAATATCTATCTCTGACACTTATTAGTTCCAACAGATACTAAAGAAAATATGTAAAACCCAAAGAAGCAAGACAAAAAAATAATAAAAATAATTTTAACTGTAATCTCCCCCTCCCTGAAACTTTGGTTAAAACAGCTTTGGTCTATTTTGAAAAAGGTAATTTTACAAAACTGATTCCTTAGACCTCATGTGCATGCTTCAGTTTAATAATAAATTTAATAGAACTTGGTAGAGATGTACAATAATAAGTCTGAAATAATATAATTATAATTTTTTTCATGTTATCAAATAGTATTTGAGAAAACTATCACACTGTTCTATAATGATGGGTCTCAAATAATTCATAACAACTAATTAAATACAAATTAATTTTTAAAAAATGCTAAGCCTCTTAAAAATGATACATATATTAAAACTTATTGAAATCACTTATTGTAACACAGTGGCATATTTATACAAACAATTATTTGAACTTACCTGTTGCGCTGATTCTGACTTAGAAATAAGGATATATTGATAGATTATAAGGAACATGCTTTTTAATCCTAACCCTAAAGACAGAAATGGCACGACCTGTAATTAAATATTAAACTTATCAATACACAAAAAATATAAAATCTTATCTTAACATAAAAATGCATTTGAAAGTATAACTATACGAGTACAATTTATACAGCAAATACTAAGAGAAAAATAAACAATTTAATAGCAAACAATAAATAAATATTCTTTCCATCCAAACACAGTAACCCTTTGTTATCCCTATGGATGTGTTCCTTTCATGTGGATAATGAGACTATGTGGCTAATTAAAATTATGGTTATAAGAAATTTTAGACATGCAAGTAAAATCTGATTAATACAGACACGATGTCTGTAAATATGAAATAGATATAGCAATGAAAATTAATTTAACAGATAAAAACAGAAAAATTAATTAATATTTAGCCCAGTAATAAGGTTAAAAAATTTACTAGGCTCACTAGCGGCTGAGCAATTCCTAGCCCGGTAGTATAAACCAAAAAAAAAAAAAAAAAAAAAAGTAAACATAAAGCTGATAGAGAGTTCTGTTCTAGTACAAACCAGTTGTCTAGTATAAACCAAAAAGTTAGCATCAAAGTTGAAACAGAGTTCTGTTCCAAAAAAAAATTGTTGAGCAAGAGAAATATTTGCCAGTTATTATGACATGAACAACGATATTTATGTTTGTACCTTTACACCTTAGCAAAGCTTCTAGCCTTCTGAAAACCTTCTAAGTTAACTGGCTACAGAACTGAGTATCTTTCATATCAAAAGCATTACTTTTCAATGGTTAATCTAGCCCAAGTAATTAATCTTTATTAGAATCTATCTATAATTTTACTATATAGAGAGCACTATTAGTTAACAAGAAAACTTTTAAAGTGCTGTTATTTTGAGGTCTTCTCCACTTGTTAAATAAACTAATTATTGAATTAATTACAAAATATCTAAGCTATCAGTGGATATTTTTGATAGCTATTTGCAAGTGAGTCCTATGTCTAAATTTCATAGCCCACAGGTTCAGTGATTTTCAAACTAGCAAAAATTACTATTAACCACTTTCATTTGCACAAAACAAAAAGAAATTATAGCTTCTGTCTTTTTCCCTCCTCCCCTACATATAATCAAAACTACGAACCACAACATATTGCTCGGTACCTTGAAGTTTTAAAATGAACTACTATAAAAATATTTACAAAAGGAATGATGACTATTAAATAAATTTAACAGAGATAAGATTTCTTGAGAGATAAGTAAATTTATTTTTACTTCTGTATCAGAAGATTATATCATCACCGTTACTGCAAAAAGTTGTATGGCAGAAAAGACAAATTGTCATGGCAAACACAACAAAAATAAATAATTAATTAATTAAACAAGTCACATGGGATATATTGCTGCAGGTCTGTATTAACTATCCACTTTTCTGGTATATATAGCCCACTATTGGAGGAGCCACAAAATCACAGAACACTTGGTTGCCCAACCTGGCTGCAAACAGGCAAACTGCGTGGAGATTTTCTTGGTCTTCCATATATGTAATGTGTAGATATACCAATCGCCTTTAAAAAAGTATCCCTGAAAACATCCTCCCCTTAGACAAATAACCCTTGTCTATTTTGAGCAAGTTGTCCAATCCAGACCAAAATTTTCCAATGAATGGCAAGTTACTTTTAATATGAACATTTTTTGGCATGCAACTCTTATTATAGTAATAATAAAAATATATTTAATATACATAGTGATATAAAAATGCTCCACTAACTAAAACAAAATAAAGAAACTAAGACTGTAAAAAAATCAAAGAAACAAAATATTTAATCGAAGCTGCTTATAATTCAAACATAAAGTTCAGAAAGATGAAGCATTTCAATTGATAATGTTACCTGAGTAGTGGCAGCATTGAAGCTAATGCCAAGAATAGCACAAAATCCTAGACCAGCTGCCCCAGAAAGTGCCACTAATATAACACCTGCTATGCCAAGACCACTCTGAGAATTTACAGGATCGCAACACTTCATGCCAAAGAAGAAAACATAAAAAAGCTGCAAGATCAAAATGAAGGTATTAAATAACATGGGGAAATTAGACACTCCTTAAAAATAAGATACAAATATGTAGATATTATATCTATACCAAAGATCAAATATCCATATATCAACTATTGAAATCAATGCTACTTTAAAAGAGTGAAAAAAAATCTATTTTTAGAGTTATTAATAACCAGTAACCTTAAAGTTAGATTTTTATAACAAATATTGTTATTCTCAAAGTATTACTTTTGAATTCTAAATAACATGACTAATATGTAGCAAAGAAAGTTTTTAATTTGTCATTACAAGAGCTAAAAGTGCAAATTTAAGCTTTGTGTAGATAACATGACTTCAACAAATCACATTTGAAATCAATTTTTATAACTCACATTTTAAAATACAATAAAAATAACACATCTGCAATATTGTATAGAAATTTAACTAACTATACATAACTATAATTATACTAAAGTTAAATTATAATGGTTTCACTCTTAGGAAACCAAACTTGACATCTGTTAGGTTGCATAAACATTTCATTATATTTAAAAAATAATTAAGGTATATATAGTATGAAAGAGAGTATTATCATTTGAGTCAGAAAGTTATCTTGAGAATAGTAACTTTTTCTTCACTATCTTTCCAAATTATGCTTTTTTGCAGAAACTAGATTTATTAAAAAAAAAAAAAAAGATAAACACTATGTTAAAAACAACATGAATCTCTTGCCTCAAAATTGCTTAAAAATATACATATAATGAAATAAGTGCAGGAAATGTATGAGTTGGTGCAAAGAAACTTTTTCTTTATCTTCTGTAAAAACTATTCTTCTTCTTTTTATATCAGAAAATATTAATCAAAAATCTTAAATGAATCTAGTATAATGTGCCAGCATTAGCATTATTACAAAAATATTTCCTATTAATGTGTAGATTCTTAGACCAAAATCTGCAGTTGTACTTTCTATGTAAATAACTTCACTTAATATAATACCACTAAATTGCACTTTGTGGCACATTAGAGCAACATCAACATAATCTTAAATAATAGAATAAAAGAAAAATCTTTGGAAAATTCCTCCACTTTCTGTCACATTTACTAAATTGAGATTTTCATTACAATAGTCAATGTAAGTTCACTTATCACAGTCATGAATACCTTTTTATAAAGATTTAGGAAGATAATAGCATGTCTATGTTATTGTTACTTATTCTCATGTCTGGATACACAGTAAATGAAACCATCTCATAAATAGTCTAGGGTACAGGCAAAAGGAGCATCTTTTTTGATGAGGGATTTTGATACCTCTGATGATATCGAAACTTTGCTCAGTTCTGCCTGAAATTTGATCAAAAATCATGAGGGTTTCATATACCTTTTTCCCAATAATTTTCTTTTCAAGAAAAGTATTAAAAACTGACAGTGCCCCTATTCTGCAATGACTATTCTTTATCCAATATGCCAATCCAAGACCAAGCAATAGCAGTCTGATTTTGCTAATCATCAAATTTTCTAAGCTGGTACTTATACATGTGAAAAAGTGAACTGCAGAAAGTATAGGAACAGAGTTTGTAACCTTAACTATTAAGTCAAACTAACTTCTTTTCCACTTTGTATGTAATACAGATGTATTTGTTGCTGGAACAGAAAAAACATTTAACAAAAATTAAAATAAAATATGTATGTACCATCACAATGCATCCAGCAGCAAATCTCATGACACTCATTTCGGAAAAATCTTTCATTATATCACCCAATGAAGTTGTAGAGAACACATTTATAGTATTTCTTTTTGTTATATTCGGCACTTGAGCCTCACGTAGTACAGCCTAAAATTAAAAACACTGCTTAAACAGATCAATAAAAATTCAGAGACATACAATAAAATACATTTTTACAACGCTACTTACTTAGCTTCTGGTAAGCATAAAAATTGGTAAACATATTATTAAAAAATTGGTGGAATGTATATAATAATTCAATATAAACAATTAAAAATCAATACTATGTCTCAAAGAATTTTCATCCCTACATTTATAAAATAGGTATCTTCTTATGGTCAAAATAGATACAAAGTCGTATTGACATACCTCTGTGAATTTTCTTTGCCATGCTTCAAGAACCTTTTTAGCTTTATCAAGTGTCCAATCTAAATTATGAACTTTAATATGCTCTTTCCAATAGTCATACATTTCTTTTTCTGCCATAAGCTGAATTACTGTTTGTAAAGCTTCAGCTCTGAAACATAAATTCATTATTTGTTTGAAAAATGAACTGAAGTAAAGCAATTTTTAAAAAATTAATAAGTAAAAAATAAAATAAAGAATAAAAGATAAGTTTCAATAAAGAAGGAATTCTATGTAATTTTAAAAAGTACTTTAATAAAAATTACCTCACTATATATCCAGTTTTATTTTTTGTAACTCCACCAACTAGCACATCTTCAGGCCAGTGCATATACTTTGCTGCAAACCCATGACAACCACCAGTCAACTCTGCCCCAATATCTAAAGGCTGCAGAAAACAAATTAAATGAGTAATCAATACATAATCTAGACAAATATATAATTATGTATGACAAAATTTTAATTGTTTCCAAAACATTTCTCCAATTCCTTTTGAATTAAAAGTATTAGCTACTAAAAGCCAGTACATTTATTTTTTTCTATTTCTGAGAAGCTATATTTAATTAAGGCTCTTAGCAGAATTTTATATTTGCCTCCTTCTCAAACGTCACGTATTCCAATTAAATAACATCAGCATTCAAAGTAAAATATAACTATACGAATCTGATACAATGATTGACAAACTAAATATGTTAACTGATTACTGATTGAAAGTTACTGATTACTGATTAAAAACTTTATTTGAAAAGAGATTCTACAGATTAATACACAGACTATGGTTCTTCAACTTTGATATGTTATAATTCTAGAACTTTAATATGAATTGACAGTAGAGCATACAAAAGTTTAAGAATTAATAAACACATCTACACTTGCAGACTTTATGCACTTTGAATAAATTAACACAAAATCCTTAGATACTTAAGTTAGAAAAATTCTATTCATCATGATATCCATTACTTGGCATTTCAAATGACTCTGAAGCACAAAAAAAATGAGTACAGATTTATTAGCTAGATTTTTAACAGAATCATTATTTCACTACTTATTTTATTAAAAAAAATATAAACGATGGTGATACATGTTACATAAATTTTGACTGAAAGTCATTTAAATGCTTCATGAATAAAGCAAATATAATAATCTTAAAAAGACTGTTTGCCCTAAAAATCTTGTTTAACTGTTTAAAAAAGTGGATGTCGAGAAAATTTGTACACGTTAGTAGTTTGAGAAACATGTAGAATTACCAACCTGACTACTTTTTTTATTAGGAGACGTAGGTGGACACTGATCATCTGCTGGATTCAAGCAAGGCTTCTTTTGGTAGGCAGTTGTAATACCCGCCTAGAACAATAATAATTATGAAATAAAATATAACTTTAATAAACAACCTGTAATAATTAAGCATAAATCTATTCTAATAAGTACCACCTGTAAATTCGTCAGAAATTAAATAAAAAAATGTTAATGCTTGAATTTCAGTTACCTTCCTAGATAAACCAAAATGTTGGTAAAGCGAAGTGCCGAATCTCCCCGATATCTCTATTACTAGATGAGTAACAGGGTGCACGAATAGAAAAATTTATGAAGTGCCGCTTGAAGGATCCGATAGTATATACAATTTGCTTTGCGTACTACTAACCCCAACAGGACCACACAAGATGCTTGGCAAAGTGCCATTACATTTGGAAGCGCGATCGAAAGATTTCCTAGCCCACTCTTTTTTTTTTCTCTGACTATGATGGAAAATAAAACTAAGGTCTGAAATGGGGCAGTGCTCCTTTGTATTAGTTGCGGTTTATAAATAATTGTTTCACAGCCTCGCAATATCTATGCATAACTTTTACATACAGGTTTACAAATTCATCCCAAATATAATATGTACACTGGTTAGGATTACCATATTTTAAGAACGAGAATCTCAGACCATGAATGTTCGCGACAAGGGGGGGGTATAGTGCATATGATCCCCTTGGAATCAACTGAAAAATGTGTTTGGCATTGATATAAAGCGATACAATGTGTTCTGTAAAGTATATACATAATACACGTGTTTTTATCGACGGGATACTGTATTTTGAAATCTGTCTGTGAACCCCCAAATAAAAAATTAAATAAAAGTAATTAATTGATGTAACTATTTATCTTCAGTTCTCACCTAAAATCTTTTGCGGATTCCCATGTCCAAAAAACTTTAAAACTAATTTCAATGATCAGAACGCCTACATATATGTTACACAAGATTGTGTAAGAGATGAAAGCGGGAATGAAGAAATAAAAGAGAATTATACAGAGTTGACAACAAAATATTCTAGTTATTAAAAAGTAGATCACATACTTTTTGCAGCATTCCTAATCTGAAGATGGTGTAGATGGCTAGAATCCTTGTTATTTTCCCACTTTCTCATATATTTCATTAGCTTATATTTTTTATTGACTCTTTGTTGGATTATATCTAGAATTCATGTTAAAAGACTAAATATTGTTTTAGCGTTGGCTCTTCAAACTTTGTCGACTCACGGAGCCCTTAGAACTATAAACACTTTTCGGGGAACCCAAATAGTACTGTATTTTTTATATAGTTTTAAATTTGAATTTGACTAGTTACACGGCCACAAATAGTGGTTAATATTGTCAAGCGCAATAAGTTTGCTTATATTCAGGTTCTATTTTAATAAAAAGGTTGCTTTAAACCTTTTCAAGACTATTTTGTTACTTCGGGCACAGCGATCATTCGTTCCAAGTCTGTCAGGAGTTTGAAACTATGTAGTTTGTTCCATCAAAGAAAGTCAAAGTCTGTATACTCATTAATAGCATTAATTCATGCTCCAGGTTACACCTACCTTTGCATTATATTAGTGGCTTGCATTTCAAAGATTACTATAAATATATCTATATTTTTTTAGTTGATAAACGCTAATCAGCTAGTATAAGTGCTTTCCTTTCGAATTTTTATTTTGACTTACGGGAGTTTGACTCATGGAACTCCAGGGTTCCGCGGAATACAGTCTGAAGATCACTGCTGTAATCAACTTCTTTTTTTAATGTTGGTCATGGTTGAAAAAAAAAATCTTTCTACAGCAGCTGATGCATTTAGCTGCGAAACTGATTAATCAGACTCTTCGAAATCCCGAACTGTAAAGGCTAATACCGAAGTATTACAGGCATAAGGTTTATCAGCGCAGTAAGGCCTAAAACAATCTTCACAAGATCGAACAAAAAAGAAGACAAGCGGATGACATGGTCCCCTATAACAGTCACACGGTTCTCACAACATAACCAGTCAACTGGAAGTGCCTTGATATTAGAAATGTTATGAGTCCCAATGTCAGTCATCAATTCTACTCCCACAGTAAAATGATGTCCCCTTTCAACCCACGGAAGTTGAGTCGGAAAGGAAAATAGTGGACTTTAAGCCGAACCTCCTCCCCCCCCCCACACACACACTGAAGGAAACAATTGTGAGTAACAGGACACCTAACAAATGTGGGTAGGCAGTTTTCTTCTTCTCCAGTTATCCATATGCACAACTGTCCCCGAATGTCGGATTTCCTTAGTTTGGCTGCACATTTTGCAATTAACTTGCTAAACCTGGCGTATTAATGGACAACACTTCTTTCTTCGATAGAACAGTCGAACAATGGTGAAATACAATTCATATGAATTTGATCACGTTTAAAATAAATTACAGTTTAAAATTAAAATAAAAGCGAAAAGTCCTTAGTTTTGCTTTACTATTTCAAGCATGAAATTACCGAATAATGGTGAATGGATTTGAGATCGATTAAAAACAAACCGTAATTTATATAAATAAACGTCTTTCATAGAGATTGACTTGAAACTGAGATATAGCAATACCTCACATAGTTTGGCTAATCGTTCCACCAGTATCACATGCGGTTTTAAATATTAAAGGTTCTAACTAACAGGTTCCCCCCAAAAATCTCTTTTTTTTTTCTACTTTTCAACAAAAATAAAACAATTTATAAACTCAAATGTCTTTATTATGAAGGATTTTTAAAAATGGATATTTATCGCAATTAACTTTTTATTGACTAAAAATTTCAATACCGATGTCTGCAAATGTTTCTTTGTAGAACTCTGGCCTTCTCAGTTCAGACATTTTTCCATAGCTACGATTTGTATTGTTTATAGTTCGGCGAAATGTTAAGTCATGTTCAGTTTTGGAATCCATTCCCATTACATACTCTGACAAAGTTTCAATCATGCCAATGTTTTTTTATAGTTGTTCAGCTGTTAACAGTGATAATAACGATAGTTCTTCAACTGTCGTCCAGCGACAGCTATCAGAGTTCAAGAGCGAAAGGCTTGAGCATTGGCACAAGTACAGACAATGGGGAACGCATAATTTTAATATCTCATAAAAAGAAACTTGATTATACAATGAAAAAAGAAAATGAATCAGTTACGCACTAAAAATAATTTTGCGCGCTATTTTCCTAAAATTTATTTTTATTTCAGTCAATTAAAATTTAGTTTGCTTCTAAATTTTTAATTTGAACTACAATGAATACGGACTTTTATTAATAAGCTTCTACATGGCAACTTGGATTTGGCAGTCCTACATCTTATTATGTAGGTCTGTAATCTGCCCTAAGAATTCGTTTAACAGTATATAGATACTCTATCTATATTAGAGAAGATTTTCCTAGAGTAGTTTTCAAAATTCCAAACTTCTTTTACAGAAATTTTATACAGTTCAGTGTCTAATATAGTGAGCAATAAGATTAAGAACTTCAGAAGGCCTCTATAATCGACACACACAAAAAGTATAATTCCATCTCTTTGAGTACAATTTAATTTTAAAATTATTGCATGAGAATAAATGCTATTAAAGCCTGAAAAAAGAGCTGAATAAGAGAAGGAGACAGAATATTTCACACTCAAACTTTTATTTAAAATTTTTAACAATGGTATCTTCTTGATCATTTCATGAACAACACGATAAAATTACAATTTTTGCAAATTTTTCTGTAACTTGAAGCGAACTAGTAGAGTTGCGCTGCTTTAGCTAATAGCATATACATCCAACAGTGAAGTAATTCTCCAAGGGGGAAAGGTGTGTATATCCATCATATGCTTTTCAATGTGCTTAACGTAGCTCTGAATACATAATGTAGACAGTTCCCTTAGCAACATAGATCGAAGGTGGCCAAAACTGCCTCGGCAAGAGCCGCAGTTTAAAATTCAGAAGTACTTAAACCCGAAACTATATAGCTACAAACAGCTAAAACTACAGAATTGTATCATTTTAAAAGGGGGAAAAAATAAGATTTTGCGATTAGAAAGAAACAATTCAAATAAACCGACAAGTATTTCATAGTTCTTTAATTAATGCTGCTGTTGATAAACAAAAATAAATAATTTTTATTGCTGTTATTCTGCATTGAGAGGTACGTTTCTATGCTATACAGATTTTAGACATTTATATTCTACGCTGAAAATATTTTATTCGGCTAGAAAATTAAATATAATAATTTCCATTTTTATCTGTTTGTAATTCTATAATTGACAATTGATTTTAAAAAGAGTAAACGAAATTTGAAAAATTATGTTATAGTTATAATCTTTAGAATAACAAATGTAGCATTTAACTCAAGTAAAGAATTTTGCTGTGTTCTGAAAAGAACCGTAGATTTTTCTCTACTCTCCAATCAGTACACAGTGTTAAGGGGAAAATAAAAACAAGGGAAGATGGACATCGCACGGTGAAAAGAAATATTTCAAATTAATGGCTGAAAATATTATGTTTAAAATGCTATCAGCTTACCAGAATTTTCATAAAAATCTATCACTTAATTTTTCATACAGAACTACATGGTGACCAAAATACCTAACCACACCTAACCCTAATTTATTTGATTAATTCAGAACACATAAAAATTTGATAAGACGCAGTTTGTTTCTCCCCTTACAATCTGCAACTACATAAATCCAAGAAATCATTAATAGAGTGTATTCCAACGGATACGTCTTTCATGCTGTCTCGATAGTTAATGTCTTTTCAGGAAACAATTTGAATTAAAGCAATTCAAGTGTTTAGAGCAAAAATATTTTCGATAATTTTAATTATATGTTTCATAAATAAATCTACTACTTATTACAAAAGGAGCGCCGCATTTAAAAAGCCACAGCCATATGCGGCTCTCCAATCTGTTCGAGCAATTTTTGATGCGTTACAAAATTTCCAACCATACTGGCAACAAATTATGATCGAAACTTTTCAGTGCATTTTCGTCCTAAAATAATAATAATAATAATAATAATAATAATAATAATAATAATAAAGGAGTAAAAGGAGGATATCTTACTGGACCTTTAAACGGAAATTGGCTGTCATTCACGTTACACATGGAGAAAAATAAGAAAACGCCTTTGCAGCCAACTAATTTTAGAACCTTGCATTTTCTGAAATTCTGAAAATCTTAATAAACTCAAGTGCAATTTAGGAAACATTGCTCTTGCAAAATGTGTAAAAAGATAATCGATATTATTCCTTAGAAACATATTTTATTAACTTTCTTTACTACTCAGTCTTTTGACTGGTTTTCTTTTTTTCATTAGAATGTTTTGCATAATTAATTAAGCGAACTTTGGGGGGGGGGGTACAATAACATATTATATATATATTTTTCCTGTTCCTGTAAAAAACAGTTCGAATCAACCTTATAGATTACCTCACTGTTGTAGTTCAGTCTGAGAATTTTTTTAATTGCTTTAATTTTCTTTAAAGCTTTAACAATTCATTAATGCTGAGTCAATTTTCTGTGTCTAACTTTGAAATATCAAATATGAGATTGAACTAAAAAGTCCAAATGTAGCCATTTGACATATATGTTACACTTGCCGCTTCAATTCATTTTAAATAATAATTACAAATCATAACATATATTAATGAAATAATTTTTATAATGTTATGAAATTTAATTTAATTAAGCAACCTTAAATTAAATGAAAGTATCATCTTCCAAGAATAAATTTGAAAGCTTTACCGTTGTCTTACCATTTTTTTAATAGCATGCTGAATAAAATAATTACTTTTAATGCTTATCAAGAATATTTATATTCTTGATGCTATTTATAAATTCACGCATTTTAGTTTTCTTCAAGTTAATTTATCTGGATCCCTATCCAATTACAAGGAGTAATATGTTCAATCTTTCAAATTCAAGTTTATTTCACGTATTTAGTTTTTAAGCATGATCAAAATTGTATAAATTGTATTGCATGCAGAGTAAAATTCTATGCATGCTGAGTAATTTCATTTAAAATATGATCAAAAGGAGAAAACGCAAATAGTCTGCTCTGTACAAGTTGGTTCTATTAATTAATATGATAAATTTGGCAAATGGTCGCCAATTGTAAGCCAAATGAAGATACTGGATTTAAGCTAATCTCCAAATAAGGTAGTCAAAATTGGGAAGTCTTGCCTAAATGGTAAGCGTTTATTTACTTACAACCTGCTTTGTGTCTCCTTCTGTATAGAGACAGAAATTTCAGCGCAAAGCAAATTATTTTCCTTTTCGGTTAACCTTCCACCGACTGAAAAGACACCAAATCCCGAAACAAGGTTGTTTTTCAGGTCTTGGAGAATCCTGAGAGCATAAAGTGAAATTGCTATTCCAAGAGCGTCCCAGGCATGTTCTACAAAGTTTAGATCTCAAGAGGCGGCTGGTTAATCGATCCGGCTGATATCCTCACTTTCCAGAAAATTACCTCAGGATTAGCAGTCTCCATAAAAATGAGGGCCAACTGTACCCCTGAAAAGGCCTTGCTCCAATCCTGCACATAAGCATTGCGGAATTATACTATAGCATATCAATGCGACTCTGCAGATTAACCCTAAAGATAACTTTTGCAATGCATCATCATTAGTATGAGTAAATCAGGCAGCCAAATGATAATGATAATAATAATAATAATAGCGAATTAACTGCTCTATCTCTAGATGCCCACATACTGACGATGGGAAGGAATTCAGTCTGCACTTTTATTCCCAAATAAGAAAAAAATTTAAACAGAAGAAAAACCGACTTTTATTGGTGTTATTATTTGTCTTTTTATTTAAAAGGATTTTTCTAAAATTTTCATTCATAAACTAGATTTCTGGGAGGAAGAAAATCCTTTAAATTAATTTTTTACTTTAATTTGTGATGCCCACAACACATAAGTGTAGTTTGTCACTAAATTACAAAATTTTACTTTCTCTTGCTGCCTCAGTTTGAAGGAACATTTTCTGTCAGCACTCAAAATCTATTCTGATGCAGTACATTCTTAATTCCACAGAAGAATGATTGTACTTTCTTTTGAAATATAAGTGTCTTTCTTGAGAATCAAAATCTACAGAAAGTTTCTTGTTATGGTTATTAAAACTAAGAACGTGTTTCTTGCATCTGTTACCTTTCATTCTAATTCTCACAAGAGTTGCAAGATGCAAGGGAAATATCTCAATACTAAAACAGAATATGCGTCAAATTTCCAAAATTTTAAGCACATTTTTTAACACTGCACGCCTATTCTATCTGCAGTCTGGTAATTATTACTTCATTAAAAGAAATCCTTTCAAAATTTATAATTAAAAGGCGTAAGAGATTATTGATGAAACACAATGTTACGGAAAGGCGCGGCAAGATAAAGGAAATGGCCCTAATTAATCCACTCTTCCAAGACAAGACAGAGGTGCCACACACAAGCATATTCTTCCATTTATTTTGTAACCTCATTTTCGTCGTAAAAACTTCGGGTGAGGTCAAAATCTCTGCACAGGCATCAACCTCAACAAACTAAGTTCCCCCTTCCTGGATAAATTGCCGGAAGGGGAGTTGTTTCTATAGCCCCTCACCCACCAATGAAGTATGTGGGTGGTGATGCAGTGAAGAATTCCTTCCAGGAGGTAAGGCATTTCCTTACTGAGAACATTATTCTTAGGAATGAGTTATTCCTCAGTCACACCTTTTAACCTATATGCTGCTGTATACCCATATAAAGAATAGCAGGTCTTCCATAAAAGCAAGGATCCTATATGAAGAACAAGGCTGTATATGACTGACATATAAAGCTGATGTCATTCTCTAGGTAGACAAAGAGAAACTTCACTATTAGTAAATAAGACATAGTAACTTTTAGTGCTATTGTAAAACAGTATTAAGTTACGACATTTCCTGAAAATAAACAGCTTGCAAAGTGTATGTCAGGCACAAATTCAAAATTTTTGTTCTTTGCTCCATGCAGAACATCTTCGTTTTTCAGAAGTTAAGATGGTTCCATTAAAATAGTAAGTGCCTACAGTGTAAATGAAAATATGAAAAGAATATCAGGTTAGAGTTATGTCCCACCCAGACGGTATAACAGTTATTGAGGCTGATTGCCATATCGATGGGCATAGGTTTGATCTCCCGAGAAAGCATTGATGTCTGTAAATGTGTCTGTACGGCACGGGGACACTCAAAATACACACAGAGCCGAAAGCTCTCTCGAGTAGGTAGTGGTAGAGAAAACGGGTGGCAGACCCTCGTACCGTGCTCTGGGTATTCTCCATCAAAACTGAGGTGGCAAGCTTGATAATTAATAAGGCCCTAAACGGCCGATCACTACTGAGTCGGTTCCATGTATCGACTAGCTCCGCTATACAAGTTTTTTCAGCTGAAGACAAACTGGTTTTTTCGACACCATGAAGTACTTTCGGTTGTGCTAGATATTATCCGTTAGCTCAGATAAAAACAAATTCGAATGGCCCTTCGGGAAATGTACAAATGCCGGCCTTGTTTCAACTTGCACCTGTTAACAATGTATCCTAACTCTTGATAAATGTGTTTAAATCAAGTGGTTTAAAAACTAGCACAATGTCTGAAAACCCAACAAACTAATAAAAATTCTTTCACATAAATTGCTCTCTTTAAGATAGCAAATTCTTAACGATGATTTTGCCTAATACTACGGCCATAAGTAGATCGCACTTCATTAACCAATCATAAGTTACGTATATTTTTTTTTATGTTTCAATTAAAAAAGCTGGGAAATTTTTAAATACCAGATATTTAAAATGCAAACTAGAGATAACTTGGTAAATTTTAGTCGGTATTAGGAATGGTTATCTAAAAACTTTCATACTTAAACTTTTTGTGGGAGTAGTTACTTTTAAAATCAGATTTCAAACATTTGGCTGGTAAATTACTTGCAACACATAAAGTAATATATATTCTAAATTATAATTAAAAACGATACCAATGGTGCATTTTTTAATAATAATAAATATATCTGTTGAATTTCAAGATATTTTTTACTGTAATTTGTTGCATAATGTTTGCAAGTTTCTTTTAAATCAGTTTTATTTAATTTGAATCAGTTTAAATTTCAAAAACAATAAAAATTAAAAAATTCCAAACTATATTCATAAACAAAAATTTTTTGACAATATTTTTATTCAAATATCATACAATTTCTGATTATCAATATTATCACTCATTTCTTAGAACTGTGGGATTACATTTGGATTGCCATAAATTAATATCACGATGCCCTAGAGCGAGAAATAAAAACAGATTGACATCACAAAATCGGTGTGCGTCAGGGCCACGTTAGCAGAAAAGAAGAAAATGTTGAAAGGAAAGCGACTTGCAACTTAAATTGAATTTTATAAACAGAACGTGCTAGCAATTTACAACATTTACATTCCAAATACATGTGAACTATTTATTATAAAAATAACCCACAGCTGAACATATAATAATACCAGCATTTAGAAAAACATTAACACAATATGCACCAAATTCACATTTTATACAAATTCATTAAAACGTCGAACGAACGATGTTATGTCTGCTGGTTAAAAAGTACAACAGTCGAAGTGTATGGAAGGCTTGTGTGAGATAATACTACATTCTGCACTGAGATTCCCGCCATTATCTTTTTATGCTGAAAGATACTGTGCGGTCACATCCGTCAACAGTGCAACCTGCTTAAGCACGCCGCTATGCCAAGTAGGCAAACAGCTCACTCTAGCAGCCTCGCTCCATATGAGGATGTGGACGAGAAAGGAGAATTATAATATTCGCCCGAAGTATCGCGGGAAGAATGAAGAAGGGGGAAGGTTTGAAAGGGTGGGGTGGCATTTCCAGCTTCGGTGGTGGGCGAAAGAGAGGAAAGTAGGGAAGCATGACGTAGTCGAGGGACCACCCCGATCGTGAGGCGGGTGGTCAATATCAGGCGCAGCCTAAAGCTATCCATCGGTTTATCCCACTAACGTTAGAGCTCTTTGATCTAATGAAATCTGTTTCTTATTCCCAGCCCCCTCCTCTCTACGTGAGTACAGCTTCATTCAAGCCAGTGAGTGGTCGGAATGAGTTAGTTTCTTTTTACTACGAGTGAAACTTGAAAACTAGTAGCACGTAAAAGAGTACATGAAACTACTTTTATTTCACAAGTGGAATAATAAATACCGAATATCTTAATTACGCGCGGCGCTGACAGTGGAATGAAAATCCCGATTTAGACAATATTAAATATATATTCTAATTTTGCAAGTGAATAAATTCGAAATGTGTATATTCGTTGTCTGTATTTTATATCTTACGACTTAAATGAGCACTAAACTCAAATCATTGTATTTCTATATTATACATTCTTATCTATTTCTATACCAAGCATTGAAAGTTGTACATCTTTTTGTAAAATATTTAGCCAAACTGGGCACCATAACACCAAATTGGCAAAAGTAATAATAAGAAAGATCATTTCTCAATATGCTTCAAAAGATACTTTAGAAATAATTCCAGTCAAAATAAAAATAATAAATGCAATTGCTGGATGTACGTGTTGGCCTCCATATTAGAAAGTTTCATATATAAATTGATTGATTCTTTGAAGTATTTTGCAAGACACAGAGGAAAATATAAAAGAACTTCAATGCAATTGCCTTGCTAGTTTAGAAACTGATAGCTTTCGGTCTAATATGAATTTAAACTCTTTCTAAGCTTCCAGCACTGTTTCTGATTATACACTCACTGTTTCTGATTATACATTCACTGTTTCTGATTATACATTCACTGTTTCTGATTAAACAGAGTATCCGTAATTTATTCACCGGATAGAGATATGCTTTAAATTATATTGAATAAGAGACAGGGGAAAAAAGTAGACTGGCTGGATTTTATTTAACACTCCAAAGGATTTTATATTAATATACTTCAACATAAACGCCATTAGTTGCTCAAAGAATATGAAATCCGTTCCCGATTTAGACAATATTAAGAGTCACAGTAGCTGTTTCTGTGATGATTTGATTTTTTAATTTTTTGACGCTGCGAGTCTGTGTACCATAAACTCGGTTCTTCAGGTATTCCCAGAAAAAGAAGGTCGAGCGGTGTGATATCTAAAGAACAAGGTGGCCATGATATTGGTCCACCTCTACTAATCTAACGATCTGGGCATGTTTCATCATGGAAATCACGCACCTGTAAAGCTTAATGACAAGGGGCATCATCCTGTTGAGAAAAAAAAATTTGACTACATCTATTCTAATTGCAGTACAGCAAACAATCTCAGTGTATCAAAGTAAATGTCTGAATTAATTGATGACTCTGAAGAAAATCTGATGAGTATACCAGATGACTTCCTTGTACGGAATATTAAATTATACGCATTTTTTACCGCATGTCATTCAAACTTATTTCCTCGAATTTCATTAGATATATTTCTCACTCAATTAGTTCAGTTCTCACTCCGCGACAAGGCAAAAATACACGTAGCCTCAAAATATCTTCATTAAAAATTGAAAACTATAAAAAAAAACATAAAACATAAATACAGTTAAAACAATTTTTACAATCAAAATTAGTTTCTGCGCGAAAACAAGTAATTCGGCCAGCGGGCAACAAGGCAGATTTTTCAGTACACAAACCTGAGTTTACTTTTGATCTCTGCAAAAAGACACTAAAAGCGCAGAACCTGACTTAATTTGTTCTGGACGCTATGCTGAGTCAAAATACGGGAAAATTTAAATAATTACAGAATGGATTAGGCATCATTTAATTCGCAAAGAATAAAACAAGACGTTATCTTTGTTATTGTGACGCTTAGTTTCCCTAGATTGGCAACAAATCCACTATTCTGCTAAGTTTCAAATGTAAACAAATATGGCTGCTATGGGAAAAAAATTAGGCTTAGCCACACTTGAATTACTTTTAAACTGTTGATAAATCTACAACTATTGTATGGAATTAACTAAAGGCATAAAAACCTTAACCGGAAGAGAAGAACAACATAATTCAATCACTTTTAAAGCAAAAAATGCCCAATTTACCAACACAATTAACAACACATAAGAATAAAAAAACTGAGCTTACGAAGCCGAGTAACAGCCACTCTATCTCTCTCTATATATATATATGCGGCCGATTGCCACCAAAAAGGGAGGTGCACAACTACATGCTACAGCAGTCCTACATACAAAATTTCAACGTTCTAAGGCTAATCGTTTTCAGTTCTGTGAGATACATCTTTTCTGAATCCATTTAAAATCAGTTTTATAATTCATTTTTGGGAAAAAGCGTCCTTTATTATGTCCTTACATACAGATGTCACGCATAAACATCGATAGCGGTCAAAATGGATACTTTCGTTGAAATATGGTACACGGAATTTTTCGTGATTATAATACTTCCTTTAATTCATACAAGGAAGTAAAAATGAAGAGACGAATCACTTTGTCATAATTCAGTACCACCTAAACGTTAACATAAAAGCTACTTCGCTTAATGACCCTTACACAGTGCGGGTTTTCTAATACCCAATTCCTGCAGTTATGTTGATTAACCTCTGCTGAAACAGGAAATGCTGCTTCATCATTGAATACGATTTTCTGAAGAAACTGATCATCCTTACTGATATGATCATCCTTACTGATATGGTCAAGAATGTTTACAGAAAATTCCTACGATCGACTCGATTTTTAGGTTTGATTTGTTGACAAATGTGCAATTTATACGCAGTCAGTTTCAACCCTTCAAGAGCAATTTTATGAACAGTCGACCTGGGAATTCCCGTCTGTAGGCTGGCACGACGAATGGATTTACTGGGACTGCACACAAACACATCTCAAACGGCGTAAACATCTTTATCACTGACGCTTAGCTTACCTGCGCCTCCTTGAAGCAAAACATTTCCGGTCTTTCGAAAATGTTTTAAAAATTTCTTCGATAGTTCCGTTGGTGGAGATTCATTAAATTCATGTCAGAATCGTCTGTGAACTCTTAAGGAGATTTCATTTCCCATAAAGAGAATGCACATTGCTTTTTTCGCTTAATGATGCCATTTTGTTTGTAAACAAACAAGTACCCTATAATTTAGGTTAAAATAACCCGCTGAACAAATATTAATTTAGAAATCAAAGAACAAAAAATCAGCGTTATATTTGCAAATTTTCACAGGACCAGTTTCGATGGCTTTACCGAGCCATTCTCCTCAGCTGCCAAAGCGCAAATGAACTAGATAAGATATAGCGATAAGAATGAGTGGACAGGAGTTAAGCTACTGGTGCCACCTACATATGAAATAAGAAAACTAAAACATAATTTCCTTAAGTTGCGTCCAGACGACGGTATAAAGGGCATAAGTGGTTTAAGCCGAGTTGCGTAGCCAGGCAACCAGCCTGTGCTACGTCACAAAATTTGGTTTGGAGCTCTTGGCATAGAGTTCGGAGTTTTCAACTTTACGCCGACTAGGATAAGCGTCGACCAATCAGAGCGAATGCGCGAAACCTGAACGGGAAAACAGAGCAGGAAAGCTGTAGACACATCCAGGCATCTTTAAGTGGGTGCGGCTTAGAACTTGTGTCGCAAGGGTGAACGGAATTCTCGCATTTTATTCCTTGTGAATATGCCTGTGACATTTACGTCGCCGTCTCAACGCAGCCTTATAGGCTATACTAGTTCCGCATTCCAGATATGAAGTCCTGGAGTATTTACAGGATTCCTAGCCAGTGTGATTTTATTTACATTGTTCAAACTAAGACAGCCTTAAAATTTCGCGTTAAAGAACATGAGGCATATATTAGGAAACACAGACGCCCTCTGTTGCCCCGAAAATCACACTTTTTATTTTTATGCAGCCAAAATTATTCAAAACACATCTTCCATTGGTGAATTATATTTTCTAGAGGTGTTTCACATTCCAAAAAATCTTTCTGTTCTAGTTAACGATCCTAATTCCAATCCATCTTTACCTTTAAGAAAATTATGTTTTAGTTTTCTCGTTTTATCAATAGATGGCGCCAATAGCTTAACTCCTATCCAGCCATTCTTATTTTATCACTATATCTTATCTCGTTCGTTTGCATTTTGGCAGTTGAGGTTGATGGTTTGGTAAAACCATCGAAACTAGTCCTGCGAACATTTGCAAATATAATGCTGATTTTTGCTGTTTGACTTCTAAATTAAATAAGTTCCCTGTTGCCATTTTCTAAAACTCAGAACAAATGAAATTCCTTAAACTAAAGAATATGTTCATCGGTGATTAAATTATGGACACTCTGCATTTTATAATACACTGAGTAGTTAAAATATAACTTTTCATCAGCATATAATAAATGTGCAAAAAATGAACGAAATGAAAAAATTCAGATAATAGGTTAATTTTTCATTCAATTAGTCACTAAGATAGTTTACTCCTCTTTTTAACGCTTTCATATTCATTACACATGAAAATTTCTACCAGCTTTTAATGTATACGATTGCTAATTGGATATATATAAAAAAGAAAAGGATTTAAGGTACAAAATGAGAAAGTCATTTTTTAATTATAATAAAAAAAATACCATTCAATCATAACATTTTGAGGAACTTTAAAATTTCAGGACTAAACCCGTAACGCTCGGACTGCTAAACAGATATACGATTCTTCTATATATAAAAATAATAAAAAAAAACTTAAGGTAAAAACATAAATGTTTTACACAAAATTTTTAATTTTAACGCATTTTTATTTGTATTTTCAAATGCATTCAAAAAACATTTTTCAGTTACAATATCTATAACGAATCTCTTCTAAGCGTTCGGATGAGTAAATGTTCATCGGAATGCTTGGGTCAATGAGTAAACACTTACACTAATTAAACGTCTTGCGGGGCAGGGGATTATTTGCAACGTTAATTCTTGTAACGGTAAAATAACCAGTTTTAATGATCCAGAATATCAATTTAACAATCCAGTTTCTTTACATTTTGTTTAAGTTGGTGATAGTTTGTTAATGATGCTAACTTCAAATGAAGAGTAAAATAATACTTTCTTAACTATCACTAAAAGAGTTATATAATGCATTTAATAATATAACTATAAATTTCGATAAATTGCCTTTAAATTAGCCTAAAAAGCTTTGCATATGTATTACCGTGTCTCGCAGTTTGATAAACTGCAGCAAAAAAAGAAAACAGAAAAATACTATCTTCATTTGAGAATCAAGCCTCATATTTGACTTTTTGTCACGCAAACCCAGGGCAAATCCTTCCAAAGTATATTTAACCAACATTCCATAAAAGCTATATGTATATAATATAAAAATAACTCACCCTTTTCATGAAAGACTCTATGGTATGTAAGGTGATAGTAGGCACATAATTTGCAAAGTTCTTCATCACTTCGATGAGCCTTTGGGGGTTTAAATTTGTCCACTGGACATTGGAATTCAGGATCCTAAAAAGAAAGTGATATACTTGATAAAATGATTCCTTTCGCCGCTATTGATTTTCTGCTGTATGTTCATAACTAGGATTTCTTAGGTTCAGAAATCATAGTTTCATTATTTATATCAAATTTGAAGCAAGTGGGATTTCTACAATGGTTCAAATAACACGCAGCTCCTTACTTTAATAGCGTAGTTTGGAACGAACTGTAATGGAGCGTACTTTAATGCAAACTTTTGTATTAAAGTACGCTGCAGATTATCTGACATATCCTCGGCGCGAAGCTAAAGTCACAAATCTTCAAAATTATTGAGAACATTTTTGTACCCATACAAGATTTATAACAATCATAATTTCTATTATAGATTATAGAATTCCTAATACGTACATATTTTCGTATTTTTGACGATCATATTTATGACCATTTTCATATTTTTGATCATTCATGTTTTAATCATGCTGAAAATATTAATAAAAACCGCAGAGTTCGCTGCAAAATTTGTGTTTCCAGATTTCTTATTAATTTATAGCACTACATTAATTTACACTTGAAACCTTGAGAATAAATAACAGATTTAGAAGAACATGCATTAAACGTGGCATTTTAAATTTCTTATATGAGTATTCTACATTTGATCCGGAGACTATTCCATCTGTAACGCATTTAAAAAACATAATTTGAATCGTCTGTTTTGAAATAACTTGCACTTATTCCATTAAATATTCCTAAACAATGCAAAAAAGGGGGAGTATAACTCGTTCCGCCAACACGTATCATCTAAAATTGCCTCGCGAATGGACAAAAGATGCATGCTCTCGATGCAGGTTTGTCTCCTCTGCACCGATGATTAAAGAAAAAAAAAAGAAAAAGAAAAGAAGCTACTAATAAGTAATGAGAACACCAATGCACAATACTGCATTGGAGTTCCGCTATAGTCAACATCTTGCAGTGAAATTAAAATTGTGTAAATTAGTCGTCCGAAGACTATAAATGATTGCAATTCTAGCTTCGTACTGTGAACAAAACCAGTCAAAAGATCAGTTCAGATACAGAAGGGAGAATGACAAGGAAAAAATTAAAGAAATAAAACAAATGAGCAGCCCCTGAGAGGGAAGAGGAGGATGACGCAGCTGACTGCCACAAATCACTGATCCGAGCGCAAGACAGAATTGTCAAGGGAAGGAAAGTCTGGGAGGGCAGCATACGACAATTTTACCACCATAGTAGACGAATGCCTTCTCCCACCATTACGCAACGCAGTCATTGCGTCATGAACAGAGCGTAACAGTGTGAACTGCGCTTGGAAGAGTGCTGTTAATTGAGATAAAAGCATCCGGCATAGAGCAATTATTAATTGTAACATGATGAGATAATCTGGTAAAAGCAACCGTCATAAGTAAGCCGGCACAGAAAGTGAGAAAGACATCTCCAGTACGTATTAAACTTTCAAAGATACGAGCATGATCGAAGAGAAAATGTAAAAATCTTTGTAATAAATAACTACACAACAGTTTCCTAACTAATGAACCAGGAATGAATTAAGATCGCGAAGAGCATTACTTGGATTATCTTAATAGTGCATGCCAAATAAAAACACCTGTGCAACTTTTCAAAACTTGGTATGCCATCGCGAGTAAGGAATTTGGAGGGAATGTTGTTTCCAACTTATGGGGTTTTATCACATCTAACGACGCGTGAGGCTAGCAGTAACTTTTCCGAGAAATAAGAATCTCCCTCTCCTATCATTGAAAGATTCCTAGCCGAAACATGTTTCTCTGGAACCGGTGTCCGGGCTAGCTACGCGGGACATTTTGCAATTTAAATTAAGATGTTTCGCGCAAAGTTGTATTCCTCGTAGGCTTTCCCCAAAGAAATGGTTTTTGTCAATCAGTCAGATATACCAAAAGAAAATCGCGGAAATGTTTCTTTCGGCGCTGCTGAGGGAAGATAGCAAATTCGATTCTAGTTTTAAAAGTGTGCGACCAACAATTACTTACGACCTTGAGCAACAAATTATATGAAGCATTTTGCGGGGGTAAACATCATTTGCAGGAGTGACAATATTTTGGAAGGGTGTACAAATATCAATCATTTTCTAAGGTTGTAAAGGAACAGAAAAATAAAGGTAGTTTGTTTGAAAATTTACTTTCTGCCCGAAAGAAGTCTTGCCCAATAAACGCGCTCTGCTGAGAATCCTCCTTCTTCATTTTAAAAGCCAAGGAAGCTCTTATTATCTGTTCATAAAAGACAGTGTTATTTCAACAATAACTATTTTTTCAGTTTCCTTACTAGAATATGTCGCAAGATAATCTGAAAAAAATGCTTTAAAAGAGGAAAATACTGAAAAATTGAATATGTCATTGAAGTCCGGACCTTGGTTATAACAGACTGGTTCTTTCAGACATTCAAATTAGGGGATGCGATCAACATACTAATGGTAAGGTAATTACAGGAGAGATTTAAAAGAGCTCTACTTACGCAATAATTATCTATTAAAAAAGGTGACCATAGATATAAAGAAATTTAAAATCTACGGGTTGAGACTCCGCATCTTTGTCATGACAATTATCAAACAATGTATGTTTAACGCGAATGAAACCAACCTTTTCGCAAAAACTGCTAAACATAATATAAATCTCAAAAATGGAAAAAAGTAAATATGGCCACAAATCCTCCCTTCAAAGACAGATTTACTCTCATCTGAAAGCAATACAGCTGGAGATTACAAATTCGAATAAACACGTGAAAGACAAAAATACTGAAACCTAGCTACTTACGAACCCAGCTACTGATCCCAATTTTCATTTTTATGCATTTCAATTATATACTTAAAAAGACACAAGATGAAAAATTACGTATTGCATAGAATATTTAAAAGAAAAAAAAAGAAAAGGAAAGAAACAAAAACGGTGCATTTATACAGACAAATGTCACGCCATATACATTTAGCTGCAGATAAGTTTATTTATTTAATACTTCGCCCGTAAGGCTGGAATAATCTTTGTCTTGCGCTTAGGCGCATAAAAAAACCTGGTATCGTGTTATTTTAATCGTTAAACACAATGTAAAAATAGGTATTCATTTATATATTGTGAAGAACTCATCCAGTCACATGATTATCGAATCAATTCGTACAAAAGTTTTATGGTTAATCAGAAACTTCTCTAAGCTGGCTATCGGCTGAGACATCTCGCTACGGAGATACACTGATGAACCCTGACTACAGAGTACTCACCTGTCCTGCATTCAAATTCTCCTCTAGGCCCATCTTTATAACAGTTTTCATTTAGTTGTGAGATAAGGCTGAAGTATATTAACACTTGCACAAATAAACAATAGATATTAATAAAATATAATTTTTGATTACAAATACCATAGATCTCCTATTATGAAAATTTCAGATGATTCAAAACAGACTAAAGAAAGAGGTCAGGTTATCCCATAAAACTAGAACCAAAGAACGCACCATATGGACAATGCTTCCATTCCGGGACAAAACTTTTGATCACATTCACCAAAATTAGCTAATATATTCCTTCTAGAAAATATTGTTAGAAAACACAAAATGATTACTTCAGTTATACAAAGTATAGCTCTTTCTAGCAATACCTTTGAAAGACATTATTCTCCCAACCCGAAACGAAATGCATTCTACACGCAAATTGAAAATAATAATAAAAGAAAGGAAAAATATAAAAATCTGAAAGCTTTCAGATTTTAGGACCAAAAAAGCGTTTTTTTAACGTTTTGTGTGTTACCTTTATTTATTAAATATCATGTTCTTCGCAATTAAATTATAAAATTCACTTCAACATCAATATCGCAAAATAATTTTAAAATGAACATATCTTTAGAATTTCCGATACAGACTCGCGCTGGAGATATCCTCCCCCCCCCCGCACAGTGTTGCGATTACTAGCTCTGACATCGTTGAATTTGTTAATCAAAAATTCATTAAAGTTTTACAAGTTTTGAAATCGATAATAAAGCAAATTCCAAATTTAGGCTTCCAGATGCCCATATTCGGGTGGAAACGTACGTTATTCAAAATTAGATGGCTCTGAGTACCGTTCTTTCATCACAGGGCGAGAAACATACATACATTTATGCAGATTCTTCATTATGCAATTTCTTTATACGAGGCTCTAATATTTCGTGGCAACATTGAAAAGTGAACAGACATTTATAGTGAATCAACGCAAAATGCCAAAACGAAATTAATAGCCCTTCTGGGCTAACGCCCTTTGGGCTAGTAAATAAAACGATGTTTCTTATTTTATTAGACATACATTAAAACAATTTATTGCATAGAAACTAGAATTGAAAATAAATAAACGAACCAGAATAATAAATTGTGTATGTATAATAAATAATATATGTAATACGTGAAAGGTAAAAGAACAAAAGAACAAATATAATAACATAATAGAGGTTGAAAAAATGAAGACACGAAATAGTAAGGTTAAATTTGAAAGAACTGCACTTTAAACGCCCAAAACTCGAAAATTAAAGGAGAAAAAGGGGTACAGCTGCATAAAAAAAATTTCGAAATTTATAAAAAAGATGAGTAGAAAAACGCAAATCTATGTCTTCAGTAGAAAAACAAATCTAATTAGAAGAAAGATGTCAGATATAAAACATCATAACACATAACAATTTTAAAAAACTGAGAAAGTTAAAACTGCAAAAGACTAAACATTGCATATAAAAGACCAGAAGGATAACTTACTAAAAATTTTAAGAGGAATAGGTCTCTTAAAAGAAATTCTGAAGTGGCCACAAAAGCTACAAAAATGCCTGGCTATTAAAAATCATAAAAGGCACAATTTATTATTTTGTTAGAAGGCTAGAGTTGTCTCAACATTGATCAGCTATATAGAAACTATGGCGCAGTTACACAAATGCCATATAAGATGATTGTGACACAAGGACAGGCTTAAAGCTGACCTCATACTCGAATTAATACAAACTTTTTCTCAAATGGTATCTGCTTCTTTTTCAGCCCATTCTCACCTTTTGACACAACCCATAATGGGACAAAGATGAAACTGCACTAAAAACATATCGACATTTAAAATTTTTCATTTTTTTTCCTTTATTATTATCAGAAGGAAAAACACAATAGACCACCCGGAATAAGAACCGAATACTGTGGGGCGACTCAAAAGATAAGCAAACCGTTAACCATACAAAAGAATGCTTGAGAACTGAACGGAAAGGGGGGTCGAAAAGAGGGAAAATATTAACAGAAAAAACACATCTCAAAAGGAAAGTCAAGTTCTGGGAAGAACAGCACAGGGAGATTAATTCTCTAGAAAAGGCAACCAACCACAATAGATAAAATGTCTCGTTTGGCCCTACCAACACATTTTTTTACTGTCTCATTCTCTGCACAGTACGAATCTCTATCTTCTTTGCATTTATAAATGTAACAACACGTACGGAATGGAGCTTTGAAACTGAATGCCGCAGTGGAAAATAGACAAATGCCACGTGTCTATGAATTTCAGTTTAGTTTTTAGAATAAGGCAATTTGAAATAATGCGATTTAAAAACTATCATCGATGAGCCATTCGAATCCTGGACTCCTATGAATCTTGAAAAAACTTGAATCACGTTGATTATAATTCGAAATTTTCGAAAACTAACACCCTTAAATGTTTTAATTTAAAACTTTCGAAAGATTAATTCAAAGAATTCATTTTAAAAAAGGACGCGATTTTTACAATTTCAGTGGTATCTGGACCGCCAGTCTCCTCATGGCGATCCTCAAGACTGCCGTGTTTCATTCCGCCACTTAGGAAAATCACTCGGAATTTTAAAAAAAAATCAGTGCTCTGCGCTTTCTCGAAACTAACTCTCGAGTCGTAGACATAACATTGAATACAGATAATCTACCCTTAGTACGTTTCGGATGTTTCTAGTAAGTCCTGCCGTGGAATTAAAAGTTATAGTTAAAACAAAATTCTTTCAAGATGCATATCATACTTCAGGCGGACTGCAAAACTTCAATATGTCCTACAGAAGCATTTTTCATTTTTGACAACAAAACGGAACAATAATATATAACGCACGTGCGAAGCTAAGAAACACTGAAGACGTCCAATCAAATAATATACACTAGTGAACATAATTATATTTAACACTGGATTCCTGAAAAACTTTTTATCAGCACTATGCCTAAAGAGCCCCATCCCAACTTTACTTATATTATTTTCAAATAAAATCACTAGAAACAGCTCGGCGTCCTATCCCCTCCCTGAATAAAACAGAAATCGAGTAATATCCATATTCATTTAGATGTAATGTGAAATTCCAATCGTGCACCACATTCCTACAAGACCTTTCACGCGTCTTTATTTTTATTTATTTATTTATTTTGTCCTCTCATGTTAATCATTTTTGAAGTTTGTACCTTCCTTTTTTTCCACTGACCCCATCAGTTCTTAAACTGCTGTATATTTCAGAACAACATGTTAATCAAATTAAAAGAACTGTTAATGCCTAATAATAGGTTTGCCATGCTTCCGCATTTAGTATGGGTAGTTTGTATTTTAATTGCTTCCCTGCGTTCGTAAAGTACTTCGATAACATTTAAAAAAAATTCCTGTTTAATAACTTAATTCCAGATTTGTAACGAACAAATCTTAAAAGGAATTAAATTCTGCTCATTTCTTACTTCACCAGCGGCGCGAGATTAATAGGGCAATCGTATGGAGAACATCCTCAAGCAATAGGCTAAAGACACTAAAATGCTTCGAAAATTTTATTTATATAAATATTCTATTTATCTTAAAGGTGCCAGAGGTGCGTTTTGCCTGGTGCACGAAACTATCACCTCCGTCATCGTTCTTAAATTCCACCAATAAACAAGAAATTTATACTGTGCAAACTACAAAATTTGTTTTATTCTTTGAAGTTAAGGTTCGATGGAGATAATTCGATGATTTAAAATGTGAAACAGCAAACGTTTTAAACACGTTACTAAAATTCTTATATTTGAAGCATACAGAAAATGCTTCGTATTGAGTAAGTAACACAGATAGAAATTTTGGGGGAATGACATAACAGACCAATTTTAACATTCACACAATTATAATATAAAATGGAGAATAAATGACTAAAAACTGGGCACTATGCTCATATTATTCATCAATTATCTGTCATGATCAAAATTCTTTTCTTCTTTCAACTTATATACAAATGACTATAATTAAAACATACAGGTATTTTTATGGTAGGAGAAAAATTAAAAGAATTTTGCAAGTTTACAGATAATGAGTACAATATAGTATGAGTATAATACCGCATATATAGTCATAGGGGACTTTGAAATCTGTTACCTAGTCCGCTGTATTGAGGGGAAAAAAAAGGAAAAAAAAGAAGGAGAGAGAGAAAAAAATATGTCCCTCATTAATTAGCGTTTTTCTCCACTATTATTTATTTATTTTGGTGGGGAGGAACAACAGTTTTTTTCCCCTTCTGTATTTTTCTCTCAAGTGAAATTTAAAAGCAAAATTCATATAGTTTTCCAATAGCACAAGATTATGTTGAATAAAAATGCCGCGATTTCACGATAACACGCTACATATCAGGTTAGGTCATAGCATTTGTTATAGCAGAATATTTGATTATTATTTCCCTTGAAAGAGATATTGTCGTAGATTAATTTCTCTACGGGAAAATTACCTTTCCAATTGACCAAAACCATAAAAACATTACGCAGCCGGTTCATTCTCACAAAGAAATCGAATTCAGAATAAATTATCAATACTTCGCAGTCCCATCCTCTCAAATACTGGTGATCCTCATTAGCCACACAAATCACTGTACAATCTATAAAGCCGGAGATTGAACTCCGCTGAAATATTCTGATGGTGTTTAGAAATGTGATCCATAGGGCCATTTCGACACGAAGAAGGAAACGAGAAGAGTTGAAAGTTTCTTTTTTATTCTACCACACAGGAAAACAAGCCAGCTGGCCGTTGACCAGAACAAATTTAAAGCTACGCTCTATCGCTTTTAGAACCTATCATTGAAAGGCAGACAAGCGTTACATCGGACAACAGACATCTATTTTAAGATGGATGTCGCGAGGCAGACCACGAGCAGTGATCAAGTGATGGGTAAGAAACATGCTGTTCTGAATTCGCAGGCATTTCTACGACAATCTGGCGAAGGGAAATTTATAAAAAAATTTTAACTTCTTAATACTTTTAAATACTCAGAGAAGAACATAGCAAACGAAAGATCACTTAAAATAGTAAATCAAATTATTCATCAGTCTGTGAAATATTTTAAAAATTCTTAAAAAATAAACTACGCAACCGATATTGTATTTCTTATTCTGAAAGGAAAGCAAAATCGCCAAGCCTTTTTCATACATTTCACAAATACTCAATGTTTCTTTGTGATCTGTAAGCATCTATGCAATAAACCACTGCGCCTCAACCTGTGCCAATGTGTATATATAACGATTACAGCCATATTATGATTGTGAAGCTCTAGGAAATTAACAGAAATATGAGGCACAAAAACAATGTCTTTGAAAAACCCTCATAAATCCCAAAAAGAAAATGTTACATGGAGTTAAATCCGAAGACTGGTACTGCCCATCGCATTTACATGTCGTCTCCTCGTCCTGCGTGTCCTACCCCTCGGTTGCAAATTCGGTTGAAAAAGTTCCGCACATGATCTCTATCTTTGTAGGAAATTTAAATTGGAGTATTTTCCCAAAGGATCTCGATAATAATCTTTACGATTATTAGCGATATGTGAGCTGTCTTGATGAAATATCATCCCCGTTTTCCTTCATCGGTATCGTCGATAAATTTTCTAGGATGTCCAAATAAATCCTACGAACGACGCACAGATACTCAATGTGTGCTGTATTAGCCGAAGTCGATACATTAAACGTTAGTGAAGTATGAAAGAAAAACATTAAAGAATTTACTTCTATTTCAGCATAATTAAGTTTGGTATCAGACGCGTTCTTTATTTTTTTATGAATAGCGTTTCACGGATTTACGAATAACCCTGTATTTGGGAATTTCTAAAGACGCAAAATAAGGAGATATATAGTTTCCGTAATGTTTTACTAAAACTAATGCCCTCATAAATACCGTTATGATATCAATAAATTGATTCATAACAACACGTGACAAATTAGTCCCATCAAATTTTACTAAAAAAAATAGCTTTCATATAAAATTTTCGTATGGCCATCATAAATTTCAAAATTTGACAAAAAATACCAATATGATTACCATAGACTCTATTATTAGAGTAAAAAATTTTACGCTAATCAGGTAACATGGTCCCTCTTCACTGCATTTCCAAGACCTTTCAGAGTTTTCGCCTTTAATACGTTTTAATATATTCCTATGTGAAAAAATCGTAATGAATAGCATTAGGTTATAAGGTATTTTTTCTCCTTCCTTTACGAATGGCTTCGTGGGTGTAATTGGAAACATACTCGATGCGTATTCGAGAGGTCCAGGCTCCGAGTCCCGGCGAGGGCATTGCACATTTTTTACGTCTCCTGCTTAAAAAAAACATAATGACAGTACAAGCTGAAGACGGCAGCCACTTTTCAGGAAACAAATAATTGATATATTTGTCTTTAAACGACATTTTATAGTGGACATCCTGCTAAGACAAAATGTGTGAACAACTTGTACTAATATATTTCACAAAATCTCACTTGGACAATGTAAACAATAAATTACTGTTTAGGAAGCCATGTTCTTCAGCTGACATTTTAAATCAAATCATGACACAAAACAGCCATCCTGCACTTCTAAAAGCCTATTTACATTTCCGCTTCTGTGTGCATTTTTTCCCACCTGTGAATTTTGTCAGGTCATAACTCTTAGCCTTTAATCGAAAACACACTTTTTATCAAACTTAATACGTTCAGATTTCATAGTGTAACAAAATTTCTCTTTTCTCGTACTAATGTCTCAATTATTTAATAAATAATAATAATGGTTCAAAGGACACAAAAAGAAACATAAAGGCGTCAACTTTTTCTAAAGCTTTGATAAAGCCTTCTTTAAAATTCGACTTAATTTACTTCCACAGATTCATAAAAGCAATTTTTGGCTCGTAAACTTCTTCCAATTCATGTATGACAGCGATCACAAGCAGAAAGGGGAGAAAAAAGTACATTCGAGGTTCGTCAATTCTATTCTTCGCCCGGAAGAAAACACGATTAAATCCCATCTTATTAAAAAAAAAAAAAAAAAAAGAAAGAAAGAGGAAAAACAGAGAGAGAAAAGAAAAGAAAAACGAGGATCGTGACAACCAACAAAAGTATTCTACCCGTTATTTAAAACAAACCAGTTCCGCGCGTAATCAAACCTCTCTAACCAGACCTCGAAAAATGGTCAAATAATTAAAAGACAACGTGCGCTTTCACCTTAGTTATCATTTATCAAGATGTCGGTGGGGTGTTAAAAAGGTGTTGCGCGGTGACGTTGCGCATTTGCATGATTAAAGACATTTTGCGCGTCCTTTTCTTGTTCCGCTCTCTCACTTCTTTTCTTGGAGATTGCATGATGACAGGAATGATTAAAAAGTAAGTTTGTAAAGTTGCTTAAGCATAGCAGATAAATGCAATTTTGGGCAATACGCATTTATTAATGCAATTACAAAAGCATATGAAAATACAGAACGCTATACTTTTGAAATTAAGTTGATGTAATTTAATGTCAGTTTCAGTGATTTATTATAAATGAATGAAGATATTTTGAAATACAATTTACAAAAATATAAAGCCTATAATAGTATACGAAATGCGCAATTTCAAGTTAGGATTAACTTCTACAGTAATAACTGAGCCGACAAAAACCAAATGATTCTATACCAAGTACAAAATATATAGTTAGAAACATCTATTAATAATTACAATAACGTTGCATGTAGTTTAATTTATATAAATTAATAAGTATGTTGTTAAAAAATATAAAATAACAATCTAAATAGCCAGGAAATATATTTGTTGCTTTCAAATTGCTCAGTTTCTATTGCAGTTACGGAACGATTAAATTCGGAAGATAAGTCAACCAGGGTATTTTTTGCCAAAATGGAACACTGAGGGCTACGTGCGAAGGCGTGTAAAAGCTTACGTTTTACACTTACGTAACACTTACGGAGCAAGGGATTAATACATTAATCGTGGTATAAAGTAGCGGCAGAAATGTTTACGAAGTTTCCACTAAGTACTTTTCTGATTCAGCAGATTTTCTTTAGTTACCTGGTACCGAGAGGGAACCAAAACCGAGAGGGAGAAGGAATTTAAAAGAAAAAAAAATCACCATATATGGAGGCACCAAAATCAAGTGCTTAGGGCCTCTGAAGGTCTTAATCCGGTCCTGACTAGTACACTGGCCATAAAAAATATCTTATACATGCCCAATTAATTTTGTTTCTGAGTAACAAAAGAAAATCAAATTAATTTGACACCAAATCACAAGAATAATCATTAGGAGCAAGCGCTTTTATACACTCGGCGTATACGCATGTAAGAGGTCATACAGGCTAGTCGAAATACAAGAATGTGAAATCTACTGCTCTTAGAGCTCACTGCAATGACGGCTTTAAGACAAAAGGTCAAAATAGTTGGTTCAACATAGCATAGGATTAGCAGCATCTCCATTGGTAGACGATCGACGTGGCAGTTTCGATCCTATACCAGTGTCGATCTTAATTAGGTAACCTAAAAAAGAATTCAGTTACATTTTGTCTCCATTTGATTATGCACCACTGCTAATTATACGCTCTGTTTACGCTATACCATAGCACAAATTATGACTGTATCGACTCTACGCCGTATCGATTCTATGCCGAGATCGATCTTATGCTGGTGTCGATTCTACGCATGACTGTGTCAATTCTGCCCCATATCGATATGCCTCTGCAGGTGACAAATATGCATTAATCCTTATTCCATCGATTCTGCACAGGTGTCGATTTCCTGCAATTTTGATCAAGTTCTAGTAAGCACCTGCCATTCTGCTCTCGATAAAAATTTTGACATTGTGTTATTTTGAGGTTCTTGCCGCTCTGGAATGTGCACACAACTGTTATCAAAGGAACGATTCCAACAAAAAGCGGAAATTCCAACATATCAACAAAAACGAAATTACAGAAATAGGAACACGATTCATGTCCCTATCTCGAAAACTAACAAGTGCTATTTTTGGTTCTACAATGTAAAACCGATTGACTAAAATAGTAAAAAAAAATATGATTCTTACAAGTTCTAAATATGATTCTTACAATAAAAGAAGCAAGTTCAAGATCACTACAACAAAGAACATCAAATAATAAATTAGAAGCTAAGGTAGCTAAAATAAAGTTTTAAAAATAAATAAATAAATATAAATAAAAATCCAACCAGGCTGAGAAACTGTAAGAAGTAAGTAGTAAAAGACGGGCTACCTTAGCGTTCTAAGAATAAGAAACTTTCAGCCACTTGGGAGGTCTGGCCCGAGACCCCGGCTTCTTTTCAAAGCTCGACAAGGAGAGGCTGGGAAGAATTATAATAAAATAATAATAAAAGGGGGGAAACGCGCGAAGAAACCAAGCTGCTGCCTGCCAAATGGATAGTAAGGCCTTATTATTTTCTTTCGAACTAAGAATAAAGTCCGCGGTCACGGTTTTATTTACATGCTGCCTCACAGCTTCGGAGCAAATGTACGAAATTATTTTTTTATTCTTTAAAAAAATTGACTTCTTCCACTTGAAAAAAGTTCTCGGCATCCTCAAGGCCCTGAATATTATTTTAAGTGGAGAAATTTACTATGCTATCCTTGCTGTTACCTAACATTTGCTGCTATGGGAAATAAAGTTCCTATGTGATACATGATATATGATATACATGATTGTGACATACGGCTACTTTATCCAGTTTTTGCAAGTAAATAATCGTGATTTTAACATCTGAAAAAGGTTGCACAACTTTCATTATGAAACGAAAATATTACCCTAACAAAATAGAAAGCTATAGCCAATTCATGACACTTTCATCTATCTTCCATATCACAAGTGCAGATTGCTTTTCAGTAAAAAAGTGATTTACTTAAAAACATGAAATGCATACATTTTTTTGTGATTGCATATTTTTGCAGCCATCCTCTACACTATGTATCTGACTACAGATTTTTTTTGACAAATACAACAACCATAAACGATTGCTTGTATTTAAAAAAAAATCAAATATAATAAAACTTTTGAGTAACAAAGAGATTGAATTGTCTGCATATTTCTTTCTTTCTTTTTTAATTTTATTTGAATTGTAAAGCCTTAGACCTTTCATTAGACTTTGGAGGGGATTAGACAAATAATTATACATAAAAAAGGAAAATACTTGTTAAAAATTTTAATATAATTTTAGATCTTGGTCTCATTTTAATTGCATTCTTATCTTTTTAAAGTTCCATCTATTTTTATCTTGCATCACATTACTTCAACTATAATTTACACATAATCCTTAATCAACTATTTCTAACTGCAGCATATTTCTCCTTGATCATTTGGCCTTTATTTGTAGAAAATATATGAAATCTCTTAGTAGTAGGTACAGAGATGCCAAACTTTTATCCAATCCCATATTCAGCTTGACATTTTTAATATCCAACAATTTAATTTCATAAAAGCCATTTAGGAAGAAAAATTTAAATTCCTTCAGTTGCTTGCTAACTTTCAAGCTTCTCTCTTCTCACATTTGTCTTCATCTAACATGCATATATTCTGACAGCTATAAAATTTGAAATGAGTTGTGCTAGTTGTGTGATTATCATATGCTCATGGTATAATATACATCAAATACAAAAGAAATATAAAATTCCATGAGTACTTCTTCTCTGGAGGGAGTCTCTAACATTATCTTCCAAACAATGTTCTAATACAACTGGCACTCCAAAAATACATATACATAAATATTTTATATTATAAAAGGTGAAAAAAAATTACACTGGTGAAGTTAAATCAATAAAATTTCAATAATGTCTACGATCATGAAAACTTTTGCAGTATGATTATCAAACAGCAAATAATAATCACACTGCAATTACAAGTACAATTATAAATAACAGTCCTACTGCAATTACAAATACAATGAATTACTGAATTTCTCGTTTGAGATCAACTGTATGTTTCATGATATAAAATCCAAAAATACTGTTAAAAAAGTTCGCAGAAGAGTTAGATCACATGCGTAAAATGAGCAATATTTGAATTTGGCTATTAGAGTACATTTGCATACTCATACATACATGTAGATAGTTGGATAGTTAATAGCAGGTGATAACACTAGTGTTTAACCGTGCAGTCAATAGATGCAACCCTGCAATTACAAATTTCTGTAAGTTAGATGTTTTTTCAAGGCTCAGTATTTCTCCATTATCAATGTTTGAACAGATTTGAGAGAATGAATTCACAGTACATGTGAGGCTATCATACTTATGATTATGCAGTACTTGCTATGATAACTGCTTGCATGGAATGTAGCTTATAAGACATCTTATAATTGGAAGCTAATGACTTAACATGCATTTTATGCATACAAAAGACCTAAGGGAGGGAAAAACAGTCGACATAAAGGACATTTTCTTCAAATGGAAATGGAGTTTTAGAGCATCTTTCAATCATTCAGCGTAGTGTCACATTTTGAAAAAAGAGCATTTCAACAAAGAACCTTTTTGGTTATCAACAAATTCCTAGATTTTCCAATCCTTTTGTTCTTTGTTATAAAGGTGGTTCTGCAGAGTCGACTTCTTTAAAGACTTCGAGGAATAGAAACTGGTGCAAGAGTCTGTCTATGGGAGATACTAAAACAAGCATTCCAGTAATGCTACTAGGAATGTCAGGAGTGCTCCAATAAGTCGGTGTATTCCAATAAATGTAACTTTGACGGTGATTAGTTAATAATTTTTTATTAAAAATAACTGCACTACAAGCATTTTCTGCAAAATTTTTAATTAGAGATTTTACAAAACACAATTTAATTACAGCATATTAAAAGTCATTAATATGCTTCAAAATAAAAAATTTTGACTTACGGAATTTTAACAGGAAATTCAGGACCTAGAAGCTTGGATCCTTCCCAAAAACAATCTAAAGGGGTAATTATGGCACAAGGAAATAAATTCTCTAAGGGCTGAAAAGAGGGGAAAATGTACATTAAACCTGGAAAACAGATCACGAGACTTCTAAAAATAAAACATGATCAAATATAGAAAGAAACTTACCATATCTATATAATGTTTATCAAAAAGAGGAAAATTTGGAGAATAACACAGATCTTTTAAGCTCCAGGGGCTAAAAAAATAAAAATCCAATTTTTTACAAAAAACATCCATATGGTTCAATTAAATAACATAACTTGAACAAACTAAGTCATTCTTTAAATTATATAAAATTTACAAAAAAGGTATCAAAATGTTATAAAAACTCATACATTTGAAATGTACAGTTGTTAATTTTCAAAATGGTGGCTTTTATTGGAAGTTCTAAAAACCAAAGCTTTCAGCTATGAGAATACGAAGCTCATAATAATTTTGCCAATGTTATATTTTACCATTTACATTGCACTTTAAACAAGCACATACATTACAAACTATTTAAGAACATACTGCCAAAGAAGATGCATAGTGGGTGTTAAAAAGCTGATTACTTGGCAAATTGAAACATGAATTTAGTAAACTGATAATATGCTGCTGTCCTTCATTTCTGAATTAAATGGATACATCTTTAATGGCTGCATGAAAATTTTGGATTTTTTTCCCACACATTAATATTTTCACTTAGAACTGTGATAGCTTTGCGCATAGTCTTCGATCACAAACATTTCGTCACAAAAGAAAAAAGTTCCTAACACATCTCAAAAATCAAGTTACTGGAAAACAGATTCCTATAAAAATATACTAGTTTAATTATCAAAATTCTAGAATGTCACAGAAAATATCCAAAACAAGTCAGTCAATAAATTAATTGATTTTTGGAGATTAATTTTAGCAATTAAGTTGGTGATTTCTTGACAAATTAAAAGTTCCATGAAAAAATAACTAAAATTTAGTATTTGGACAATCTACAACTACCTAGCCATTATAGTTTCACCGTGCTTAGTCTAAAAAAAAATTAAAAACAATTTTACTTTTTTATTAAAAGTGCTATATTTTGAACAGTTGCAACAATTTTGGAAGAGACTAACGCATTTAGGAAGTGAATAAATTTCTGTTCTCTAAGAAAGAATTAAGAATCACGAAACTTGCTCTTGAAGAAAACAAACTGCCTCATTTATTGTCTTTCTTCAGAAAACAATAGCAATGATAGAATTTCTCAAATATTAGAGCTTTTTAGTTGCATCTGATGAATATAGAATATCAGTTGATGTTTAATTGTACATTTAAGAGGAATTCATAGAAATATACAACCGTCGTTACTTTTAATCATATCTAGTCTTCTGCACCATTATATCCAAGATTTTATTATTGAAACACAGGGTCATGGTCAAGAATATAATACAGTATCCATATAATAATTCTTTTACTACAGTTATATAAAAATATGCATAAAAAGTTACTGGACCCTATAACTTCGAACAATCAGACACTTAGCAAAATTTTAATTCTTTTTCAACAAACACAGTAATTGTTGCACCCAAAATTATAAATTACAGTGAGTAAATATTCCAACTGTGAAGTTCATTAAATTTGACAATGATAATTCTTCCTATTAATACCTAATTACCATTTCAGCGTCAGATTATATTTAGACGGAGTCCACTTCTCTGTTTACTTTGCCTGGTAAAAAAATTAATGGCACAACGTTCATCGAAAAGTTAACCAGATCAAAGGATTCTTACTGACTGTTGTAAATAACAATATTAAACATGAAAAAAGGCGTTTCAAGAGAATTTGAACTATTTTTGAATATTTTTCATTTGCAAGAAGGTAAAACAGGTCTGGTTACAATTAACGGAAGGGGTAAAGAAACTGACTACCGTGATTCCTTAATGGGCATGTACGTGGAATCGCACAAAAGATACGATGGAGAGTTTGATCCTGCAAGGTAATACGATGTCACTGCAAATACGAAGCGAGCTGGAAGAAAGAAGAAAAGGGGGGAATAAAAAAAAGAAAAGAGGAGTGCTCACATGTCAAAGACCTCCACCGAAACTTGGATAGCTGCCTTGAGCACTTGTAGGTGAGCGAGCAAAGTGTCAGGATGCAGAACGTTGGCTCCTTCTTGCTTTGGAGTGTGGATAAGGATTTGGTTTGTGCTGCCGACTCCTTCGCCTAGTGTCTTCCGCATATACCTCAGCTCTTTCTCTAGTCGACCACCTTCTGTAAAACAAAAAAAGGAAATGAATAAATAGTCATCTTTGCTGAAATATGAACAAGAAAATGCGATAGATTTGGACGTTTTTAATTACTTAAAAAAATGTCTCCTACGAGAATGTAACCGTAAACTATTTACGGCTGTTTTTTTTAAACACTTCGTAGAAAGCTTCCTCGAAGCGTTTTTGTATTCATTTGGCAGATTTAGCGCCTCCTATATACATAGCAAAATATAAAGCAGTGTCAAAACAACATTCGTGCTTTAATGATCCAGTAAAATGCATGCACAACTATGTCCTGAATACTTTCTTCTTTACTAAATAAGTACACATGTCTTCACGTAGATGCAATGGTATCACAGCATCCCCCCCCGCAATGTTTGACTCGGCTATTTGAATAGCTCATTTTAAATATACGATTTTACGCTGTAGACTTTTATAATTTCTGAGAGACCAATGCTTAAACAATCACAATGCTTTGCTTAAATTTGTTTCACGTATTAAACCAAAATTTGCATCAAAGAATTTAATTCTTTTTAAATTTATTTAATTATTATTATTGAAACATTAATGATAAACTAAAGGAAGTTTTCAAATTGCAACACTTTTTTAAAAAAAAAGAACCAACTGTTTACCATTGCTCTCAAACCAATGCACTGAATTTATTACTAACACCACTTTGAAAATTATATATATATATATATATATATAAGGTATATATGTATACTAATATGCAATAAATTGCCTAATAATTGCGCTAAACCTGGAAAGTAATAAAATAATAATTTATTTTCTAGTAATTATTTTATATTATCGCTTTTGAAAAAGGTAGTTAGAATTCTATTGAAATGAATTTACTCATTAGCATATTTAAAATGGAATTACGAAAAAGGAATAACTAAAAGCCAAAATGCAACCAACAAACTAAGCAATTATTGTCATTGACCGGAAATTAGTTGATTTTTCAAGGGAAAAAAAACTAACTTCTGAACAATTAACAATAATTAATAAATGCGAAAGGGTTTCGTCTTTTTCTCTAAGAATCAAGACTAAAAAAACTTTTTAGTAAGTTATATATACATACATACATACAACGAAATACACATTTTAAGCTTTACAGTAATTTCTCCTACTTACAAAAGATTTAGTACTTATCTCGTGAAATAACTATGACAGTTTATGAACTAAATAAATATTTCAGTCAAATTTCTATTAGTAAGAAATTAAGTCGAAAAGGAATATGCGAACTAACAAGTTCCAGTCAATGGATTTTGGGGCTAGGTGCCATATCCCCATTCTAATGTTAATTATTTTATTAGTCCATGACAGCATGTGAAGTCGAAAGATTAAACAAAACTATAAGATCATTGTTACTTATATTATCTAACAGTTCAAGCTACTTAACATATTAATTAAAGATGACTCACAGTGCCATTTTTCCTACACATATATCTCATGGTGAAAGAAATTTTCAGACAGCATGAACGAACTCAAAAAACAGAATTTAAGCTTTCAGATTATTGTCTTTATTGCGAATTTCGTATTCTTACGGTGGTTTAGAAACATTCCTTAAAAGTCAGAATGCGCGAAGCAAGCTATCGTGCATAAATATTAATTCATCCAGCATCTTTAACTCGATTTCTCCGAAGCCACCAAAATTCTAAATCAAAATGCTGGTGTGGTTCTGTTTAAATGGTCATCTGAAACATAATAAATAATAGGGGAAAGAATACTCGCATCTTAACAGTGTTTCGAGTAATAAATATCGCGACGATAGGCGGAGGCTCGAAGAGCAAAAATGTAATTCTCTTTTAAGTAGGTAGTAGGACACAAAGGAATCACACACATATGCATTTAAAAAACGTTTGAAGAAAAGCAACTTGTGAATGAATACCGCAATGTATAAATTTCATCATCCTCATCTATATGCAGTAAGATAATGAGTAGATTGTACACCATTGAGCCCCGATTCTTTTAATGGCCAAATTAAGGAAATCGGTCTATGAATAGTCTCTACAAATGGTCTCGACTTATAAATAATACCCTCTTTTTTTTTTGATTAGTAACAAAACTGATTTTTTTCATGGTTTGGCGAGTACAGGAGTACTTATTTCGTGTTCTTCCATCCTTCCAGCTCTTATAATCGCTCGATGATACTTCATTAAGGTTGTTTTATATGCGTGTCTGAACAAACGACGTTGGAGTTCCATGTAAATTACTCAGCGAATGCGGGGGGACGGGGTATAGTCAGAATCTAAAACAATTTTCAAGAAATAAATCTCGATCTTTTTTTTTTATTATTTTTTAATTTAAAAAAGTGTCTCTCTTAGATGCTGGCTTCATTTTACCTACGTATCGGATTTTTACCTTGCACAGCTAATGTACAGACCACTGTTCATACTGGCAATTTTAATTATTGAATGACAAATTACTACGAGAAAGTAACATACACACATAAATAACTGCTTACTATATGATTGGTTCTGTGTGTGCGTTAAAAAACAGCGAAATGATAACGGAAATATTGGTTAATGGTACATTTAAGTCGCAAAGAGATACTTATAATTTCAATAGGCCCCAAGTTTATAAATAAAAACTTTTGATAATCATGAAAAATATAATTAGACTGCCAGTTCGAGAATGCTTTTAAAAAAAAATATTTAAAAAAAAAATAGACATATATTAGCGATCAAGCTGATGCAAGCTTAAAAAAAACTTGATAAATTCCAGAAAACTGTTCTTGATACATTATTAAACAAAATCATTATCAATGTCAAAGTTATAACTTACATACGTTTATAAACTGTCACTGGAATTAAGGAAAACAGTTTCAAAGGCCTGTTAATAGTTCCCAAACATAATATCAATAGCTCATCAAGCAGAATTGAATACTTTTTAATTTAATAATGATGATTAATCAACACTATTTTGGAATTAAAAAGACAGTTATCTCAAACACACGGCAGAGTTTCACATGAAAGAAGAAACTGCTTTAAAGTTACGCATCAACAGTAAATGTAGACGCTAAAATAACGTAATCTGTAACAAAATTTTATATTGCTCTTTTGGTGTCTTAAGTATCTTAATTCATTTATATCATTTATGATAGCGATATTTTGGCTCCAAAGCATTCAAATTTACAATGATATACACTCACGTTTGTGAAAATTGCAACACCATGAAGGACTTACGCGAGTGAGCTGAAATTTTCAGGAAATGCAAAGTAGCGCATGATATGCAAATGATTAGAATTGCAAATCCGTAGCGCATGCGTATGCTGAGCAGCGCCCTCTGAACGGCTGATGGATCCGAATAAATAGACGGCTGTAGCGAGGCGTGTATGGTTATCGATGGTTATCTGCTAGTGGTAAACGTTAACTCAATCTGTACTTATGCCTCGTCGACGAAAGAGAGCGAGATTTGAACAACTTACAGAGTTTGAACGAGGGAGAATCATCGGCCTTCGTGAAGCTGGATTGTCGTATCGTGCAGTAGCCTCTCG
>KK121347.1:27621-57742 GCA_000611955.2 Stegodyphus mimosarum | reverse complement strand
GTCGTGTAGCAGCACTTATTGCGGCGCGTGGTGGCCACACAAAATACTGATTCTGATCTCTTGTTCTTGTTTGTTTGCTTTGAACATTTAATCATTTATTTGTACCACTACCACTCAACTGTGTATTAAATTGCATTCAATTATGACGATTCCTTCTTGGTGTTGCAATTTTCACAAACGTGAGTGTATTAATTTTCAAGAAATGTTTCAAAACGCTGCATCATTTATTTGGCATCATAAATTAATCATTTACTTGGCAACTGTTACAACACCTCTTGAAACTACCGTAGATTTACGATTAACTAAGGTAATACTATCGACGGCGTCCACGGTTATCTCACCGCAGTTAAAAAAAGGGAGGAAGAGGACCAGTAACATGATTTAACAGAAAATACTGTTGTAATTTATCCCCAAAGCAGTTTAATCAGAATAATCAATTCATTTGTTTATGTAAATTAAATCAGTATTCCAAACACGAACAAAGAAAAAAACACCATTTTAGCTTATAATCCTCCTGTATTTTGAAGGGTATCAATGCAAAGCAGAAGATTAATTAACTGCACACATATTTCTAAGGATGGCTTAATAATATTTACATAATCTAGATTACGTACAAATAAATTGCATACTGCTGTATAAAATCGACTCCTGAATACTGTGATATCTTTTGCTATCATTTATCTCAAGTATTTTCTTCTCTTTTGTTACATTTCCCTCAGAAATTTTGCTTTTTCTGATGGTTTGTGAGAGTAATTTTTTCATCGTTCTGCTTATTGCGGCTTAATCCCTTAGAAAAGACCCGGTTAATCCACTCCAGTTTACTCGGAAGTCGACTGTAGTTTCAGACAGTGGAATTAATAAAAGAATTATTAGAGAAAAACACTTTTTCTAGAACGATGATTTCAGTGTTCCACCATCTTTACACGAAAGCGCAACATGAGTAATATTTTCTCGCAATTTTATATTTTGGAAAAATTACAGCTAAAAATTCGAATAAAATTCAAAATAACAGGTATGCTGTCATTATACAATAATTCAAACTAGCAGTGATACGTTCAAAATGGATTCTGAATTACTTTCGTGTTTGGAGCTGCATCTCGAAAAGTACGCATATTACCTCGATGCAGAAAGGAGAAAAAAAAAAATTATTTTGTCAATAATAAAACTTTTATATAAAAGAAATTTTCGAAATTTTCATGCAGTATCGTGAAATGCCCATCTGACTTTGTACAACTATTTTGAAGAAAGAAAGAAAGAAAAAAGAAATTAATTTAATTATGACAGATCAATGCCCTTCTTAATTAAATTCAAATTACCTTATATTTGTTTCAATATTTTTAATAAATGATTATGTTACTTACTAAAATCAACTTTATGATAACAGTGTTCAGAATAAAAATAGAATTTAATTACTAACATTTTATTATACTTGTTTTCAACGGTTTAGTGGCACCTGAGCACAAGAAACATTCTTTGTATAGTTTAGTGGAATACACTTTCCGCACAAAACTACATTTTCTTGATTAACTTTCACTATCTCGAACTCGGAATAGTGACTTGGATTATAATTTGTTTTGCAAAATCTTAAGATACTGGACTGCAAAAGTATAAATTTTAACAAAATGTTTACATTGTGTACGTATTAACGAGTAAAAAAATGATAAACAATTTAAGGAGCCAGGTACCTTTCAAATGTCAAAGCACCTTCGTTACTGGTTTATGAGATTTCACTTTAGAGTTCACATTAACGTGAAACTGTCGATAGCGACTGTAGTTATAAATTTCGTATTGTTAGCCTTTAGATGTTTCAGTACTTCTGAAATTCATGTTAGTAAATGTTCAAAAAATACTTGGGAGTGGAGGAGAAAAAAGCAAAACAATTAATGATACACAAGAACAAACGTCACTGCAGGAATGGACGTTGTAAAGCATATTTTAATTTTATAACAGTTATTTTAATTTTAAAATCACTTTCCTGTCAATTCTTGTATCCACTTACAACTCCCTACCAGAATGAGTTTTTAGAATCGCGTTGAATGCAAATGAGTTAGAAGTATTTAAGGAAGGTTTAACTTACGCCGTAAGAGAAGAGCTCGGAATCCTGAGTTGCGCGTTTTTGCCTTCGGGCTAAATCTCTCTTGAAGCTGTTACGCTTGGTTACTTTTGATATTCGCCGCCTAGTTTAAATTAAGGGCCAATTACGTTAGATACTTGTGTTAGCTTCGGCTAAGTCTCTCTTAGTTAATTATAGTTTAGTTCTTATTTCTTATTCTGAGTTTAAGGCCGAGTGGAGGCTTTGCTGTAATCCCGAGAAAGAGGCCAACTGTTTTCTTAGTTGAGTGAAATAAAGGGTATTTTAACCCTTCTTGAGTCTACATCTTTAGCTGTTTGAACTCAGCGATGAGTCGCTAAACAGTTCACTGGTTCCTCGACATTTACTTTGGATAAAAAAGAGTGAGGAATCCTACACCACAGCTTAAGAAAAATGTCAGTATCACAAAGCTGATTGATTGTTTCTGGCAGGCTTTCCGGTAGTATCACTTGTCCATAATTAGTCCCACCTGTTAGAAAATTTCATGTTCTGCACAGATGATGTGCGCAAATGCGACTTGTACAGAACTGCCATGTGCGCGTATCACATCACCTTTTCTACAATTTGCCGCTTCATAATTTAGAAACGTACTGTACGTTTTAACCTATATTTTCCGTAAAATAATAGTTTATTTTTTAATTTCAAGTTTGGCCTTTCTTCGTTATTCACATCACTTATTTTAGACTCAGTTTCATGAATGCTGCTGCATTCAGGATTTTATTTCCTTTCACTGGCTATATTACCTTCACCTATGTCAACTGACTGTAGTCTGCTTTTCGTTTTTGGTTTGTTTCCTTCAAAATTTGTACCAAAAATATTTATTCGCTTGCATAAAGACTAATCTGCAATTGAATCTGCAAGACTATGTATCACTGCAAAAGAAATAGTAATGCCTGAAGGATCGATCGTTTTCAGCCACTGTAGAACATGGAACTTAAAAGTGGACAAAATTTCATGGATTTTCATGCTATTGAAAGATATCATTAAACTAAAGGGTAAGTTTAATTTCTATTCTAAAGTATGGAAAATTCAAATTTACACCGAAAAGAAACATCAGGCCCTAGTTACGATTAAAATTAAACATTTGAAAAAGTTCTGGACAAAATTTAGACGTCCAAAAGAAGTGTTTTCTAAGTTGTTTTTTTCCCTCCCCAGAGGAAGATCATGCCGCCTTTAAACCTTTCTAAAATTCTGATGTCCCCTATGTAGCATACACATAGTATGCGAGCTCATTTTCGAATCGTTCCTCTCAGAAATCAAACTGGGCCCCAGTGGGGTGTGAAACGACGTTGGAGAACATTGATTGTTACCTTCGATTTTCTAGAATTCGAAATAGTATTTAAAGAGATCATTTTTCTCTGGCTTATTTATTAGGTTTCCTAGATAAGCTATCTGGAAATACGCAACGCTCTCGACATGAACCATTAACATGGGTGTGGTGAGATAATTTCGAACTCGAGTACGAAAATTTTTTGTAATAAAACGATTACTGTAAATGAACGTATTCAATAAACGACGTAATTTAAAACAACCGATAGCAATAAACCATTTTTTTTCCTGTAAACTGTTTTATAGAACACATACTAGGCTAATAGCTACAGACTCTAAAACTCCTGAACAGGAATGCACCGAAACCCAAAAGCATTATAACAAACAAATAATAACGCATCTTGAAGGAATCAGCAAAAATGAGAAGAAAAGTAAAATACGTAAGATGTTTTGGCGCATCCGAAGACACGATTTTGACGTAATCCTCAAAACAATCCCGCCAAGCGCATAGAGGAAGTTCCCCTCCAAGCCTTTCATTCCTCTTCATTCATTCCGTAATGACATCAACGACCCCACACGCGCCATAATTAATGATAAATATGAGAGGCATGTTTTGTTATTCTGCTTCTCTCCTCCTCTCCTCTCCGCAAACTCCACTCTCTCTCTCTCCATCCTCACTCACTGAGTCATTAACCAGTTTATAGTCACTGCTATATTTCTTGGTACATCAGAAAAAGAATTATAAGAAGATACTCCATTTGCTACGTGGGTTCAACTTAAACAAAGTGAAAGATCCAGAATGAGATCGACTGTTAATTCATGCGTGAACGTTCTGAAATTGTAACGGAAAAATCAAATGGGGAGTAAGTGCATAGCACAGAATGTACTCAACTTTGGTGTAACTTTGTGATTTGATGGTCAACGGGTTATAAACTTCTCGCGAGCCAGAATTTGTGGAATAAAGTCATTTTCTACTGACTGAAACGTTTGTACATGTGCATTTCTACACTATTATCCATAATTTTTTAACGTAAGGTAAAAACTTTTATTCCATTTTTGTATCTCCTTGCACAGGTAAAACATTTCTTGATACATAATGCGAGATGAAATACTACTGTTATACATTGAAAAACGTAACTGCTGGACGGGGAGAGATTCTCGTTTCAAAGAAAGGAAGAATCGTATACAAAAACAATAATAATGATCATGACACTCAAATAGCAAAAATTCTAATACAATTCTAAAAAAAGAGTCAAACACCGTATGTGCTCCAAATTGTTTAAAATTTTTAAATATTAACCAAAAATTTTATTGACCTGAGTACTTAATTCAGGACTGCTAATATTAATAACTTAATTTTATGACAGGGGAGCTTTTAAATTCAAATGGTCATTTTTTCAGGATTTCTGACTTAATAAACAAGTAATGGCTAAAAAATTACTGCTGGTGCTATTTACATTAATTCTGTCTTAAACGGGAAAAGTGGCACTTTTGAAAAGCAGCTATTGTCACTGGTCGCAGATTAATCGACTTATCGTGGGGAATGCTAACTTTAAGAGATAGATCCTCGACACTCTCATTTTCAAACTCAAATACAAAAGTATACATTTTAGAAAAGTAATTTTAAAAAGTAATTCAAAATCATAAGAATTTTTTTCATTCATGGTTTTAAATTGAATTTCTGTTCCTTGGAGATGGTATATGGAAAGTTTTCTTCTTATAAATTACTATGAATTACTGGTTTATTGCTCTGCAATTCAAGCGCAAGTCATAGGCTTTTTAATTTACTTTTATTTAGTGTGTCAGTCTTTTACACCGTATTTTCCCTTTCATTTCCATTAGTTGGCATGAAACAGATGTATCCATCTTCGACTAATTTTTTTAAATTATCTCCTTCATCACCTATTCAGCTAACAGTTGTAGTCGAGCATGAAGCAGTATAACAATAAATATTTTAAGATGGAAAAATTTTGCTCATGAATAAACAACTTAATTAAATACAAAAACCATCTAAATATATTTTACCAAATAAGTGCTTAAATTCTTTCAAGTTAATGGAAATTTCTATTCGACATAAATTTGTTTGCTAAAAACACCAGATATAAATTGCATCCGTATTTTTTTACCCAAGAACGATATGTCCTTATATCTATGTTCCTAATAGCATATCGTTTCCATTAACCATTAGGAGAACATTTCGTTCAGATTCACGGAGAGAATTCACGGAATTTTGAAGAAAACGACAATTCACCCCGCAAAACTCGTTTTCAGTCCCAGCGTGTTTAAAACTTGGTTACGATATACATTTTATAATTTACTATGAAAATCATTCCAGCGTTCAGTTAGGCAGAAATTTGAATTTAAAAAATGTTAAATATCTTAGCGCAGAAATTGGAAATCAGCATTCAAAAATAATCTTTACATTTTCTTTTGCCTTTTAAAATCTGATTTGGCGTACAAGGTAAATAATATGCGGTTAATTATCAAAATAATACGCACTTAGTTTTTTTACAAGGAAGGAATTGTTTAATGTTTTAACTTTTAATTTGCTATTGGAACGTAAAAAACATTTTATGCGCACACATCATTATGCACATTTCTTGTAAGAAAAAAAAAAGCATTAGTAATTCAGGGTACGGTTAAAAAAAATGTTCTGCGTTTAAAAATAAAAAATAAATAAAAGCTTGCAAAAAATGCTTTAATGAGCTTAGAACCGATCATTTTAAACTAAACCAAACTTTATAGCTGAAATACTGAAAACGCTCTTCTTCCCCACTTCCACAATCTTTGCAGAGGCAATTTTTTTGCTTTAGGAACACGTTCTAAATTTAGAATAGAAAAAAAAAAGAGAGAGGAAAATATACATAGTAATTGCATTTTACATACTTACGAAATGTTATCATAAGGTGAGAAGAAGAAAAACATATAAATCTTTTTTTTTTTTGCCCAAGATATATAAGAATGCCCACGCACTTCGCTAGCAAGCTAAATAAGTAACTAAAATATCTCCCAAAACGCAAAAAATTCCACCAAAATATAACTTCACTAGAAACAAAATACTTTGATTTCACAGTTTCGCGGGCAAACAGGGTTTGTTTACATATGCGCTAAGCCTTGTCAAAAATAAGATGCTAAGAAATCGTAGGGAAAACGTAGAAGTTCGTACTACCATGCCGGTAGGGAAAAAATGAGGGAAAATGGTGCAGAACTCGAAAGAATTTCCCCCATTTTGCATCTAATAGTGAGATGCTGCTTGATGCGTTCGGTTTCCATAGCAATGGGCATTTCCTGCCCATCCCACACTGGCGTCTGTTGCCTTCCACCCCTCCTTGGCGAATCTCCCCATCTCGCCAGCTGCTTTATCCAAGGGACTCCGTGTGTGGTCGGTTCGGATTTTCATTCTTTTGGCAGAGCGCACTTCCAACTACGTGAATGAGATCGTGTGGAGAGCGGGGCCTCGTACGGTTCCAGTTACTACGTTGACCGATATATACTTCAAATAGTTTAGCTGACAAAAATGTGCACGTCGTATGAAAGATTTCAGCAATCTACTTTTATTTATTGGCAATATATATTTTTACTTACTTCGAAGTTTTTCCTCAATAAAAATTGATGTCACCAGAGTGATACCATATTTGAGTACTAGTATATTTGGACACAACTATCGCCAAGATGGAAGTATTTTTAAACGATTATTAATGTTTGTAACTCTGTTGAATAAGAATGCGTATTAGCTTTAAATTACTTTGCTACAATGTTTAATTACTGTATCGAGAGATAATTGAACAGTATAATAACCGTATAATTTTTTTAAATGTAGTGCTTAACCTCAAAGTCACGAATCCACATACTTGAAAAGGAAAAAAAAAAACTGGTTTTTACTGAAAATACGTTGGAAAGAAATACAAGTACGCCTGTTCTTAATTAATAATTTATTGCTTATATCATTTCTTTTTAAATTATCTTTTATCTGTAAGTAAGTTTTGTTAACAGCAGAAAATGGCCACTGGTAAATAAAATTAATTCTAACACATAACCTTAAATGTTTGGATTCATTTAATTCAATGCAACAGATGTAGTCTTGATAAATACATCGGTATTCAGTCATGGTCTATTAAGTGAGCTCAAATTATAATGAAAGCAGGATTTTGAGAACTGCACGTCTCAGATGAAAATAAAAGTAATATATAAAATTCAAATTCAGATTGATGTGGCTCCATAGAGGAAAGAATCGAAAATTACGGATTTCGAGAAAGGACACGGCTTCCTCGAATTGAATAAATAGCCTTTCTACATTAATTTGCCTAGATTGGACTTCGCCGTGCACATAGTATATATAACATGAATGCACATACAGATGCAAGTAAAGGGAAGCAACATAAGCAGCTAAAACTTAATTATGCTAGATATCTAAAACAGTTTAAAAGGGGGATATTAATGCAGATTCTAAATATAAAAAGTTTTTAATTTTAATAGCATCGGGAAAAAAAGCAACTTTCCAAAAGAATATTTTACCAATTAAAAAATGTTTAAAGATTTTCGTCGAAGTCTTGGCTTAAAAATGTTTTTCCATTAATTTTTCGAGATATCACAATAACAAGTTCGAAAAATTTTTTCGGAAAACCGATTTTAGTTGGCTTCAGTCTGATTGCGAACCTTTTTTGATATTTTGAAGATACTTCTTTTTCGTTCTATAAGGATTACAAGATGTTAAAAACCTAGGGATCCAAAAACTCAGAATATCTAATTGCTCAGAATGAAATATGTCACTATTTATACCAAATATTTTTAAATCTTAGTGCGCATTTAAAATCAGAACTCAGTCTTTAATGTAAATACTGGACTGGCTAAATGAAGAAGCCTCGTCGCTGCAGATATCTTATTACCTGTAGAACGCATGGTAATAAGCCAAGTTATTTTCTTTTATACTAAGAAAATGGTTAGTATAAAGCATGCGCGGGGTAAATGCCTAAAACGCTAATTACGAAAAGTATTCACATACCTGTCTTGGAAAAGGTGCATTCTTAGAGAAATTTATAAAAAAAACTCGCCCGATCAACCGCAATCAAAACTAAAATTATTGTTAATGCTCACAGCTTTATTCACGAAGTCACTGTTAAGCTGCTTAATAATGCGTAACTCAAAAAGTTTCAGGGATTAATGTGTCTTTTACAAGATATTGAGAATATACGAAACTGCATTATAAGAATTTGGAAGTTTCTAAAAAGATACTATACTACAACGCCATTATTTTTCAACCATCAACAAAAGCAGCGTTTGCTTTGATGAATAGGTAGCAAAGTCACAATCTGAAATAGCATGCATAAAACCAGCAAGGAAAACCATCTAGCACAGAAAGCAAAATTTGACAACAATAAATATTTTCACATTCTCCTGACAAATCGAAAGTTGATTTTTACATGCCTCGCGGTTTCAAATCCAAACTGAAATTACAAGGATTCAATTAATTCATCATCTCCATTGCGATAAATCGATTTCAAAAGAATCCTAAATTTTCTTCGGTGCTGTCTTCCAACATCTTTGTGGATGCTAGGAGAAAACATGTTTCCACCGTAAGTTGGAAGGAAATATGTAAATTATTTTACCACAATGGAAACACACTAATTCTTCTTTCTTTTTGGACTTACCTTGAATTAAAATTTACAAGTTACAATAAATACCGTTTTTAAAAGGAAGAATAATGTTACATAACGCTTTAAAGTAAGCAAGTTAAACACATTTCCTACCAAAAGCTATTCTGTCACTCCTTCATTTGCAAATCAGCTTATTTGGCATTAAATGGCTAAAATTCATTCAACGCTGTTGGTTCACTGAAATTTAGAGTGAAATCTTCTTCACGAGTGCAACATAAAACGCTGGAAGATTCCTTACATAATGCAAAAAGTCTCATATAAAAGGCCTTCTTTACAAAATTCGTCACACATATTTAATCTAATTTTTTCCCTAAAGAATCCAAATAATACGTACTCAGAATTTGTCATATTCTCGTCTAATAATAAGTTCTTTCGTCATAGCTCCAAAAGGAGCTCATAAATTAGCATATAAAAAGTGCTCAAAATTTAATTTTCAGAAGTCGTTTCTAAAGCTCTAAAAATATATTGGATTCGAAGTAATAAACGTCATGAATCTGCGATCTGGGGTGTTCATTCAATAGAAGCACAGATTAATATTACAAAGCTAAAGAAGGAACACGACACCAAAATAGCAAGTCAAAAATACAGTCGTTAACACCGACTTCAACAATGAAGTGATCCCCGGAAGAATGCCACATGAAACAGTTAACTACAAAAGGTAACGCCACAAATTGTGCCCCTTGTCCCCATAAACGTCAAACGTGCCCGATCCCAGGGTTGTACAAACAGGGGGGATGGAACGCAGAACACAAAAGAGCCGCTGCGACACCTGCGACATGGATTAAGGTACATTATTCACACTGAAACGAATAAATCTTGAGATTATTGTGCATAACACAAAAACGGGGGAAAGGCGATCAATTCATCAAATGGAAGTGGATTCAAAAATTGAGGAAACGCAAAATGCTAGGGAGAATTAGTATTCAACAATTACTCAATAAAATTCATAAATCATTAACACACAGTAGGTGCACATTTCATTTCGAGCTAAACATCGTCAATGAATGCTCTAATACAATAAAAAATAAAGAACAAAAGGCGTGATACAAATAACTATAACGTAAAAACTTGTCTTTGCCAGTGACAGAAGAATCCTTTCCCAACCAAAATGAAGTAAACAAACCTTTATATTCACTCGGGAATATAAAATTCTCGTAATTTGTGGGCGCACCCTTTTGCACAAAAAAAAGGTCATCTGCCAGTATGCTAAGCTCACCTACCGCCAAAATGGAGCGACCTTCAAAGGAGGCCGCTTGCCACAGTTACGCCTCCCAACTAAGGCGGAGGGGGGGAGCGGATGAAATCCTCAGTCATATTACGGTCGCAAAAATATAGCTGGAGAACGCTTAAAAAGCTCGATTTTCTCAAAACTGTTTCCAAGGGAAGAAGGGGGCATGGCAGAGAACATAACCTCTAGTTAGAATGAAAATGGTAACGTTGATGTCTCAATTCTACAAGAAGACGTTAAGGGCGCGGATAAATATTGATAACAGTAACCCATAAGAGATCATTGTTTTCCAACTATTTAACGAATTTCAGATAAATACTGAAGAATAATCAGTTTTATAGAATCTTACAAAATGCCTGATGTATTGACTTGATTTAGTTACCGTTATTTCGGCGTATAGCGTGCACTTTTAATCCAAAAAATAGATTGAAATTTACAAGTGGGCGCTTATAAAAATGATAGATTTTAAAATAAGGAAAACATGAGCATACAAAAATTATATTTCTATATTAACCTAAAATACCTTATAAACTTAAAAATTTTCTTTATCGGATAACATGAAAAGCTTATCATATTTGTCTTCCGTTATATCATCAGGCACATCATCGAATTTTATTTCATCTTCGCCATCATTACTCTTTGATCCATAAACATCTTCGCTATCATTATTACTCCGATCCATAAATAAAAAATCATCTTCCGTTCCTTCTAGATTTATATTTTTAAATGTTTTTTTAATTACATTGGATTTCATTTCATTCCATGCTTTTATTATCCACTCACACACTATTAGATTGGCATGAAGCATTTGGCCTCCTTTTGCAAATGCTTTTCACTTTCTAACATCTACGTATTCCACTGTCGTTTCAATTCTTTTTAATTGTTTATTGTTACATACATCTCAAGGCTGTACTAATGGCGTTAATTCGCCTAGATGGGATCTGAACATGTCCTAAATTAAAAACGTTTCTGGATGCAACAGGTCGCTTTTGCCAATCATTTTTTATCCAGTTTCGGATCGCTTTCGTCCATCCATCCTTTCTTGTGAACATATATATAAACACCGTTTGGGAAATTACATTTTGACATTATCTTTCTTTTAAAAATAAGCATGGGTTTCAATTATGCACCGTTCCGCTAGACAGGAAAGAACTACAGTGAGGTGAGATTTTTTTATGATCTATTGTTTTTATGTGAACCGTTTTTGTTCCTTTCGCATCAATTATTTTAATTCCTGTGGTATCAAAAATTCCTGGATTTATACCTATTTATATTTTTTTGGGCCATATGAAACCTTTTTTTGGGGGGGGCCACATGCCTCATAAGTCAATAACATACTTTTGAAAACTTATTTGTTGTCCAAATATTTCGGAAGCCTTTACGAAACTAAGTTTTTCTTTTCCCCTCGTAAAAATTAATCATTTCAGTGCCATAAATTGATTACAACAACTTGCCTTAAGGTTTTCACTTTCATTTGTGTTACTTTTTGTCCACTTCCAAGTAAATAAACGTACCCTGTTTCTTGTTACAATTAATACATTATGGGGATTTTCTACGACCTACTTCACAACAACGATAGGCCATTCCTCGTTAATTTTTTTTATGTAAAGCAGATTTATTCTTTAGCATATCAATTAATGATTTCATTTTTCCAATCGCGTATAGAGCTTTCACCGATACTAAACATCCTTGCTGCCGCACGACTTTTTTTTTTTTTGAATTGAATGACTTTGCATTTAAAACCAGCATTGTGTTTGTTTCGTTTGGCAAGAGCCATATTCACTACTTAAAAACTAGATCTACTATTCCCCCCCCCTTTATAGACCATAGAATAACATTCTTCTGCACACTTGCATTGAATACAAAGCACCTCTTTGCAGAATTATTTGTTCTCTTGAGCATTTCCATCATGCACATATTGTTCTTATTGCTTGCCAATTCAGAATATCCTTATTCGAAATTCTGGGGAAAATCTGTGAAAGAATATTGCAAGTGCATCTTTCAGATTCCTTCGTAAATTAAAGGATGCGCTTTATAAGGTGAATATACCTACATATTAAAAAATGCAGTCTGAAATCATAGGTGCGCGTTATATGACCGAATATATGGTATATTCTTGCTTCTTTAATTTTCTCACCTTACTTAATTTTTTTTCAAATACAGGATGATAAAAATACCCTGCGATAAATAAGATATAAGTCTATGTAGGGCATTCCTTCACCATTACCAAATCTCGAAACCTCGGATAAGGTATGAAGGGATGACACAGTCTCATCTCACAACTACGCATTAAATGAAGAATAATATCAATAATGGAGTATCGACAATCGCTTCTGGTCCGGGACGCAACATTTTTAAAAATTTTAATTATTTCATATCCAGCACAAAAATAGGAAAATGTCAATCAAACAGTCAAGAATCAAAATAAAAACAGTTTAAAAAACTACTATTTGTAAACGTTAAATTAGTTTAACATCTTGAAGAGTTTCTCATTAAATTCCAAAAATTTTTAAAAACGTTTAAAAAAATTTCAAAGCTTCCAGATTTTATATTACGCCCAAACGGGCGTTTTTTTTTCATTCACATACACATTTCGAAAGTTTTGGGACTAAAAAAAAAATTTAAAACAGGATACATTTAGAATTTCCGTCTCGCGCACTGGAGATAAAAACGTTGTCACTACTCGCTTTGAAATCATTAAGTTTCTTAATCAAAAATTCGTTGAAGTTTAAAAAATACGAAATAGGTAACAAAACAAATTCGAAATGCATGATTCGGGCTTCAAGGTAGCTAGCTATATTCGCGTGGACGACTATGTTATTCAAAATTTTATGGCTCCAGGTAACGTTGTTTTTTTACAGTGCCAGAAACATACATACATACATTCATGCAGATTTTTCCTTATTTAATTTCTTTAAACATAATGCAGGCCAAAAATATTGGTGGCAACAGTTTGAAAAGTGATACGGCTGTTTATAGTGATTCGACGCAAAACGCCGTTTCGAAACTGACAGGCCCCTCTGGGCTGATAAAAATTACAAAATTAAAAATGAACTACAATCTGATCTCTCCTTGCCGATTTCAGTTTAAGAATTAAAAATGAACACAATCTGACCTCTCCTTGCCGATTTCAGTTTAAGACCTAAAACAGTTTTAAATCCAACAGTTAAGACACGTCTACTAGTTTTGGAATCAATTGAACAGACATGCATGCAGCAGTAAAATGCAACCATCTGCGAAGAAATTAAAATTTGAAAAAATATCTTACACCTCTTTTCTCACTCAGAATTGCTGGTTATTTTTTCGAACACACCAGGAAAAAAAAAAGGAAAAAAAACTAAAAAATCTGAAAGATTTCAGATTTTAAATTACGTCCAAAGGCGCGTTTTTTTTTAACGTTTCGTGTGCTACCTTTTTTTATTAAATATCATGTACTACGTACTCAAACCATAAAATTCAGTTCAAAATCAATATCGCAAAATCATTTTAAAATGAACATATCTTTAGAATTTCCGTAAGTCTCGTGTGCTGGAGATAAAAATGTTTTTTTTTTTTTTTTCCGTACAGTGTTGCCATTGCTCGCTTTGAAATCATTTAGTTTGTTAATCAGAAATTCGTTGAAAACATAAAATCGATAATAAAGCAAATTTCAAATTCAAAATTAGGGCTTCCAGATGCCCATATTCGCAGTAGGATTACGTCATTCAAAATTCGATGGCTCTAGGTTTTATCACAATGCGAGAAACATGCATACATTTGTGCAGATTTTTCATTTTTTAAACTTTAATGCAGAGCGATAACATTTAGTAGCAACAATTTGAAAAGTGAATCGGGCATTCAGAGTGAATCAACGCAAAATCGCAAAACGAAAGTAATAGTCCTTCGGGACTAAATCCCTTTGGACTAATTATCGCACGCTTTTGTCAAAAGCTACTTATTTACATTATAAGCAGGAGCATTTTAACTGTACGAAACTTCTACAGTTTGTACCAATCTACCCAGCGACTACATAAATTAGTGGAACATTAGTAGTTCGTCCTGGTTTAATTACTGACCACTAAAGGCTAGCTCCTTGGTTTCACTGTTTTCTTCACAAACCAGTTATAAATTAATAAATTGAAATATTTTGGACACGGATACTATTTTACTACACGGACCAAGATTTGTCAAAATACGGTCGAGAACAATTTTGATACAACTGTAAGATTTAATTTTTCATACAAATTCGCTCACAGTAAAAAATTCTGGTTAGAAACATATCTATTGTGCTTAAGCACTGAAAGTTTCATATCTTAGGATGTTAAGACAGCAAATTTACCAACTTAGAACACTAGGAAATTATATACTTTTTAAAATTTCAACCAAATCTGGAAATGATCTTTGGAAAAAAAAAAAAAGATCTTGGTGATTAATGCTTCCATACTAAATAAAACCTTAGGCCTCTGGTTATCCCATCAACTGTCCAAGTAGCACGATTTAGCACCAATTATGGATGATCAGAATTCCGCAGTAACGACTGACAACCGTTGTCGAAATTTTCGCCAACGCTCGAAGGGATAAACGTAAGTACGTAAGTACCAAACAATTATTATTAAATTAACTATTTAAACTTGAAGATGACCTCGAGAACTGCAAATTTTGAATATAAAGCTACGGAAATATTTTTCATGTTGTAAGTCTTTAAAGTAAAATTAATTTTATGTGCACATCTTTCCTTCATGAAAACTTTTTCAAAAAAAAAATTGCATTTATGGAGGCGTTCCGTCCCTAACGCTTTAGTTGAATTCACAGACGTTGTATTGAAATATTCTCGCAAGTATGATTTTTTCGGATAGATAAGAGACTGGATTTGATTATTTGAATTACAGCAAAGCACACGAGGGTTATCTACCTACAAGAAGGAAGGAGTGCCTGTGTGGAAGATTCTTTAGAGAAAGTGATTCGTATTCATGTTACATATAAGAAAACTTACGAAAATTCTCACGTAACAAGTCAGTGCCCCAGGATTTGACCTCAAGCTGAACTACCAGTATTCGGCGATTTTACCGTTCTAACACTGGTGGGGTTTTCAAAGACAGAAAAAGCAAAAAATTTCAGAGGGACTTACATTTCCGAAAGTAGATGTTACACAACTGCTTTTTTATAAGTTTTGAAAATTATATCGAATAATTAATGTGTATTTATTAATAGTGCCATGATCATTTAACAATATAGAACTTTAATTAATACTAATAATTTATTTTATAAAATATTTATCAATAAGACATCTTAATATCACATTTTAAAAACAAGGCAATAACAAGAAAAAATTAACTAACAGATTTAGAGAAGTGAAGAAATTGGTAAAAAAGTTATCCATATAATAATCATTATTAAATATTTAGGAGGCATAATAAATTTAATACAATAATACAATAAACTGAATTTTTGGCAGTATCTATATTAAAATTCAATTTCTTGCAAGAATTTTACAATAAACCCGAAGTAAAAATTCGTAAACAAAATAATTTTTTACTTCTGTCATTTAAATGGCCAGATAGCTTATTTTTGCATTTCAGCATATTTGTCATAAAATATTTTTGTATACTATTTTAGAGAAATCTACAGTTACAGAAGATAAAAAAGCTAATTAACATATTATATCTATATAGTTATTATTTTAAGAAAGTAGTGTGCTCGCAAATTTCCAAAGTAAGTTCTTTTTCAAATAGGATTTCATAAAAAAATTATTTTTCCTGCTTGCGTACGTAATCTCTCTGAACTGACTGCTCAGAATTTCTAGATATTTTGATTAAATATATAAAAACATCGGTATAAAATGGGCAATTACTCTGCTTCTGCCGTAAATACTTTTAATACCATAATTAAATTTGAATTGGTAGTAAAAATTTCACGAAATTTTGATCAATTGTATAAACGCTATGTGAACATAAAAAGGCAAACTATTTTGTTTTTCGCCTAATTTTAAAAATTTCCTTTATTGTGTTTAAAAAAAATTCATGATTTGGGGGGTCTTTGAGAGTCTAAGAGATTTTTTTAGAATAAAAGTCGATTGTTTTTTAAAGTATGTCATTTTAATGGGGAAAAAATCAGCTAAAACTATGATTCGTTTTATTACTCTGCACAATTTTACGTCGATGACGAAATAGGCATTTCTATTTTATTTAAAATAGTTTAATATATTTTAATAAATTGAAAAAAAATAAAATATCACGGATGTTGAAATAAGTATACAAAATTTTGAGAAAAATCACTTATAAAACTTTAAAGCGTGTTAAAGTTTTGGAACATTTTGACATTTTAAAAGAATTTAACTTCTTAGATAGGTTTATTTACGCAAAATATATATTAATTTAAATGATTCTGAACAAAATAAATTATTCAACAAATTAATACCAATTTCTCTTCAGAATATTATATTTATTTAAAAAATTAAATTACGCATGAAAACAAATAAATGAAAATTTCATATTTCAATCTTCTGATATTGAATAAACAGTTGATAAACGCACACCTGTACAATTAAATATCACGCAACCTCGCAAAACCCATTAAAGTACCTCCAGTACTTTTGGCGACTTCATAAAAATTTAACCAAAAAAAAACTCCCCTTTTCACCATTTGGCATCTACGAAAATTAGAACAGATCCACGCTATTCACAAATCGTACTCGAAATGACTAGCAAAACAAGAAAATTAAAACTTCTTGACAGAATTTTAAGTTTCTGAAATAAAACATCACTATCTAGGTAATAACATGACTACCGCACACATACATTAAAAAAAAAGTTAAGATTTATGGTTATGAATGAAGCTAAAGGACTAATGACGCAAATAAGGAAGAAAGTGTATTTTTAAAAACAATTATTAGCATTCGGTGCTGCAGCAAAGGCCCAATATTAAACCATGCGAAAAGCACAGAGTAAAAAGGAAAGAAAGCGCGTTATCTCTACGGCAGCTAAACATTTTATTTTAGTTTTTCTTTTTACCCTTCCGATATAAACCGTGAGAAGCATCCTTATCGGACCACACACAGCGCCAGCGTAAGATCTCTTCCTTCACAATGACACCATTGACAACATTTTGTTTTTAGTAAAAAAAGCGAACGGTTGCATATCCAAGGAAGAGGAGTAAGATTGAATTTTAAGTTCGTATGTTCTCAGGTTTGAGCATCTTCACCATTCACTTCGCAATAAAGCTAATGGATAGCAAACGCAAGGTTATGTTCTGTTTTCTATACATACATGCCTTCATATTCGTCAGTTCGCGATCTCAAATATCAGCGACTTACAAAAACACCCCACTCCATCCTCTTTCCAAAAATGCATGTTAAGTAATAATGGGATATATAACATAGAGAATTTTAGTAGGGGGAAAAAAAACACTAATTGCCTTCCCACAGTCACAACCAATAGAGAAGTTGTATGCTTGTTTCGGACTGATGCAGGTAAATGTTGGGAATGAAAATGGTCAATGCAGAATTATTTGTATGTTCTCAGCTTACAGGTTATCAACTGGATTCTCCTGTTTCTTTGCTAACACCATGTTCCATAATTCTAAACATGTTGGCAAGGGAATAGTCGCTGCCACAGATCAGAAAAATTTGACTCTTTGTTTCCGTTTCCCCAATTCGCACTTACATTTGCCCATCACTTCGTTCAAATGTACTTTTCATTCTAATTAGTAGAACATATTTTTTAACATATTAAAATAAATAATTTTTTGGACCCTGAGTATTTTAGATTTATTGTATTTCAGACATGTGTATAAGTTAAAAACGCATACGTTGCGTAAGTGTTAGGTTTCATAGATGTCCATAAGTTTTAGTTTACCATATTTCATACATATGCATTACCTTATTTCATATATATATACACACACCATATTTCATACATTTGCATAACAGCCGCACCACTCGCCTGCGACAACCGCACTTTGGCCATTGGTATATAATATACTATATCATCATTTTACTTAATGCATGATTTTTCTATTAAACTTGAACATATCTATGCATCTTACAATAACATCCTATCTCATAACTTTCTCTGCTATCCCTGGTAAATCTCAAAAAGCACAACCCGCGGATACGGGGGAATAACATTATCTGAATATTATGGAACATTAGTTGGTTGGTTACTTAAGCACAACTGTATCTGTATATTTTAAATGTTAGTTAGTTGATTACTAATTCTGGAATACTGGGGCACCACAGTATCTGAATAATATGAAATGCTAATTCATTGATTTACTAATATTGCGACACTGGCGCACCACAGTATCTGAATAACATACAATGTTAATTGGTTGGTTTCTAATACTACGATAATAGGACACAACAGTACCAGAATATTTTCGAAAGTTTTTTCCTAAAATAATTATGGCAGTCCACGATCGATATTTCAGTCTCAGATCTCTTTGTTTAGGCGAATTCAGCAAATCAAACCACAACTATTCGACGAGGTAATACGCCCGTGTACGATTTTCTAATGGAAACTCGCTCATGTTTACATAACTTAAGATTTAAGTAAGTGATGATATCAATATCTCCGGATTGCATCTAATCTTGAGAAGCTGGTGGTGCTGCCATTCATACTCGACTTTTCATATAAAGTCGTGCAAACTTAACGGTGTAAGAAATCAAATTAAAGTTTTCTACATATTCGGTATGCACCGTCGAAAGTCATCATTTTCCTATGATAATGTGTTTCACTACTTTATAAAATACTTGACATAATTCACTACCTTATCAAAAACTTGATGCATATATTGATACACTACCCGTTAGTGTATCTACTTAAAATACATTTTCTGAGTCACTCTCCGTTCCTTACAAATTTATGTACCTCCTAATTTTTTCTTCTCTTTTTTAACATCTTGCACAGTTGCAAAGCTTATCATTAATTTCTATCAGGTGTAAGACGTATTAACACAATAGTTTGTCCTGCACTTTTTAACCGCATCGTTATGTCTTTCCTGTTATAACTTTTTAACTGAAATCAAAAAGCTCGCTTTTTTATCGACAATAATGAAAAGGAATGAGCTAAAGTTCAAAGAAAAGAAAAAAACACTCCATTAAACACTCGTAAATTGTTCTCAGAAAGGAAAAGTTGAAACTCAGAATGGTAGCACGTTTTGTTCTACCAGCTGAAGCGGAGGGGGTACGTATGAATACGACTCATCACTCACGATGCGGGTGCTTTCATTTACAAACTCCCCAAATGGTCACCCACTCATAGAAAATCAGGAGAGAAGGTCGTTTGCTCAGGGAAAGAACTCAATTAGGAGGATTCGGACACCATTCACGCGGAGATTTTCCAGGAGACATCCAAAAGGGGGCGATTTCCGGCGACTCGGAAGATCCGATTTCAACTCTAAACTTCCCAAAGAATGAGGGAAGAGAGGAAAAAGGGCGGGGAGTCGGTGCCTTAAGGGCGATCCTCAATGAAGGGGATGGAGGACTTCATTTAGCAACAGCAAGACTGGCGGTGCTGACGGCTTCACGTGAAACGTGATCCGTTCCTCTTTGTCCTCCTTCCCTTCCAGGGACTACTTCTTCCCGGAATTTTCGGTAGGGTAGATAAATTATCGATAAACCAAAAGGAATTATATACATATATATATATATATATGTATGTAACAAAATGCGGCATAGAATTGAATCAGCAAACAGCAATAACTAATATGTATATGTGTGTTATTTAACAATGTTTTTTTTTCTTCATAGCGCCACCATGTTTTTATAAAGGTAAATAAACAAACTTTTACTAGATCATGACAAGACTTATTATTTTAAATAAATAAAATAAAATAAAAATATTAGTTTTAGTAAAAAATAAAACAGAATTCTTCTACATAATCTAGTCTGCCTATATTAACTATATTTGCCTAATGACTATATTTCTCACTTCGTTTTATTTTTAAAAATAACGCAGAGCTTTCCATAATTGTTCTTCTGAAGAAGCTAAAAAATACTCTATTCCATTCATTCGTTTCCAATATACATTCAAATCCAATTATTCGCAACCTCTGGTTTGGTACATCCGGTAATACAGTACCACTTCATCAACATTCTTGCCTTAAGGTGGAGCTATAACTTTTTACTAGACGATCAATTAGTCTTTTGCTTAAAATTTTGAGTTTATATTTCTGTTCTCTTTATTTACTTTAATTTCAAAATTTACTGAACTGTTTTTCGATCTTTTAAATTACATTAAAAGAGCAGAATACATATTCTTTCTTCGAAGTATTCAAACCTTAAACGCGTTTTCTCCTATTCATAAATTTGGCACGGTATTTAAAATGTATTTTTAATAAAAATTCACAACAAAAACATGGTATTTTGAAGTTCCGGAAAGTAGCCCCGTCTACTCCATTACAAGTCGCGAAAGTCAAGTGTAATGACTCCCTGTGGAATCCGCATTCTGTGACAAACATTTAAGACGGCAAAGTGCCACTTAAAAAATAATAATAATAATTGCTGCAAGAGAAAAATATTAGGCTCCAGACGCGCATGCTTCTCTTGTGTTCATGATCCGTCGTTTATTACAGAAAAACTGTAAGAAATTGGGGAGGTTAATTTTTTGATAGTTTCGATTTTAAAATTGGTATTTAAAAAATTATACTCTGTATGCTCAAAATTAGTTTATATTCGGTCAGCGATGCTGCCCTTCTTTGCCCCCCCCCAAAAAAAATTTTAAAAAAAGAAAAAAAAAATCTGAAATGTTTCAGATTTTAAATTACGTCCAAAGGGACGTTTATTTAACATTTTGTGTGTTACCTTTATTTGTTAAATACCATGTTCTTCGCACTTAAACCATAAAATTCAGTTCAACAGCAATATCGCAAAATAATTTTAAATTGAGCATATCTTTAGAAATTTCGGTACACGCTCTCACGCGCTGGAGATATGTTTTTCTGTACAACGTTGGTATTGCTGGCTTTGAAATCTTTGAGTTTGTTACTGAAAAATTCGTTAAAGTTTTAGAGAATATTGTTACGAATTTCACATTTATTTGGCTATTTATTTAGAACTGTAATTAAAATTCCTTTTTATTTTCCCGTGCAACGCACGCAGACGATTTTTGAAGAGAAAGCTACGTCTAAAAAAAAAACATGCATACATTTATGCAGATTTTTCATTTTTTAAAATTTAATGCAGAGCAATAACATTTAGTGGCAACAATTTGAAAAGTGATACGCCGTTTTTGTGTTTCCGACGCAAAATCGCAAAACGAAAGTAATAGTCCTTCGGGACTAAAAATAAATAAATAATTATTATTTAACAGTTTTTTAAATAACTTGATTTCTTTCATATTTCTTGATAGGTTGTAACATTATTGTCTTTTAAAAATGCCGATAAATACATTAAAAACAAAGAATTACCGATTTTAAGCATTTTTATTATCTTATACTGTTTCCATTCATTTACACAGCCAAATAAAGTTTAAAAATGTCTATAATATTCAGTTAGGAAACAAACATATACTTAATTTGTACCGTAACGAATGTTTATAGCATTTAATTTACATACGCAGGACCTTCCGATTCCATTCAAATGCCCTAAAACTGAACACATCAAAATGTCTTTCAAAGAAATGATTTCGACTATACCACGAAAATGGAACTCTTCCGAGTTTTTTTAAGAACTGCAAATAAAGACGAATGAGAAGAAGGAAAAAAAAAAAAAAAAAAGGGACATGATTTCCACACGATTCTACCAGATACACAGACACTCATCCACTCATTTAGTTCCTTTCGCGGTTCAAGACTGCATAGGTTTACTCTACAGAGATATGATTTAATATTTTATTAAATGGCTAAATGAATGTTCGTTGAATACCTAAATAAATGTTTGTTAGAATTCTTAAATGCTTTTAGAAGATAAACTGATTTATTTATATGATATGGATTATGGTAAACAACATTACCTGCGGAAATAATTTCATATACATCAAAACAGTCAAAGGGCTTTCTAAGCATAGTTAAATCATTTCGATATTTCTGTAATAATTTTAAATTACATACTAAAGGTTAAGATTTTTTTAATTCAGAAAAATGCATTTTTAAACTGACACCCATTTTAATGAAAAAGTAAAGTATTTCAAAGCTTCCCTAGCAGTGTTCTGAAATACATAGACCGAATGCAAAAGGAGAAAATTAAGCATTCTTAGCAATTTAAGCTTACATATACTGACATGCTAATAATGCTATCATATGTGAATAAAATTACATATATAAACAACAAAAAGCTATTTCTTTTCATTCATATTCGTTTACTTTACTGCAATAGTACACATAAATGCTGCTCTCTATAGATAAGTCATGCCACGCGTCTTGATTTAAAACAGTTGCATTAATCCCCAATTCAAAAAAGCACCTGAATTTAGTAACAATAAACAATTAGTCTCATTAATTCGTGACAATAACTGATAATTAGGTTGCTGAGTTAACGAGTTAACTGCTAATTTCAAATGATCTAATTACGCTAACCCATCGATCCCTGATTATTTATCCGTAATATGGTGTAAGAATACAAGAATACATTTTTTTCCTTTCTGCGGAAACGACACATCGATAGTTGTACGCAAAACAATTCAGCACGACTAGCAACCTCGAAACGATTCGCATTCAATGAAATTTTGAATCACAAGCGTGTGATAGTAAATTTGCACGTTACCATTTACTTCCCCGGATAATAAATGAGTATACACACTATTTATGACATTCAGCACATTCATAATAGCGGAATACGTCTCTTCTGTTACGTATTACCCTTACACTGGGTTTTTCTTACATTTGGACTTACGAGGCAGGGGAGGCACAATTTGTAAATTCTTGTGACAGCCACTACGCAAGCAATTTTGAAAGGAAGGCGAAAGTTCAGAAAAGTAAATATTACGTGCGGGGAAGAAGTAACACAAAACAATAATAAAGTTCGCAAACAACTTAATGTAGCCGCTTAATAACTTATGCTCAAATGTACACCCTCATTCAAAATTACATTCAAGTCGTCAACCAAAAATAAAACACCATCTACGATTTTCTTACTGGGCTTAACAAAAAGAGAAAAAATACACCAAGAAAGACCCGCACCTTAACACTGCTCAATTCGAAACCAGACCGGACAGTATTCATCGAGAAAAGGAGGAAATATTTTTAATATTTTTGTTCTATTTATTTTAAGCGAGTGACTGTACGTTGGAACTTAGCCAAATTGTCCAGATTCGAAGGCAACCTCGAGTTTTTTAACCTTCTAGTTGGCGAACCCAAGGACCCATTTTTGCCCTAGTGAAGAACTCCTTCATATAATCAGATCTTACTCCATTTCGTTTGTTTTTATAACTTTTTATGCGAAAGGGCTCAGTATTTCCGGCTTTAAAACTTGAGAAGTGTTTGAAAATAGTAAGATCGTAAGTGACTAACAGACACTTAATTAAACATACTTGCAGATTCTGTGAAGCATGTCACGTACACACAGTCCGCACAAAATCCATTTTTTCTTTTAGAATTTAACTTCAAAATAGCATTACTTTTTAATACTTTTGTCAATATATCTATTTTATACAATACATTCTAGACATTCTTCAAACACAATTTATTTCATTACCATAAAAGAATATAAAATTAAATTTTTTATTTTTTAACTCAAATTTTTGTTCAATAAATTTTTGGTTAAAAATAAAATGGGGTAAAAAAACCAACAATCTTATGATATCAACTTGTAAAAATTATTTTTATAATAATTATATACACTTAAATAAAATTTAACTGTAACTTTAATTTTTAATAACCATTTATTTTGTTATTACAGAAACAGCCTTTTATTGCTAAAAATACACGAGTACAGAATCAGGGCTATTGAAAGATAATAAATGATTCTCTATATATCGATTTATAAACATATTTCTTTAAATTTAAATATGCATTAAAGCAGACCAGGTCAATAAAATCATCACAGAAGTTCCAGAATGAAAATCTTGTACCTCTTATATATGCTGTCATAAACAATAATAAATTATACCTTACTTACGCACATTTTATGGTAACTGACCACTAAAAAATCACGGTTTAGTTATATTATTTGAATATGGTAGCATACAAGGGCTATCTGCCTAAAGGGAGGGGTGCTTTCATGGAGGACTCTCTAAAGGAAACTTGCTAGTATTCACTTTACACACTGGAAAAATCACGGGAACCAGCCATGCAGCCAGCTCATTTGCGAAGCCAAGGTGAACTCTCATTATCTTATTACAAGGTCATTTCTATGGTCTTTAACTAGAGAGACTATAAATAGGATGATTTACAAGGAAGTCATACAAAAATGCAATTATAAAGTTCGCCAGAACACAGAAAAGGTCAAACTTTTTAAAATAAATATTAATATCCCTTTTGTAATTTTAGATAGTTAACTAAATTTAACATGATTAGTGTTATATGAATTTATAAGAATATCTGAATAGCAACATTCTGTCTGAAAATTTCATTTATGAACAAAATGTATAGCTGCTAACTTTGAAATATGAAAAATTAGGAGATTCCCCTGTGGTATACCATTTCAAAAGAATTCTAAATTGATTTAAATTCACTTTATAGCATATGTTTTAGGTTACTCAGTTATTTATAATATGATTCTGATATAAAATTTATTTAATATTCAAATGTTCGTAGGCTATTTTTATTTTGTAATTTTTTTATGTTTTTACACTGAGAAAATCTAAAACAGAGATAAAAAATTTTAATTTATCAAAAGGCTTTTAAAAATGAATAATTAATACACAAAAAGTTAATAATTAATGTACATATTATTATTCAATTAAACTTAGTAATGTGCTTTATACTGATGTAAAATAAAATTAAAGAAAATGTATAGGGTAAATCTACAAATGTCTAAAATAAGACAATTATAAGTAAGACGATTCAGATTAAATAAAATTTAACAAAATTGTTGGGGAGGAAGAAATTAAATTTTAATAATTTAAGTTTCATAGGTCAATAATTTCATATATTGCTAAAAAAAACTCTATCTCCTTAAGAACAGCTTAATATTAAAGACCGAGAGACCCAGTGATCTGTCAAGAAACCAGATGTGATGAGAACCTGGGAGAGATGGCCTTGAATAAAATGGGTCAGAAACATTACATCAAATGTTTGGAAGTCAGCATTGGTACCAAAACCTACATAATCACTGAATCTGCACCAAGTCACAGAATTTAAAAGTGGCAGAGATTGTACCAGGCAGCGAAAAACCTAATGCTGGACCTACCTGAAGTTATTAATCTTAACTTTAATGGTTAAACAACTTCCTGATAAATGCTGAAACATATAATAATGATGTCTTGGTAAACCAGAGTGACACTATATTTGATAATGATATTTCAGACCTGACACTGTATGCAACAAATGGATAGCCTGGATCCTCAGTTTGGGAACTTTATATAAAAAGATTCTCAAAAAAAAATTCTCATGGGAGCATTAAATTATATTAGCCTCATCAATGTATATAATTTTCACAAAATGCACACTCAGTATAGGAGAAGTTTAATAGCAAGCATTAAAACCAAAAAATAAACTACTACAATCAAAACTATAACTAATGCTTTTTAAATTAGCACCCAGAATGTCTGCCATATATTAAATATATAATGAAGTTACTTTTCATAAAAATAGCTTTACAAAAGAAGTTGGAAGAAAGAAGACTACTGGAAGTAGTGTATCCTGCATGCATTTGGTACTGGAACCTGGCACAGTGCCAGATACATGTATTATCTTATCCTGGGCAAAATGCATCTGAAGCACCCTTTAATATCATAGTATCATGACCTTGCAAAATGCTTACAAATGTAATTTTGTATCCCTCTGGCACTCCATTAGCCAACAATACAACCCAACCTTTAATCCAGCCCTAACCTATCAATCAGTAAAATTGAGAACAACTCCTTTGGTACCCACTGGTGTAGATAGGATGGGGCAAGGGGGGACATCTGGCCCCCGGGCACAGAAACCAGGGTGCACCAAATTAATGCTACAAACTTTAGAATGAAATGTTTTCCATTCTTGGAACACGGAAAAGGGCGCAAAATCTTTAGTTGTCCCCTGGCACTGAGAACGCTCGCTACGCCCATGTAAATTGTAAATTATTGATTTAACTAAAAATGTTCTTCATTGCTATATATAAATATATATTTTTTTTAAAAAAGGCAAGCACACTGCTATAAAACTGAAAGTACTAGCAAATTTATTTTTTTAAATTTAAAACAAAAATATTAGGTACTGTTCTGTTATTAGTACCAGGTCTGGAATTGTATGTATGAACATTTGTATGTGTTCATGTATGTACGTATATGCATATGTGCATAAAACTTCTGAATCAAGTCCTAATAACAGAAGAGTACCCTTCTTCAAAACCATAAAATTTAAGCACATTTTAATGGTGTCTTTACCAAATTTCAACTAAATAATAAATTATAAAAATACAGCTTTAGAATTTAATGGATTTTAATTACTTTTTTTTAAATATCATGCCTTTTATAAGCAAAGGCAAAAATAGATGTTAAAATTTCTAGATTAATAAACTACCCTTGTAAACCACATAAACACAAAAATAATCCATTTTTAAAATTTTGCCTTGGATTGAACACCAAACAGAATATATATATATATATCAAGAAAAACAGAACTTTCAGCTTTCACTGTAAGATGAAGATAAAAACTTCTTCATGCAGGTGAGTAAAAAATTAATGGTGCCTTATTTAATAAATAAAAAAAAAGAAACTTTTTATTTAAAATTAAATTATAATTTTATTCATACTTAAGTTGAAGTAAGCTTAAATTAATTTAATTAAGATCTTTTATTTACAAGAGCTATATTTGGTTGAGTGAGCGTAAAATTGAATTTTTCATATGCAGTTTCTGCTTTTACTTCAAAAATAAGTTAAGGAATTTAAGTCAGCACACAAAGTGATGACTAAAACAATTAACTGGTCAACGTTTAACCAACACTACTAATATTTTATATATGATTTAGACAACGAACACAGAACTATACCATTCTAGAATTACAGAAGCATACGGTGGATTTCAAATAATTCCTGTACTTTTTACAATACATATGGAATAAAAATGTGATTTATATTACAAAAAATAGGGATTCTAAGAAATAATCTAATTGATCAACCACTGATACTTTATCTAAATATTTCAAAAACATTTAATGCACACATAAGTGAAGAATCTTACCTTTGACCCACAATTTTTCTATATCTGTTTCTATAGTTGCTGATTTTAGTCCGACACAAAAACATGATAAAACTAGAAGTCCAACAAATATTATTTTTCCTCTGTTTCTGTGGATGAAGCATCCTAACTGAAAGAAGTGTTTCTGTAACCAACTCCTGGCCCATAATGCTCCTTTATTACCAGTTGCATTACCCTACAAATTAAATTGTACAATTTATATTACCTGAATTAAAAATGACTACAAACAGTTAGATGGCACAGTTACTATCTTATAAATGTAAAAATGTTTCAATTTAAATTAATTTATTATCTGAATATATTTTCACATATCATTAAAATCTATTAGGTATTTTAAACATACTTGAAATAAGAAATGATATTTTTATTTAAGCAGAATGTGTAATAAAGATGCAAGATGTATATCTGAAAAAGTCAGCAAAGTAGCAAAAACACAGCAATAAAAATAAATAATAAAAAAAAAATATGCTTGCAATAAAATGAAAATACTTTAATGACAGATCAAAAATAATAATGTTTGTTACGCTACTGCTGCTAAAAAAATAATAAATGCTAGAACTATGCCAACAGTTATTCTGAAATAATAATTCAGAATACCACTAATATTAGCGAAAAACACACCCTATATGCTTAATAAAAATCGTAAAATCGAAATGAAACAATATTACAGGTAACTGCATTTGGTCTGAAGCCGGAATACAAATGCATGAATTGCATCAAAATAGTGATAGGAACCGGTAAATAACTGGAAAACCGTTACCACGCTCAGGTTGTTTACATTTTTCACGGATTAGGCTTAGCAATACATCGAATACTGTGAATGAACTGCATCTTACACAGATGACACTCACCTTGTTGATCTGCGCTAATCCAACGTATGCATCCTCCCAGCTAGTCCGGGTCAGCAGATCGCTGTCGGGCCGTAGAGATGCCTGTCGGTGCGGAACTCTAGTACCCTGAGACGAAGATATTGGTCTTTGCATTGAGTTCATTTTGCCGCTGAAGCCATGTTGCGTGCGTCCAGCGGGCCCGCTGTTATCGAGCGAGGTTTGAGCTGGGCGAACGAAGGATTTCCAATAAATCACTAACCAAACGAACAATCAAATTCCCATGCGCACACTATGTCCTCAGACCTGTATCCATTCTGTACCTATTCTTCAGTTCCAAACTTGCTAAATAAACTCATCACGTCCAACTGACTACAGCACATGATTTGTTCAGACGTGAGGTTGCCGCGATGAAAAGTCTCTAGAATTAAGGGTTACCATTGTTCTGTTTCGCGCCAATATTCATTCAGAAAAGCGCCTCACTTGGCGAGATTCTTGCAAGTTGTAAACAAGAGGATTTTCATTTTTTTAATTAGTCCCAGTGATTTGTTATTTATGATTTCTAAGCATTATATAGCGCTTTTCTGATCTGAAAATTACTAAGTTCTGGTTCAAATTTTCTTCATAAATTTTATTTATTAAATAGAAATACTGGAAGAAAAATTATTGATTCAAGTCGAGAAATCATTTCAATAAATTTTGTTATTCGTTCCTTTAGCTTTCGAAGGAAGACAATAAACATGCTTTCATTCGAAAAGCAATTTTTTTTTATTGTAAAACAGAAAAGAGAGCTTATATTTGAATTTTAAATGAAAATGCTAGACTTAAAAGAAAAAAAAATCCTTTTGTTATTTATTTATTTGACTATTTTTTCTACCCTTAAAACAAGAAAACTAAAAACTAAAATTTTTTTTATCATTAATGTTTAGTAAAATATTAATTTTCAGTACTTTGCAATGCAGTCGAAAGCTTAGTCAAATAATGTGTAGGAAAACAGTTCAGTAACGGACATAAATGTTATACTACCTTAGCAAATATGTATTTTAGTATCTATACTAATCATATAAACTTTAGCAGAATAAAAAATATTTATATTTAACTGTTTTTCATTGCTTTATCTTTCCTGAGAAACATACTTTTACAATTTTAATGGCAAATTATACGTATTACATAATTCAGAAATATGAAATTCGTAGAACAGACTTCTTAGGGTATGAGGTTGATAAATGAACGGACAGCGATCTGGTAGTCCAGTATAATCTAAATGCAAAATGGAAAAATCAGAAATACGTAAAAAAAAAAAAAAAATCTGAAAGATTTCAGATTTTATATTACGTCCAAAGGCGCGTTTTTTTAACGTTTCGTGTGCTACCTTTTTTTATTAAATATCATGTACTTACGTACTCAAACCATAAAATTCAGTTCAAAATCAATATCGCAAAATCATTTTAAAATGAACATATCTTTAGAATTTCCGTAAGTCTCGTGCGCTAGAGATAAAAATGTTTTTTTTTTTTCCTTACAGTGTTGCCATTGCTCGCTTTGAAATCATTTAGTTTGTTAATCAGAAATTCGTTGAAATGTTACAAAATATAAAATCGATAATAAAGCAAATTTCAAATTCAAAATTAGGGCTTCCAGATGCCCATATTCGCAGTAGGATTACGTCATTCAAAATTCGATGGCTCTAGGTTTTATCACAATGCGAGAAACATGCATACATTTATGCAGATTTTTCATTTTTTAAAATTTAATGCAGAGCGATAACATTTAGTGGCAACAATTTGAAAAGTGA